>CM051258.1:45197434-45627934 GCA_027921565.1 Artemia sinica
GAAATCCTCAAATGTCAACTTTGATGAAAATCAATTACTAGCCTATTTGTGGAATATGTACTTAATTGTATTATGATCTTGATTTTTTGTATTACAATATTAGCCTTTTATCATTGGGCGGAGACGGATCACACGTACCTTTGGTCAAAAAGGTTTGGAGATGTAATGTACGTACTGTTGACCAAAGGAATTCAGAGACGGCTCAAGCGTATTGTTTACCAAAGGGAACTAGAGACGGATTGCTCGCGATATCTTCCAGATAGCGTATCAGGCACTGTTGATTACACGTCGTCAGGGACGGAGTATACTTGCTGTTTACTTAAGGATTCTACTGACGGAGCATACGTACAGTTGACCAAAGATGGGTTGGAAACGGAGCGTGCGAACTTTTGACCAAAGGGGACCAGAGGCAGGATGTAGGCATTGCTCATCAAAAGGGTTTAAAAATCGACTCTAGGTAATGTAGACCAAAAGGGCTGCCACTGCTCGCAGATGAGGAACTGACATAAAGTGTGCCCATTGTGGTCTAAAGTGGGTTGGAGACAGAGCTTACGCGTTTACAAAAATGAATCGGAACTGGAGCGTACGCACAATTGTTCGAATGTTCCCCTAAGGATCTTGAGCCGTAGTTTTAAGGGACACAAATGTTGTTCGTGAATTTGGGATAAGAGGAGTAAAGGGTGGGCTCGTTCCCCAAAGTTTTTCACTTTGGGCTCTTTAATCACACATACTGGATAACACCTGTATAATTCTGTTTTTCCATAATGTGTAATATGTCTAAGTTTCTGTTAAAATGTATCTACAAAAAACTCATGTTTTATGTATGCTCTTTCCATAATTTGAGGCATTTAATCCTTGGGTGGCACTTTCCCTTTCGCCCTTGGAGGCACCTTTCTGAATCAGTCAGTCATTTTGATGGAAATAGCTATCTTTTGAATTTTCAACTGATACCGTTTCATGCTGCGAGGGTGCTCGGGGATGTTAAATGACCCTCAGAATCGGGATCGCCCATAAATAAGGCTTTAGAACTCAGAATGTGTAACTGGGTGAGTCCTTTTCCAACTTTCTGCGGCCGTCCGCTCTATATAATGACCCAGGAATAAATACCCGATACACATCTGAATTAGGTCAACGCGGTTGCGTCGATTAGGACAGACTAACTTTGACTTTTGGGTTGAAGACGCCATTTTATCTATGGATATAATAAGAGACTGTAAAAAATTGACGGGAAAATATAAACCGCGAATCATCTCTGTTCTTTTTAAAAACCCATAACACGCGTCATCGTGTTTAGGAGCATGTTGATTACTACGCTTGTGAACATAAAAGAGAATCAAATTAGGAACATTTTAACAAAAAAGGGAATCAGTTTCTATTCGCTATCATTTATGGTTTGGACCTTCGTGACAATCACCATAAAGCACGCAACACGATGCCGTTCGTTTTTTTTTTTATTTTGGCATGTAAATGTTTCCCTTTCCGTTAAGTTACATTGGTCGAAGAATTAGTTGAAAAATAAATGTACAAGAAGGTGCAAAAGCTCATTGGGCTAATAAAACCTCGCTTCTGTGGCAAAAAAAAAGATATAAAAGCAGACTGGATTTTCAGCTCATGAATTCTAAACGCACCATTGAATTACGGTTCTTTCTCGTTTCCAACAAATTTGTTTTTTCTTAGGGCAAAAAAATTCATATAGGTTTCGGCAAAAATTTCCTCTAGGTCTTCTTCCATTGGGAGAACGATATCCTAACCACATCTTTGTTGTGATGGATTAACTAGAGGTGTTTTCCCTCGGTCCCTATTGCGGGTCGAAATCGTAAGATCCTTCCGTGTCACGGAGTCACTATGCTGATCAACAGTTCTGGTGAAACTGAAAATCTAGGAAACGGCAGTAAGCTTGAAGAACCAAGGAGAGTTTCAAGTTGCCATGCTCACTGCTCACAACTTTTTGTATCATTTAGAAGTGGTTTCATTTTCGACACTTTATAAAGATCCAATGTCAAGTTGTCTGATCGTTATGATTGTTCCATTCGTAGTAAGTTTTTTTTTAGCAGTTTTCTCTGAAGTTGGCAAATTGCAAATTAATGTCTACTAAGATGATGAATAACACAATACAGAGCTGGAGAATAAGATAATTTGAGTTGGATAATGAAAAATATAAATACTGTCTTTTCATCATAGTTCAGTGATAAAAAGTAATTGACTTCTGTGAGTCAATTTAATCAGCAATTACTGAAGAAGTTTTTTTAGACCCTTAAACCCTGAGCACTCGTTGAAATGCTGTAGTGACGGTGTTTTTGAGAGATAAATCGAAAAGAAAGGGGTCTGCAGTAAAAAGAAGTCATGAAACCATTTCCTATAGTGTGGAACCCGATAATACGGTTGTAGAAAAGAGTCAGCGGATTGTTGCATGCAATTCTATGCTTCTAATCCCCGGAGGCACTGCTTTGATTGTCACCTTTACTTGTACTGGTATTGGAAAAAAGAATGAGGGGGAGAAGAATGTTTTTTGCCCTTGGAGCCAAAATCGTCTCTCCGTTGCTCTGATTCCAAGACATCTTTCACGTTCTTTGGGGAAAAGGGCTAACCAATTATTTTGCGAGTTAAATTATTCAAACAAAAGTTTTTTACCGTTGCTATGAGATTTCAAAATTGAATTTATACAGGGATGTGTGTTTGTTTTTTTTTTAAGACATCTATAGTCTGTATGATGAATGATTTTATTGGTATAATTTTTTTTTTTATTCTCGATAACAATTGGTTTTTAATACCTATATCTAATCTTATTTATAATAATATTAATTCTACTAAACAACTCACCGCAGCACCAAGCCGCCTGAGGCCAACACAGCTACCTACGCTCCTCCTCCATCCCAACCTATTCAAAGCCATCCTATTTGCATTGTCTCAAGAAGTTCCCATTTCTCTTAAATCTTTCCTTATGACATCCTACCACCCCAACCGAGGACGACCTGCTTTCCGTTTAGCCGTAGACGGTTGGCCGTAAAGGACAATCCCTGGCAATCTGTCATCCTCCATCCACAGAACATACTCTAGCAATCTTAACCTTTCTCTCATTATGTCCCCAGAAAGCGGGATTAAACCCCACTTTTCCTACAGGCTACTGTTTGAAATACCGTCATTCCATTGGGTACCCAAAACAATCCGTAGGCAATGTCTCTGAAAAAAATCTAGCAAATCTTCCTCCATTTTTCGGGGTGCCCATACTTCATAACCATATTTGACCAATGTCATCAGTGTAGCTTCCAATATTCTAATCTTGGTTCGTAGACTTATCTTTCTATTCTTCTAAACTTTTTTCAATTGTGAAAATACACCTCGGGCCTTGGCTATTCTTCTTTTAACATCTTCACGTCATCTACCGTCTTTACTAATAATGCTACCAAGGTAAGTGAAGCTGTCCACTTGAGCGATCTTTTTTGTTACCCAACGTTACCTTTTCATCTTCACTTATTCCTAGCCTTAGCGACTTCGTCATCTTAACATTAATTTTCAAACCTATTCTAGCACCCTGAACTCGTAAAACATCTAAAAGTTCATTCATTTTTCTCACACTTTTATCTAGGATGCTTAAATCATTTGCATGATCTAGGTCCAGGAAAGTTTTACTTCCTCATTTGATTCCGTGTTCTCCCATTGCCTTGTCTGTGCTCCTTAAGACTAAGTCCATCCATATAATCCATATGGATAGGGATAGAACTCAACCCTGCTTAACTCCTGATTTAATACGAAACCAACTGCTAACCTCATTTCCTACCTTAACCGCAGCAGTGTTATTTTCTGTATATAGCACTAATATTTAATGTATTTGTCTGGTATACCATACAAGGATAAGACCTTTGCTAAAGCTCTTCTATCTGAGGACTAAAAGCTCTTCTAAAACTGAGGACTAAATGGGTTTGATAACACAGGTACTTCTCATTTATTAACCTAAGATTGAAAATTTGGTCGACACTTCCTCTGGCCTTCCAAAAAATGCACTATTCTTCTCTTAAAACTTTGTCTATAGCATCCTCAAGTCTCAAAAATATCATTATACTAACTATTTTGCCACCTACAGAAACCAGACTAATGCCTCTATAATTATAAAACTCATTCTTATCACCTTTCTTATACAGGAGTTTAATTAGAGTTTTCCTAAAATCGCTAGGTACTTTCCCTTTTTCAAACATCATATTCATAATCATCAGTAACTTATTTTTAATCCTATAACCACAATGTTTAAGAAACTCATTTACCACACGATTAGCACCTGGGGCCTTATTATTTTTCAATCCTTTTAGTACTGTCACTATTTCTTCCTCGCTGAAATAATAGCTTGATATCTAGTGGCTTATAAATACAGTTCTCATAAAATGACATTCGGATTATTTATTTCTTCCGGATATTTCATTTTGGTTTTCATAGGATATGCTTTGATTTTGGGGCATAAACATCCAGCTACTGAACAAACCTTTGTTGAGTCAGTCATATTCACAAGCAATGGACAATAAACAGTCTAACCAAGGATCGACAGACAATGCCCAGAATGAGAAAACCCAATCGTCAAGAGCGTTCTCTACGCATAAACTGGAAAGGTAAGAAATCAAAAATTGTTTCTTTTTATTATTTATTAAGATTTTTTTATTTCAGTTGCTCCAAGTCCGAAATTTGAATAGGTCGCAACTTAAATAAATTAGCTGAAATTACTGCTAATAATTAAAACATAGTTTCTTTGCTGTGCGGAGAACACTTATGTAGAAACGTAATTCGAAGAAGAATGGAAAAATTTACGAATTTTACCGCGACTTTTGGGGATAAAATTAAAACTTCAAGATTTTTTGGGGGATGTGCAGGCTATAATTCATAATCAATATTGGAAACGCTGTAGATCTATGTAGAATAATGTGTAGTCCATAATCGATATTGGAACGCTGTAGATCTATGTAGAATAATGTATAGTCATGCCGACATAAAATGGTGTAGAGGTATAGAAATTATCTCTCTACTTCCAAAAAAGAAGCATGTTGTTTAACTCGCCAGGAAACTTATTAAAACTTCGACATAAGAGTACATGTTTAGCTTTTCTATAACGGTCCTTTCCTATTCATCAACATAAACAACTTCTTCTTGAAATTTAAAGGCTGAGAGTACCCTATGTAGAGCGGTGATTTTTATAAGGTTTGAAAGTCCGAGCTACGCGAGGGCGATCACCCAAATAATGGACGGTGTTCCCATGCAAATTGGGTTGTCTTAATCTAAACTTAAAAGCCCAAGTCGGCACTTGAGCAAGGACTCCATAATCTGGAGTCCATGCAGTATGAATTAAATGAAAAAAGCTTTAAGTGGACAAGTAAAGAGTAACTAAAGCCTAAAACGAGCAAACATTTATAAAAATAAAATGAAAGTATGAAAATATATCACACCGAGTAAAAATCTAATTAAAGCAGTGAACTAGAGAGCATAATAAAGCCAGATTTTTGTTTCATATCCATAGACCTTTATCAATGTGAAGAAAAAAAAAAACTAAAATTAACTATTAAAAATACAAGGAGCAACATAAGAAAAAAAACTGCATATAAGAAAGGGAGAAACCCCCTGAAAATCGTATGTGAATAACATTTAGAGTTGTTTGTAAGAAATGCTGAATGCTCCTCTTAAAGACACAACTGTGTATACAATTCTTATTTGTATGCCAATCAAAACGGTTCAATAAAAATCGTCAGGTCAGACATAGTTTGCAAGATTGAGTAAAATTGACTTACTACTTCGATGAACTGGATACACATAGTGTATCCAGCGGGGTGGGGTCAAGTGGACTCCTTTCCTTCCAGAATTCTACAAATACAGAGAAATACCATAAGTCAGTTTACTTGAGCTAACAGTGAAGATGTATACTGCATGAACTGCAAAGCAGTAATTTTTGTTCGTTTTTTTTTTTTTTTTTTTTTTTGTAAAACCTGACTAGCAGAAACTAGAAGGATACTGTAACAAAACAGAGCTGTTAAGGGATCATTTTAAAAGCTTATATTTATATCTAATCGCTTTTTATAAATTTTACTTGATAGCACATTCCCACAAAGTGCACTTTCGTTTGTTTCCTCCTTTTTTTTAAACGAAAAAAGTGCCTTTTCCAATGAAAGGACCAAAAAAGAGGTTTTTCAAGACCTTGGCAGGAGAAAAAACTAAGGGGTCAAGGACTTCCCTTCTCCCCAATTACCGCCGTTAGAACTAGCACGCAGGCTTCATCGCAGGGTGAAGTTTGAAGGTCCAATTCAAAATTGTTGATCATTCAAGTTTAATTTTTGGGAGATTTTCAGTTGAAAAGTTGTTAGTTTTAGTTAATTTTTTTCGCAATAATCTTTTACTTTTAAGATGAGTAGGCGATTTATGTAACTTACTTAGAGGGTCTGGAGGGGATATACGTGAAGGGTTTTATAAACCTCCAGTTAAGGGCTTTGAACTATAATAATTGCAATGGTAAGGTTTTATGCTTCCAAACTCTTCCACTTAAGAAATGATACCAAAAGTGTCGTTTTTAGTGCTGTATGGCACTTTTGTATGTTAAAATTGATAAAAAGCACGTGGATATGAGTAATAGGTTTAAGCCTTCCCTGGATATGCTTTAAAAATGAGTGCATCACATTTGCAAAACTAGTGGATTATCTGAAAAGTAATGATAAGAAGGGACAAGCCATGATTGAAAAAAAAGTATAAGCTGGAATCAAACGCATGATAATCTAATTTGAAGTCCAGCGCTGTACTAGCAAAACCACGCCTCTAATAATGTAATTTAATATATTGGTATTTGTAGGACTTTAATTGCGTAGCTTATTAAGGGGGACTGGAGGAGGAAGTTGCAGGAGGTGTTCTTGCAATCCTCCAGTTAAGGGTTTTGAACCATAATTATTACAGAGATACCGTTCTATGCTTCCAAGATTTTCCACTTAATAAGTGGCAACGAAAGTGTTGTTTTCAGTGCTATATATCACTTACGAATGGTAGAATTGATAAAAAAAGCACGTAGATATGAGCAAAAGTTTTTAAATGATCCATTAAATATCACTCTAAGAAATTCTGGTAGCCCACTAGCCCCAGCTTTTCCACTTGAGACATGGCACCAAAAGTGCTGTTTTAAGTGCCATTTGAAACTTGCAGATGGTAGATAGGAAGAACGTAGATATGAGCAGTTTTTTTTTTTATATGATGTCAAAAATTTATCTAAGATCCTCTGGTAGCCGGCTAGCCCCACCCCTCGAGAAACGGCATAAAAAGTAAATTTTTTCGTGCCATATGGCACTTTCAGACGGCGGAATTTATATAAAATACGTACATATGAGAAATGGCTTTGGAATGAGCTCTTAAGCATCTCTCCATGATGTTCCAGTAACCCGCTTGACCTGGAAAAAAGAAGATGATGAAAAAAAGACCGTTTTAACATTTTTTTAACTTTATGGGCTGTGGTTCGCTCTTTACTAGGTTGCAGCTAATGCTTCAACTATGACAAAGAGTTCATTGCAAATTCTTGCCAGAAACTAGTTAACATTGAAATCTGTGAAAACTAATAGATGGTAGAATTTTTTAAAACCTAGTAAATATAAGCACTAGCTTTTAATTGAGCCATTAAACATGTATCTACGATGTTGTGGTAGCCTGCTAATGTTTCAGTAGCTTACTGATGAGCAGACGATTTATGAAACTTACTAAGGGGCTTGGAGAGGGAGTGTACGGGAGGGGTTCTTGTAAACCTCCAGTTAAGGGTTCTGGAACACAACTATTACAATAGTACCTGTTTTGTACTTCAGAGCTTTTCCACGTAAGAAGGGGCACCAAAAGTGTTGTTTTCAATGCTATATCGCACTTATTAACGGTAAAATTGATAAAAATAAAATAAAAAAAACACGTATACATGAGCAATAGCTTTCAAATGAGCCATTAAACATCACTCTAATAAGTTCTGCTAGCCCAGCTTATCTACTTGAGACACGGCACCAAAAGTTGAGTTTTTAGGTAGATATGAGAAATAGCTTTTGAATGAGCCATTAAGCATCTCTCTATGATGTTCTGGTAGCCCGCTAGCCCTGTTGAAATAAAAAAAAAAACGAAAAAAAAAAAAA
Source organism: Artemia sinica (assembly GCA_027921565.1). Lineage (NCBI taxonomy): Eukaryota > Metazoa > Arthropoda > Branchiopoda > Anostraca > Artemiidae > Artemia > Artemia sinica. The sequence goes on from CM051258.1 coordinate 45,205,552, forward strand.
AAAAAAAAAAACGGGAGACGGATCAGTGCTATCGATGCAAAAAAAAGTGATTTTCCTTGTTGTTCAAGGAGGGGACTGTAATTTCCCTGCTTTAGGTTTTTGACTTTGCTGATTCCACTGGTATACTTTTTATTTTGATCTGACGTTATTTTCGAGGGATTCGAGGTTTTTTCGAGATCACCATAAATTCCTTTTCGTAATGAACTCTTACTTTTAAGACGAACCGAAATAATAGTTAACATTCCTGAGTCAGTGTCAGAGGGCATTTTTTTTCCACTAGACAGTTTTTTTTCAAAACGCGTTTTTTAACTTTTTGGTTACTATGGGCTGTGGTTCGCTCATGATAAGAGTCCTGAGATGTATACTGGTGTCTTTGAGAAGTTACAGATACGGAATTCAATTATTGATGAAATGTTGGTCTTGTAGGGTTCGCTCACTTAATGTATAGTATCTGGAAATCTTGCGCAAGAAGGGCCGCTTATATTTATATTTGTGTGTCTGAATTCATTGTATAGAATTTCATCAAAATCATGTAGCCTACTCCAGGTCTTCCAAAAAAAGATCCGATTTTGCTCTTTCTGGCTATGAGATGTCCTTTATCTGACATATACATATGGGGAAGGGAGAATTTGTCAAAGTGGCATATAGTATGTGTAGTTTATGATAAAATATAGTACAGTTATATAGTTTATGAAAACGGTGAAAGAGAAGAAGAATTTGTTGTTATGTAGATCATTTTGAAAAGACATTTTCCAAAAAAGAAGTTGCTCAAATAAAAGTAAAGATCCATGTTAAAACCCGTGTCGAGCAGAATTAAAGTCATATAACAGAAATTAACACTCAAACCTATGACAGAAATTAACGCGAACAGGAGTAGGGCTTAAAGCTTTCTAAAAGCCAGAGAATCATTTGTGTTTTTATTGAAGACGATATTTATACTTAAAAGTGGGATTTTTATTTCTCAAAATATTGATTAAAAATAAAGAAGGAAGTTGCCATACCGATCAAGATTACTGGAAAGAACTAGTGAAAGCAAACCGATAAAATTTATTCCCAAAAGTTTCGATGACTTTCGATACTTAAATATTGCAATTACAAAACAATTTTTTTTTAATGAATCTTGTTTTCAATAAAGCGCAACTGCAGTGAAAGTTCAGGAGACAGTAGGGCTGGTCCTGCTCGTAATAATTTCTGTTAGTTTTATGTTTGACTTGATTATTCGTTTTTATTATTGTTCTTCTTACGACTCATCTAATCTACTTTAGCAGTATCTGTTATGTATATGTTTCATGTGACTATTTGTCTTAATTTCTGTCCATTTTAAGCCTCGATTGTTACATAATTTTACTTCTGTGCTTCTTAGGCTTTTTACTTTTCTTTGAAAAACCAATTTCCTGAGAAAATTTTTTTCAAGTTTATTTCTGCCCATATTTAATTGACAGAGTTTAATTTTGATTGACATTTGGAATATTTGTTAACTCTTTTGAGCTTGCCCGCTTAAAAATTAAAATGTTGGATTGTAGTTTAAATTAAGGCCAATTTTTTGTATTCAGTTAACCTTGACTATGCACATATGTTAAACAGGACAAATTCAATTCAAATTCAAATTAATTTATTTAGCATAAAAAAATACAAACAAATTTACAGCAGCCATCTACAAAAACCCGAAGGTTTGTTTACGATGGCTGCAAATCCATTATTATAAAGCTCTACATCCACATAACAACTATCTCTTTGCGGGAAAAATCAGTATTTGAATTAAATCAACATAACGAACATCTCCTACTCTAAAAGGATTACACTCTAGAAATCGCAAGTGGGAAATATCACATATCATCCTTACAACATCTACTAAAAAAAAAAAAAAATGAGATACTTCTAACTAAATCAACTATGACAAAATCAATAAGTATCAGCTAGGCTATAGAGCCGACTCCGTGCGCTTTGGCTGGGTAATTTCGCGAAAATGCGACCTTTGTCTGTCCAAACAATTTTCATACCAAACATTATTCAAATTCAAATTTCTAATCATTCAAATTATAACCCAGAAGGTAACGCTTCAATCTACTCTTGAGCTGGCTTACATTATCAGCTTGTCTAATAGCATCCGGGAGGGAATTCCACACCCCCGGTCCCGCAAAACAAGGCAGAAACGCAGCGCGTTGAGTATTCCGGAGCTCAGATGCAAGGTCATTCGCATTTCTAGTCTCATAACAGTGATAAGATGAGTTAGCTTTAAAAGTTTCCCAAAACACCTCCGGTGAACACTTATTCAAACATTGATAAATAAAAATTGCTAACTGGTAATCCCGTAACTGATAAATATTTAAAATTTTCAAACTTGTAAAGCAATTCAACGTGCTATTATCAAACTGAATATAATTACCTAAAATACGAACTATTTTATTCTGTAAAATTTGGATCTTTCTAAAACTTGAAATAAAACTACTAGTCCATAGCATGCAACCATACGATAAATAAAGGCTAACAATAGAATGATAAAGTAAAAGTAAAACATTTGACGGTAGTTGATTTTTCAGTCTTCTTATCACACCCAACCCTCTTGAAATCTTAACTGCCACAAGATCACAATGTGATTTCCAACTTAAATTAAAATCAAGACTAAAGCCCAAGTATTTAACACCATTTAAATGCTTTAAAAATTCACTATTAAAAACAATTTTATTATCTAAAACACATGAAACTCCATTTCTACAAAATGTAACGAAATTTGTTTTTCAAATATTCACTACCAAATAACTAGAATTTGTAAAACTTATCAATTCAGCGAGGGCCTTATTTGTCTTCTCAGTTAACTGGTTCAGACAAGTAGCTGTAATCGTAAACACCGTGTCATCAGCAAAAAACGTTATCAGTGCATCTGATATATAAAAACGCATGGTATCAACGTAAATTAGATAAAGAAGTGGGCCAAGCACGGAACCCCTGAGGCACGCCAGAATTAACGATAAAAGTTTTTGAAATAGAATTTTTAATAGAGACTCGAATAATGCGCTGGTTAAGATAAGATTCAAATCATTTCAGAATAACCCCTTGGATCCCTAAACGGCTTAGCCTACACAATAAATTTTATGAACCACCGTGTCAAAAGCCTTTCTAAAGTCTATAAATACTGAAAGTACCAGTGCACTTTTTTCGAGAGCACCATTGATGAAATCTGTTAGGTGCTGGACTGCATGTATTGCAGAGTGGTTTTTCCTGAATCCAAACTGGGTATCACAAACAAAACCGTAAATAGTCAGATGGTTATAAAGTCGTCGATGCATCACTTTTTCATACAGCTTAGCAAATAGGGGCAATATTGAAAACGACCTCCAATTAGACGAAATTGGACATCACAAATTAATACAGCCAGATTGGATTTCTATTATTTTTTTTTTTTTCATGAAGTTCCCTTTGTCCCTGGAATTTTAATGAGGTGTCTACGACCATCCTAGCGAGTGGTTGGCACGCTTGATTTGAAATTTTACGTCGTTCAGGCTGGCACTCGAATCCTGTTGTTGCTGATAATTTGGTTGGGACGGGGGTCAGCGGTGTAAGCTCAGCCATAGTCAACCCAGCTCCAATGATCTACCCGGAGAAATCTAGGAGAAAAACACTGTAAGTTCCGAATGATTTGCCCCCAGCTATGCATAGCACTCCCGACAAAAGGCGGAAAATCAATAGATTGGTACCTGCGCTACATAGACCATTGGTCTGCATGCGAAAAAGTTTGTTATACGTCTGACTGTTCTTTAGATTTAAAGCAGATCAGCGAAAAAAAAGAAGCCGATGTTTTCACACTAAGAATCGATATAACCACTTTTTTCCTAAATTTATTGTCCTCCTTGAGGTCCCTCGGTCCAGTTTACTTACCCTGGAAGTTTGCCGCCGATTGAAGAAGAATTGTGTTTGGCCTATTTTGGAATTCCGAATGTAACCAATTTTTTTCCAAGTATTTTTTTCATCTTGTGTTGGCTTGGCCCAGTTTACATGCCCAGTAAGTTGCTTGCCAATCAGAGAGACAAAACAAACATAGGTTTGTTTCAGGCGTCATGAATCAATACATCAATTTTCCCCTATATTTTGTCTTCATTGGCGTCTCCTTTTCTCTGTCTACATGCCCTGTAAGTTAAAGCCAATCTAAGGAAACATAATTCGTTGGTTCAGTTTCAGGTGTCACGTATTATTACAACAATCTTCAAAGTTTATCTGTTTTGATTCAAGTCTACCTGACTCTGTCCATATAACTTGTAAGTTACATGTCTATCACAGATTTAAAATATTTTGGACCCATTCTTGAATATTACAGACAAATACAGTCAAAATTAATTTCAAATTTGTTTTCTGCAATTTCCAAGCTGAACAAATTTTTGGCTCATCTTTGTGCGTTCCGAATCTTTTGGTTTTTTTATGCCTGGAATGATCGAGACATTCAAAGTCAAGTAAACGGGGTAATCAAAATTATTAGATGCCTTTTCTGATCGAAAAAAGTGGACTCATTTTTCGGCAAAGCCATTTTTTCGAGTTTTGTCTATAGCCTACACATGGGTCCTCTTGATCCAAAAGCTTATGGACATAAGCCTTAAGCTTTTAAAAATAATTATCCGTCTTTTTTGGACGAATCAATGCTAAAGAGGCAAAAACGTTTTGACACTCTTATCCCTTTCCCTGACCATTATAGGCTATTTGAAGTCCCCTTACCCTCTTTAAGCACTCCCTGAAAGTCTTAGTTTGATTCCTCCCAGCTGTTCCCGAGATATTGCAGATACCCTATTTTGATAGCCTTGGGGTATTAAATGTCTTTTGATTTACCTCACAACTTCACCATTAGTAGATTCAAAATTCCACGTGGGCACACATTTGTTGGTCCCACATCCTCTCTCCTTAACACACAAAATATAAAGTCTTCTGACCTCCTCCCCCACCTAACATTCAGAAAATTCTTAGCTCGATCCTCAAGCTGGTCCTGAGTTGCTGCAGATATACCATTTCGAATCCTTGAATACATGGTTTCTTTCGATTTACCTCTGTCCCTCCCCAGGTCAAAATTCGTTCGATGTCTACCTGGCCCCACAAAACCTCTGAATGTTTGAACTCGACCCTTCAAGCTGTTTCTGAGCTAGTATTCCTGAGCTTATTGGTTTCGCTTAGTGTATCCAGGTTTACCACTGTCCCTTTTCCGAATCAAAGTTTGAGGTCCTCTTGACGCTCTAACCCCATCCGGAAGTTTCAGACCGATCTCTCAACCATTCTTGAGATATTGTGGATATTCTATTTTGTTAAGCTGTATACATATAGTATCTTAAACTTACATCGCTTGCATTCTAGTCCCACATGGGGGAGGAGCTGTATACATATAGTATCTTAAACTTACATCGCTTGCATTCTAGTCCCAATGCGACAAAGCCTTTAGGCAGGTTTGAAACAAAATATGTATAGCCCTTTTCTATCCTAAGATCAATTTGACTGCCGTATTCCCCCCCTCCCCTAAAAAACCTCACTGAAAGGTCCAAAAAGGTCTCCAGTCATTTCGAAGATATTGCAGATACGCTATTTTGATAACCTGGTAATATACAATGTCTTTTGATTTACTTTACTAGTTAGACGTGAATAAATTATAATAAACATATGAGCTTACAGTCCAAAAAATAGTTTAGGTGGAATTGAGACATAACATTTTAAGATCCCCCCCCACCGTGAAAAATTAGGTCTCCCTACCCTTCCCCCTTCCTCCTCCTACACTATCTAAATTTCAACTCCATCTTCCGTGCCTTTCCTGTAACATTATAAATATGGTATTTTGATATTCTGCATTCACATAGTGTATTTTGAATTAATTCTACCCTCTCCCCCGAGTCATATTTTAACGTCCAGTTGCTCTGCCCTCCCTCAATATCATTGGAAGCTTCAACTTTGATACTCCAATCTGCTCCCAAGACATTGCAGATACGCTATTTTGATAACCTGTCAACACATTGATTCATTTATCTCATCACTTAGACTTGAATGGATTCTAATTCCCATAGGGGTCTATAGCGCAAAAGCCTTTTGTAGATCAGAGACTGAAATTGTTTAGTCACTTTCCTTTCTTCTCCCCAAAAACTGGACTCTCCTTGTCCCAACCTCCCCTTTCCTTTCTCCAACATTGCCTGAAAGTTTCAACTTTAGATAATTTGAAACCTTGAGTGCACGTAGCTTTTTTTTATTACTCAGGTCTCCTTTTATTACTCTGTGTGTGTGTCTCCCAGGGTATACCCTTGGGAAATCATGAGGTAGATACTTCAGAGAGGTATTCATGAAGGCAGGTATTCATAGAGGTGGTAGATGCTTCACAAGACTGAAGCGTGAATCGAGGAGTATTGCCTGGAGCGCGCATAGGAGGACAAATTATAGCGCTGTCCATGCAAAAATATCATTTTCCTTGTTGTTCAAGATGGGAGACTGCAAATCTCTAGTTTAGAGTTTTTGATAATGATGATTTCAGTTGTGCAGTTTTCATTTCGATTTGATGTTATTTTCAAGGTTTTAAAGCTCATTTTTGCAGTTCTTAAGAATTTGTGTAACTATTGAGTTATAAAATATTATTCTTTTAAATCTGAATAATAGTCATTATTTCTGAATCAGCGTCTTTTGAAAACGCTTTTCACTAGCCAGATTCTTTGAAAACAAACTTTTTAGATTTCAGTTACTATGGGCCTTGGTTTGCTCTTTACTAGGCTACAACTGCTGCCGCAAACATGAAAGGCCAAGGTCTTTTGTTATTTATTTAATTAACTTCTCATAAGTCACTTTCAGTTACCTGTGACTAGGTTCCTAATTTTATTAGCAAAAATTAACCAATTGGACTAGCCTGCAGCACAAATTTTTTTTTGTTTTTGCAGACTAAGATTTGAACTACACCAAGGCATTTTAACGTGTTATATTTGATGGTGTAATTTTTTTAAAAATTTGTTCCCCCTTCTTAGGGTGGTTTCCCTGCCTTTCCTGTAATTATGTAAGTTGTTGTATTACTGTAAATTCGGATAGGTAACGTTAAACTTAATCATTTTTACATAACTGGAACTAGAATAAATTTTTAAAGTCTTTAAATGTTTATATAGTTTTCTAGATAACGGTTTTCGGTGTTTTGCATACTATTGACAAGGGTCGTTCTTTACTTATTGTTCACTACCAGGAAGGGTTTGGTTAAACTTACACACATTGCCTAAAAATTGTTATGTGCTTTTGATTCAAATTAATCGACTATTTTTGCATGGATACCAATTTCAGTTATTTTATTGGCAGTTTTTTTTTGCTTTAGCATTGTCTTAAAATTAAAATATTTAGATATGACAGCGATTTTAGACTTTGCGTTTGTGAAGTTGTATTTGCTGTTATCGAATGCTTTGGTTCAGTTTATTCATTTTAAACTATTTGTTGTTAAGTGCAGACTCTTTAATTTGCATCTATATTCTCTCCATTAATTTAGGGTTGTTTTTATTTAGTATGTCTCTTATAGAAAGAATAGCACTGGCGACTTGTTAAGCAGGCTGAAATCGCGAAAAATGCTTGGAGTAGGTGAAACTGAAAATGGCGAAATTCACCGTTCAAAGGTAAAGAGATTGTCATTTATCCTAAGCCCTGATACTCAAAGGCATTAAAAAAGCATTAATAATATTACGGAAAAGTTGAAAACAGGGGTTCTTATAGGATTTGTATCTACTGACAGTTGTCATATAATTTTGGATATATTTATCATAATTAACATAGCAGTCCTCTGCACAAGAATTAATATATGTTTTGAATCGAAATCTAGCACCTCATGATCAAACAGTTCGTGGTAACGAACTGTAAGTAAGGAGCGACCCGGCTCAATAGTAACCGAAACTAAAAAAATGGAATTTTGAAACCAATAGAGACATCGAAAGAATCAGATTTTTATGCTGATTTCAAATATATAAGTTTCATCAAGTTTTTTCCTACCCATCAAAAGTTCTGCGCCTGAAAAAATTTGCCTGATTTTCGAAAAAAAAAAAAAAAGGGGGAAACACCCCCTAAAAGAGATATAGAACCTTAATGAAAATCACATCATCAGATTCAGCGTATCAGAGAACCTTACTGTAGAGGTTTCAAGCTGCTATCTGAAAAATGTTGAATTTTGTATTTTTTTGCCAGCAGAAAGATCACGGATGCGTGTTTATTTGTTGTTGTTTTTTTCAGGGGTGATCGTACAGACCCAGTGGTCCTAGAATAACGCGGAAGGGCTCATTCGAACGAAAATTAAAAGTTCTAGTTCCCTTTTCAAGTGACCGAAAAAAATGGAGGGCAACTAGGCCCCCTTCCACATTCATTTTTTCCCAAAGTCACCCAATCAAAATTTTGAGATAGCCATTTTGTTCCGCATGGTCGAAAATATAATAACTATGTCTTTTAGGATGACGTAATCCCCCACAGTCCCCAGGGGCAGGGCTAAAAGTTATGAACTTTACCCAATGTTTACATATAGTATTGGTTATTGGGAAGTATACAGAGGTTTGCAGGAGAGATTTTTTCTGTTAGTGGGGGGGGGTTGGGTGTTACATGGGAGGATCTTTTCAGGGAGGAAGTTTTCATGGGGGAAGGGATATTGCTATGAAGGGGGTGCCGGATTTCCCAGCATTATTTAAAAAAAGATCAGAAATTGCATATAAAAAAAAACAATTTTTTCAACTGAAAGTAAGGAGCAACATCAAAACTTTAAACGAACCGAAATTATTAAGTATATGATCTAGGTTCGCTCCCTAGTCAATACCTCGCTCTTTACGCCAAATATTTTTCAGTACTTTCATAAGAGTATTCTAATTAACGGCCTTTGCGATTAAGGGGTCATTTTTAAACAATTGGAACAAAATTCAACTTTGGCGTAAAGAACGAGGTATTAACTAGGGGGCGAACCCCCTAATATACGTATTAAAAATATATGAATATAGAAGTTCGTTACGTAAGTTAATTCGTAAGTTACGTATATTTATTACTAATAAAAACTTTCGTAAATAACATTAAACAACTTTCGAGGAAGCCATTTAACCAAATAAAAGTAAAATTAATGTGCAAATTTTGTTTTAATTATTCATGTACGGTGAGTCAAAATCAAAACCTGCATTAATTTAAAAACGTTCAAAAATTAAATAAAAAAAAACAATTTTTTTTAACTGAAAGCAAGGAGCGACATTAAAACTTAAAACGAACAGAAATTATTCCGTATTTGAAAGGGGCTGTCCCCTCCTCAACGCCTCGCTCTTTACGCTAAAGTTAGACTCTTTCTCACAACTCTATTTTTTAAAACAATAAAAAAACTTTAGCGTAAAGAGCGAGGCGTTGAGGAGGGGACAGCCCCTTTCATATACGGAATAATTTCTGTTCGTTTTAAGTTTTAATGTCGCTCCTTGCTTTCAGTTAAAAAAAACTTGTTTTTTTTTTTATATAAATCTATAGTTGGATCAACTTTGTCGCCTTATTTTATATCGAGGAACCATTTGTCATACGGAACATATACCAATTGGAGGCTTTTTACAGTAAAAAGAAAAACGAAAAGAAACCAATGGTCAAAAACATCGGCGTATCATTTCAGTTAGTATAAATCTTGCTATAAAAAGGAAAAGGAGCTCTGTTATTTCTTTGAAATAAAATAGGAAAAAGAGAAGCAAGTTTTTCTCTTTTTTTACTGAAAGCCAAGAGTTTAGCCAAATTCCAAAGCCTAAATTCTTGTCCACCCAAAAGTTATTTCTTATGCATCCAAATTTCTTATCCATCCAAAAGAAATATTCGAAAATACTGAAAAGCTAAAGTTCTAATCCATCCAAAAATTATAATTTTTGGCATCTGCATTTTCCTACTTAAACAAAGTTTTTCCATCAGATAATTAAATATATTTTCACGTTTTTTCAGCTAAATATAATTTCGCTTCTCTTAGTTTTTGAGCTAGAAAATATATAAATTTTCTAAGAATTAAGTCAAAATCGGCTTTAAAAAAAAAAGATTTATTAATAGAAAGTTTAGGTGTTGCCATTATAAGTTAGCTGTTGTTTGCGACTATATTTTGAGGTAATGGCATCTTTGTGGGGGCTGTGGTTCCTTGGTCCCTATCACCCGCTCTCAACCCGCGATATTTTTACAGTTTTCTTGGAATTTTTTTATCTATTGATAATGTTTTATGAATTCTTGCTCCACCCTCGGAAATTTTAGGCTTTCATGTAATAAATTATATAAATATTGTGCGTATCTTGAAGATTTTGGTTCTACTGTACTGTATAGCTTGGAGCGAATATTTTCCTTCAGTCACCAAATTATCCTGTAAACTTTTTTCCGTTAGCTTTCTTTGTGTTGTTTCTAATACCCTAGTGGACCTATTCGCACCACTTCTTGCTTACTGTATTAAGACTTTGTTATTTTTGATTTTTTTTTGGCTAGGGTGTATATAAAAAAAAAAAAAAAAAAAAAAAAAAAAAAAAAAAAAAAAAAAAAAAAAAAAAAAAAAAAAAAAAAAAAAAACATGATGCATTCCTTGAAGACAGTCTCAAAAGTTGCTGTAAGCTTATTCTCAAGAAGTCTGTCAATAAAGTGTGTCTAAAAAAAATATATTCATAAAAAAATAGTATTAATGAAAGACGGCCTCAAAGTACACTGTATTTAAGCTGTTATGCACTGCTGTTAATTTTCAAATGTGTCCTGTATAATGTATGCATTATACAGGACACAATGTATAATGTATAATGTAATCCTGTATAATGTATAATCCTGTATAATGTATGCTAATGTATGCATTAGCTAAAAATGTAAAAGGTATTTTGGCCCAAACCTGACCCAATCTTTGTTGTTACATCTAAACTTGCAGCATATACAAGCTAAGGCTACGTTACTTTGCCTCAAAATATAACACTTATTATTTTATTCTACGTCTATCATCTTCTGATTGCCTACAAAAATAAAACTTCAATCGAGACAAATCCTTTTATTGACAGTGAAATAAAAAAAAAAGAATCTCTGGATATTTCGGTCACATATACAGTGGCCGTCATCAGCGGATAAACTAAAATAATGCAAATAAAACATCGACATTTATACAAAACAACAAATTAATTACATATTGTTTAACGCTCTTATTTTCTTCAAAGCAGTTACAGATGCAAATCTCTCTTATTTCCCAGTTTCCGGTCCATTGACTTGACTTTTCTTTTTGTCAAGGTTCAAATTCACCTGCACCTCTGTCCAAAGCCAGGTTTTTGAATAAGATTTTTTTTTATTTCAATGGTTTCCCTAAAAACTTGTTTTAAACTCCGGTCTCTAGAAATCTGATAGACATTTTCGAACATAATAAAATGGCCCGGGAAATTAAAAATTTATCCAGACAGAGCTGATGTGAAATTATCAGTTTTGGCAATTTGAAAATACCTACTTCTGATTGCCACGTAAACGATTTACCAATAATTACCAAACTACGTCATTGCATTACACTATTATGTATAATTGTTGCGTAACATTTCCATGAAAACACATTATCTAATTTAAAATGTATTGGAAGTGAATAACAAGGTAGAAACAATTAGCACAAGTATTTAGTTCATCCCTCAATAGGAGCAAGCTTTATAATTATTGCTGAAAAATCATCCTTTGTGGTAGAGGAAAAATCTCCGAAGAGTCAAAATTTGAAGCCTGCTTGCGCCCTGGCTTTGAACTTCAGTGCTCTAAAAATTTCTTACTTTACATCTCCTTGGCTTTAGGCGCCCTCGTACTAAATTCCAACTGATTGCGAACATTTTAGTACTGGAGGTTGCTGGGGCTACGAAGTGATGTACGCATCTGAAATTTCATCCGCTCTGATGACAGTGGTATGGTATATTGAACTTTGTAAGGGCCTAATTTTTGCCTCCATCAATAGAATCTGAAAATTCTTGTATAATTACACTTCGAACAATGTGTAGGCTACATGTCTACCTTTCTGCTAAAATCCGGTAGAGAGGGCTGGGGTGCCAATTCACGAAAATGTAGGGGGGAGGATTTTTTCAATAAATATACCAAGAAAAATATTTTAAAAATATTCTTCCCATCCTGCTATTTAGCACCTTTAGGAGAGGTAGGGGTGTTGGAGGGGCTTTGGGCCCACTTTATGCCTCAAACTGCTCATATTAAAAATTATTGCACATTTAACGTACAATCATTGCACAGTAATATACTTGAAATTTCTGATTCTTGTTTTCTGAATTATTGATTGGAATTTCTGCTGCAAAATTAGACGGACGGTTTCCATCTCTACGAATGGAAAAATGTCGCGTAATTAAATACGTTGTAAGACCCCGCTGGCTATACGTGATGTTTAATAAAATACGAAAACCCACTTTGGCTTTTCACTCGTAAAGATTGAAATTCTTACGTGATTCTGGTTCAAGTATGTGCTACGTGCCTACCTTGTTGCCAAAAATCTGGCTTAGACGGGTAATGGGAAAGGGAGGAATGAAGGAGGCACTACCCTTCGTTTTGCCTCCAGATAATCTTTTGAAACGAATCAGGTCTTAGCTAGTTTCCAAGCTGAGTAATTATCGAATTTTTCCCGTGTTTTCCCCAAAAAGAAGTAGTCAGTCCATCGAATTTTTCAAATGGTGTATCTCATGGATTTAAAAAAGAAAATTGATAATGTACACTCATTAGCTCTTTAAGGAGTATTGATTATTGTTAAAAAAAAAATGTATATCTCTTAGTTCAAAAACTGACTTTCTCTCTTTGGGAAAACGTGCTAGCATTACTACTAAGAGCAAATCAGGGGGAAACCCACATTTCCTTATGAATGAGAGAAGTATTAAAGGTTAGAAGGAGAATATAATATTGTGTCCCTATATTGGTCCCAAACACGGAAAATGAAATCCTAAATTCAACGGAACGACAAACAGGAATGACTCGTAAAAGTATATCGTAGCAACATGTCCCTGAAATTTGGTAAGATGCTACAGAAAAGAAAAAGAATTCAGCTTTAATGTGGTATTAGGTTTCGAATGTGAGCTTAACTGACCTTCACTTGCAATTATAACCAATAGAGTTTTGGCTTTGGACAGGAATTTTCTTTCAAATTGGGGTAATAAAGAAGGTATAGTGGTGTCAATTCAAGAAAACATAGGGGGTGGGGGCTAAGCGTATTCTTTCAAATTTTTGGGGAGGCAGTTTTGTTGTTGTATTCAGTCTTTTCACTTACGATACCAATAAAAGAAAGCATTTTTCAGTGAAAATGCTCAAAAAAAGGATATTTTCAAAACATGACGGGGAGAGAAAGATTATATGGGAATTAAATAGATATATTATAAAAGATATAGGGGAATTACATGAGCCTTGAGTGCATTTTTTTCGATTTAGACACGGTGTACGTCAATGTCTATATTAATTAACGTTAATATATAATTTGCATGCGGGATTTTTATCAAAAACAAATATTTCAAGCATAAGAGACTATTCCAGCAATAAGAATTATCTTTAAAAGCTTACCTTCAGGATCTTCAGCAGTTAATATATACGTAAATAGCTGTTTTCATATATAAAAAATCGTTATATAAACAATACAAATCGTTAGAAATTACTTCGATACCAAAACCAGTCAAACTGTTTAAGGTAATGAACTGTAAATAAAGTATGACCGCCAATAGAGACCGAAACCTGTATCACAAAACCCTACAATATAGTTTTCAAGCTCCTATCGGCAAAAATGTGGAATATTGTATTTTTTGCCAGAAGAAAGATCACGGATGCGTGTTTATTTGTTTGTTTTGTTTTTTTTTCCCAGAGGTGATCGTATCGATCAAATGGTCGAAGAATATCGGGAGAGAGCTCATTCAAACGGAAATTGAAAGTTATAGTGCCCTTTTTAAGTGACTAAAAAGATTGGAGTGCAACTAGGCCCTTCCTATGCCCCTTTTTCCCCAAATCGTCCTATCAAAATTCTAAAATACCTATTTTGAATTGGAAAGTATGCATACATTTTTTAGGTTGAGGGAGGAGGAGAATTTTCTGCGGGGGGTTTTTCCACGGGGAGACATTTTTATTCGGAGGGAGGTTTCTGGGGGGATGAACTTTTCAAGTGAAATTTTACACTGAGGGAATTTGCCCGAATTCTTATCAGAAATTCTTTTTATTTGTTTTACTTTCTCTTTGCCAAATCAATTTTACGCATGGAGATTTTAATGGTAATTGTCAGGGATAAATTTTCGCGGGGATCGAATTGTCTAGAGGATCTTACCGTGGGAAGGGGGATTTTTTCGTGGAGGTGGAGCCGGATTTCCTGGCATTACTTAAAAAACGATCATAAATTAAATGCAAAAAGGATTTTTTTTTTTTCGACTGAAAATAAGGAGCAACATTAAAATTTAAAACGAATATAAATTATCCCGCAAATGAGGGGGGCTGGTCCCTTCTCAGTGCTTTGCTCTTTACGCTAAAGTAGGATTTTGTCCCGATTCTGTAAGAACGACTCCTGAAAACACAAGGGTCGTTTAATCAGCTAGGTTTCAACCTGCGATTAATTAGTTTAAATTCTTAATAATTTAATTGTTATTTTTAATACCAATTCTATAATAACCAGTTCTGATTTAATGGAAGATCCTTTGAGCTTTTTGCAGTATCTTTTATTTTATTTTTCGAGTTGACTAGATGTCGCAACTTGGACCTGGGAAATCCTTTATTCTCTTATTAGAATTATTAGATGAAATTCGTTCTAAGGACCGAACGATCCACTTGGGATATAGACTGATAAAAGTAATGGAGAATATAATTGTCACTTAGAGCCCATTTTCTGCTGTATAAGATGCTAGATTTTTGGAAAGACTCACCAGAAATGGAAACTATTTAATGACGTCTGATGACATGAGTGGTGGAGACAGATTTTTGGAATGAAATGTCTATAATGGCGATGTATTTCTGACAAAATATAATCTTTGAATGAATGAACCACATATAATTATTTACAAGCACATACGCATGGAGCGACTTCCGAAGCCCCCCCCCCTCCCCCTCCCCATGACAACCTTAAGGCTCAATGTATGATATTAGTCCGGATCGAAAATAATGAGTTACTTTAAGTAATAATTTAATTATATTTCATCTGTATGTTTATTTCTCTTTCATATCCAAGCTCTAAGAGTTGTGGGTTGGTTTGCGTCTCTTCTTGTTTAGTAGGTCTTCCTGGTTCCGTTGTACAATTGTTAAATTGTTACAGATTTCTCAATTACTTGGCTGCAATGAGCATTTATATGTGAAATTTCCAAGAGGATTGTCATTTGGCAGTGGACGAACATTCTATTTCTTTCATCTCACGGGCTATCCCTTATGTTGGCGCCCAAATTTGGAGCAGCTATTGCGTCCTTACAACTATCTTCAGCACCTAGTTCGGACGAGCTGGCAAGTCACAGATTGCATGGAGCTGCTCTCTTAGGTATGTGAGATATTCATTTTATTTCAGTGGCGCTTAACGTGAAATTGATCGTCTAAAATAAAACATTAAGTATAACAAGTTTTGAGCAATTGCAGACTGAAGTTGCTTTGTTAGGTGGAAACTATATTGGCTTTATATGGGCAGTGTGAAGTGCATAACATATCTGAACTTCTACTAAATGTATTTGTGAATGATTGTCATTGTCATGAGTCACACTCATTTTGAAGCAAACAACATTTTTTTTTAATAAAAAGCTAAGTTGGTCAGAAGTGAATGCTGGTTTTAGGGGCCCACCTAGAACCCTCAGGTTAGAGAGATTATCAACAAGATTTTAATTTCAACAAGGTTTAACATGTTCATTTTTCTAACACCGTGTTTATGAAGACTGAGTCTCAGGGACTTTCACGTAATGATCACTAATAAGCCTGGTTGAAAAGAGATGCCGTACTTGTATCTTGACGAGGTTAGGACGAAGGCGCTCTGGATCTAGAGCCCTGCCTTGGTTTTTCAGCTTATATGGATTATTGTTCTTCATATTATTAGATTTTATTGATCTATATCGTTTCACATTTCTACTAAATATAGCGCGTACATAAAGAGTGAGTGTGAGCGTCTGGAACTATTATCTAAATGACCCCGATTAGAAAGATATGCCACACGTATGTATAGATTAGGTTGGGGGATTGGTGCCTGAAGCCTTAGGGATCTGAAGCATTGTTTTTTTTTTTTTATGTTAAATTGTCAAAGCGGTATGACTCGTGTATTTTGCTAGGCTGAACGTCTTATGGCTTGTGTTTAATGCAGAAATGTCTTTCAGCCCATAGAAATCGACGACCAACGGCTGCAGGTCTTGTCGGTCTTTTGCGGTAAAGGATATTTGCTTCTCTTTAACGTGTATGTATAGCAGTGCTTAATGGTAATAATTTAACAGAATTCCAATTAACTTTTTCAAATATTCTTTGTTGTGCATTGCTCTAATTGATATCAATGGAATTTTATTGCTATGCTTCTGAACTCGAACCTGTTGGGAAACAACTCATTTGGTGATGAAAGTTTTTTTTTCTTTCTGTAGTGATAACAATCATGGACACCCATAAGTTGAATTTTATGGGGGGGGGGGGCTTACCTGGTCTAATCAGCACTTCCAATGCTGTATAACAGAAATCTAAAAAAAATATAAAAATATAAGGCAGCATCATTCAGCCAGAGGAGAGGGGGGGGGGGGGGGGGGGGGGCTGGAAACCTCCCCCCCCCCATATGGGTGCCAATGATAACAATCTCTAAGTTATTGATGGCTTATTTCTTCCAAGTGAATCGTAAGTGCGGTAATTAATTGTGTGTTAAATATTGGCTTTTTCAATGCATTCCGTCCGAGTATTTACTTCCAACTTACGGTGAAATCCGAGTCTTGTATAGACTATTGAATCTGACTTCTTCCTTCTCGCATCTGCTGTGAACATCGAATGTATGTGTATCCTATAACCAAATCTACCACTACATCATTAAAATTTCTATGGGAAACTTCGTTGCGACCACAGCTGTCCGAGCGTAGTGTTGCCGTGAGCGAACGGCTTGAGAATCTAGTGTTTGACGAAGAGAATAATTATCGTAGTGATAGTAAAATACTGGTGAATCCCACAGAAAGAAATTCCTGATTTATGTTTTATATAATGATCATTTCTGTTGCGTTAGCGAGTCTTCCTTCTGCTAGGTCTTGTTGATCTCAAAATAAGTTTATAGCGCTGGGAAGCTCTTTGTTTGTACATTTATTGTACAATGTTGCTTTATAATCATTTCTTTAGTAGAAGTATGAGGGCTGTATTTCAATAGTGGTTTTATAGAACGTACTCTCTGATTTTGTGAATCCCGGTCGCAAACTGCACTTTGGAGGGGGTGTGGTCTCAGGAATGTAAGGCATGTGCTAATCAGTTTGCTGTGAATTTTTCTAATAGACATTCGATGCGTTTTTGTTAAATTTATCTGCTTAAAGTCTTAATTGCACAGACCACTCCTTGGTGGTCTAGGGAAATTTCTCTTCAAGATCATAATGTCAACTTAAACCGAGCAGAAATTAGACTTTATAAGATGCCAAACAAAAATCGAGCAGATGTTTCAAGGATTGACGAAATGAAGGCTAAAGTGAACAGGAATTGCTATCATCAGTGAAGCCTAACTTAAAACGAACATAAATCACCACAAGTAAGGGTGGTATCCTGTAGGCTACGGGAACCATAGTAACCGCTATTAAAGATTCAGGATGTATTCCTGAAGCTTTTTTAGCGAGGAAAAATAATCAAGTCACTCATTATGGTCTGGTTACCAATAGCCAGGGTCAAAAGTTTAAACAAGCTTAATCTTCAACAAAATTAAAAATACACCAGAAACGATCTCTCCAGATTTAAATTAGCTCTCAAGATATTGAAATTGTTGTCATGAGTTTTTGCATTCGCAAGTAGTCATAAACGGAAGCAGTAACAGTCTTAAATAGTCGCAGTAGCAATAGTAATAGTAGCATAAGTAGTAGTTGTAGTAGTAGTAGTAGTAGTAGTAGCCCTGAAATGTTCAGTTTAATACCCTCAGCCGTTCCTGAGATATTGCTGTTACGCCCATTTGATAGCCTCCATGCACGTAGTGTGTTTTGATTTTCTTCAACATACACCGCAACATCCCTTTGAAGTTCCACATCAATGCCCTTAGCCATTCCAGATATATTATAAATTCGCCCCTTTAACATCCAAAGTTAATTAAGCATCCCCCTCAACATGCCCTAAGAGCTTCAACTTAATACCTTTATTCGTTCCAAAGATGTCGCAGATACGCCCTAATGATAAATTTGGATGGGCGTAGTGTCTTTTGATTTAGTGCAACATTTCTAATAAGTTGCTCTGAAAATTCAAACGTACCACCCCTAGCTATTACTGGGATATTGCAAATACGCCGCTTTCAAAATCTGAATACACATAGTGCCTTTTGTTTTCGTTTTACACCCTTCAACTTTCTTTGGGAAATGAAACTTAAAACTTTATTCTGTTCCTGACATTGTAGCTATGCCATTTTGACCACCTGGATGCACATACAACTTTTTGGTTTAGTTCAGTATCCATAGATATGAAAGTTTCAACTTAATACCCTCAGTCGTTCTTGAGAACATATTGCTGATGTGTCCTATTGACTACCAGCATGCAGATAATTTCCTTTTGATTTAATTTTATAGCGCATAAAAGTTTCTTACCTTATTCTAGTTCTAAGATATCCCGCCTATTCTATTTTGACAACCTGGATGTACTTAAACTGTTTTGATTTAGTTCAACGGTAGCAGCAGTAGTATTAGGAGCAGTAGCAAAGGTGGAAATAATATTAGTAGACCTGAAAGTTTTAGCTTACTACTCTAAGGCGTAGCTGGGATATTGCTGATACGCCCCTTTTATTACCTACATGTACATGGTGTGTTTTGACTTTGTTCAACACCCTTTCAAAATGTCCTGACATTTTCAAATTAATACTTTTAAGCCGTTCTTTAGATACTGTTGGTACGTCCATTAGACAAACTGCATGCACATAGTGTGTTTAATTTAGTTCATCACCGCCCTCACCACTTCCTGAAAGTTTTACCTTGATACCCTGTAGTAGCAGTAGTAGCATTTACATTGTGCCTTTTTAGTTAGCTCAACATCCCCTCAACATGCCCTGGTAACCTTTAATACGATTAGCCTTAGTAATAGCAGTACTAGTAGCATTAGCAGTAATAGTACCACTACCAGTAGTAGTAGTAACAGTAATAGTATGTGCCATAGTGCCTTTTTATTAGTTCAACATCCTCTTCAACATGCCCTAAAAGTTTCAACTTAACGCCTAAGGTGATATGGTAGCCTGCAAGCACAGAGTGTTTTTTTTATTTAGTCCAACATACCCTTCAACAATCCCTGAAACCATTAGCCTTAGTAATAGTAGTGCTGGTAGCATTAGCAGTAACAGTACTGCTAGTATTAGTAGTAGTAGTAGTAATGGTATGTGCCATGGTGATTTTTTATTAGTTCAACATCCCCCTCAGTATGCGCTGAAATTTTCACCTTAATACTCTTAAGGCTTTTCTTGAGATATTGCTGATAAGCCCTTTTGACAGACTGTATACACATACCGTGTTTCTATTTAATTCAATACCCCCTCAATATTTCCTGAAGTTGTTCTCCTAAATATCCTCAACCTTAGTAATAGTAGTAGTAGTGGTACTCGTAGTAGTAGCAGTAGTAGTAGTAGTAGTAGCAGTACTTTGGTAGTAATAGCAGTACTTTAGACAAAACTGAATGCACATAATGTCTATTCCTTTATTTTAACATCCCCAAAAGCATACCCTGAAGGTCCAATGTAACACCGTGAATTGTCTTAGGATATTGCACGAACAGCCTTTTAGCTACCTGGATATACATGGTTTTATTTTCATTTATTTTTACATCCCCCTCAACAGTCCCTGAAATTTTGAACTTAAAACCCCGTCCCACTCCTGAAATATTGCTTTTGTGTCATTTTGACAAGCTGGATGCATCTAAACTCTTTTGATTTAGTAGTTTAGTAATAGAAGTAGTAGTAGCAGTAGAAGTCGTTGTAGTAGTATCATATAGTACCTTTTGGGGGTTTGAAATCTTCCTCAACATGCAATAAAAGTTTCAACTTAATACTCCATGCTATTCCTGGGATATAGCTGTTCTGCCCTTTTGATAACTTGGATATACATAGTAGGTTTCGATTTAGTTCAATATCCTCCTTAGCATTCCATGAGAGTTCATCTTAATACCCGTAGCTTCGATAGTAGTATTAGTATTAGTTGTAGTAGCAGTTGTAGTAGTAGCACCAGTTGCAGTAGTAGTAGTAGTAGTAGTAAGCACATAGTGTTTTTTGGTTAGCTCAATAACCTCCTTAACATGCCCTGTAAGTTTCAATTACAGGGCCTGTAAGGTTCAATACCCTAAGGCGTTTCTTGGATGTTGCTTATATACGCTTGTGACAACCTGCATGCACATAGTGTGTTTTAATTTAGTTCAACTTCTTTCTAAACAGTCCCTGAAAGTTTCACTTTAACATCCTTAGCCTCAGTAGTAGTAGTAGTCGCAGTAGTAGTAGTAGTAGAAGTATAAGTAGCAGCAGTAGTAGTAGTCATAGTATACACGCTTTTTGGTTAATTCAACATCCCCCTCAATATGCCCTGAAAGTTTCAACTGAATCCTCTTAGCCGTCCCTGAGATATTGCTGATACGTCCCTTTGGCAACCTGCATGCAGATAGTGTGTTTTGATTTACTGCAACATCCCCTAAACATTCCCCGAAAGTTCTACCTTAATAGTGTTAGCCTCCGTAGTAGTAGTAGTTGTGGCAGTAGTAGTAGTAGCAATAGTGGTAGCTTGCACATAGTGCCTTTTGGTTAGTTTAGAATTCTCCTCAAAATTTCCTGAAAGTTTCAACTTAATACTCTATGCCGTTCCTAAGGTATTGCTAATATGCCCTTTTGACAGCCTGCATGCACATAGTCTGTTTTGATTTATTTCAAATTCCACCTAAGCACTCCCTGAAGGTTTCACCTTAATACCATTAGCCACAGTAGTAACAGTAATCATAGTATCAGCAGTAGTAGCAGTATGTACATGGTACCTATTTGTTAGTTCAACATACTCCTCAATATCAAACAGTTCGTGGTAACGAACTGTAAGTAAGGAGCGACCCGGCTCAATGGGAACCGAAACTCTAGAAAACGGGTTTTTGATACCAATAGATATATCAAAAGAATCAGATTTCAATGCTGATTTCAAATATATAACTTTCATCAAGTTTAGTGCTACCCATCAAAAGTTACGCGCCTGAGAAAATTTGGCTGATTTTCGAAAAAAGGGGGAAAGACCCCCTAAAAGTTATAGAACCTTAATGAAAATCACACCATCATATTCAGCGTATCAGAGAACCCTACTGTAGAGGTTTCAAGCTCCTATCTACAAAAATGTGGAATTTTCCATTTTTTGCCAGAAGAAAGATCACGGATGCGTGTTTATTTGTTTGTTGTGTTTGTTTGTTTTTTTTTTTTTTTCCCCAGGGGCGATCGTATCGACCCAGTGGTCCTAGAATATCGTGGGAGGGCTCATTGGAACGGAAATTAAAAGTTCTAGTGCCCTTTTTAAGTGACCAAAAAAAAACGGAGGGCAACTAGGCCCCCTCCCACGCTCATTTTTTTTCCCAAAGTCACCCGATCAAAATTTTGAGATAGCCATTTTGTTCAGCATGGTCGAAAATATGATAAATATGTCTTTTAGGATGACTTAATCCTCGAAGCCCCCAGGGGGAGGGCTGAAAGTTATGAACTTTACTCAATGTTAACATATAGTATTGGTTATTGGGAAGTATACAGACTTTTTCAGAGGAGATTTTTTCTGGTAGGTGGGGGAAGGAGAGGGTCGGGGGCTATATGGAAGGATCTTTCCATGAAGGAAGTTTTCATGGGGGAAGGGAAATTGCCATGAAGGGGGCGCCGGACTTGCCAGCATTATTTATTGGTTAATGGGAAGTATACAACCATTTTCAGGAAGGATTTTTTCTGGAGGGGGGGGGGCTAGAGGAGGGGATTACTCTGGAGAATATTTCCGTGGAGGATGTTTCTTTGGGGTAAGGGACATTTCTATGAAGGGGGCGCCGGATTTCCAAGCATTATTTAAGAAACGATCAGAAGTTAAATAAAAAAAAACAAGTTTTTTCAACTGAAATGTAAGAAGGAATATTAGAACTTAAAACGAACAGAAATTATAACGTATGTGAGGGGGTTCTCCCCCAAGTCAATACCTCGCTCTTTACGCTACAGTTTTTTTTTTTTTTTTTAGTGCTTTCAAAAGAGCTATCTATTCTAATTAAACGGCCTCTGTGATTCAGGGGTTTGTGAATCAAAATTTTTTTAACTTTTAACGTAAAGAGCGTGGTATTGACTAAGGGGAGAACCCCTTCATATAAGTAATAACATATACGTAATAAAAAAAAACAATAAAAAAAACAAGCGATACGGCTCAATAGTAATCGAAACTTTTAAAAACGAAATTTTGATGTCAATAAATGTATCAAAAGAATGTGTTTATAATGCTGATCCTAAATATATAAATTTTATTAAGTTTAGTATTACTCATCAAAGGCTACGAGCCTGAGAAAATTTACTCGATTTTTAAAGAGGGGGGGAAACATCCCCTACAAGTGAAAGAATTTTAATGAAAATCACACCGTCAGATTCAGCGTATCAGAAAACCCTATTACATAGGTTTCAAGCTCATATCTGCAAAAATCTGCAACTTTGTATTTTTTGCCAGAAGAAAAATATACGAATATAGAAGTTAGTTACGTAAGTTAATTTGTAAAGACATCCATTTAGCAAAAGAAAAGTAAAATTTTTATGCAAACAAAAGCTGCATTAACTAAAAAACGATCAGAAATTAAATAAAAAAAAACAAGTTTTTTAAACTGAAAGTAAGGAGCGACATTAAAACTTAAAACGAACAGAAATTATTCCGTATATGAAAGGGGCTGTCCCCTCCTCAACGCCTCGCTCTTTACGCTAAAGTTTGACTCTGTCTCACAACTTTATTTTTTAAAACAATAAAAAACTTTAGCGTAAAGAGCGAGGCGTTGAGGAGGGGACAGCCCCTTTCATATACGGAATAATTTCTGTTCGTTTTAAGTTTTAATGTCGCTCCTTACTTTCAGTTTAAAAAACTTGTTTTTTTTATTTAATATCCTAGAAGTGTTGACTTCATGCTCTAAGCCGT
Organism: Artemia sinica; assembly: GCA_027921565.1. Classification (NCBI taxonomy): domain Eukaryota; kingdom Metazoa; phylum Arthropoda; class Branchiopoda; order Anostraca; family Artemiidae; genus Artemia; species Artemia sinica. Next base: position 45,228,768 of record CM051258.1, read on the forward strand.
TCCTGAGATTTTGCTGATACACCCCTGTGACAACACACATGCCCATAATGTGTTTTGCTTTAGATAGATAGATAGATAGATAGATAGATAGATAGATTTGTTTTCCATATATCAGTAAAGTAATTACATAACAATCTACAAATCCCCACAAAGGCTCCATGGCCTGTAGGAGGGGGATTATGAAAAGATCAAATAAACATTAAACATTTAAACGCTTAAGATTTAAACAATATAGACATAACATTAATATTTAAACATATAAACATAAGCATTTGAACTTTTGACAGGTGAAGCATTTGCTTCATAAAACGGCGAAAAAAAAAAAAAAAAAAAAAAAAAAAAAAAAAAAAAAAAAAAAAAAAAAAAAAAAAAAAAAAAAAAAAAAAAACAAGGAGAGTTCACTAAATAAGCTTTATCAAACTATTGGCATCAGGAAAAAAGTAAAGAAAATTAATCACATGGAAACAAATATTTTTTTTACTAGTCTTTTGAAGGTGCCAAACGAGTGGCATTCTCGAGCCGAATCAGGAAGGGTGTTCCATGTCAAATGACACGCAACAAGAGGATTAAAATCGGATCTTATTGTTGGTGTATGCGGAATTTGAATATTTAGAGAACTACGGAGTTGATAATTTGACCGATCAGATACGAAAGAAGACGTAAACCTAAGGGACCTAGGAATATCACCATGGAGCTGAAGAAAAGCGAAAGACGCACAGGAAAGAATATAAAGTTTTTTAATATCAACTAACGCTTTAGTTGCCGAACGATTTACATCCTGGATAAGATTTATAGCTTTATCATAAGTATTCGAAAGCGGTTTGAGAAAAGGAGGGAAAGTAGACATCCATATGACTGAACAATAGGAAACATAAGAATGAATTAAGCTATGAAATAGGATTCTTAGAATTGGTCCTGGAAAGATATGTTTTAGTTTTCTTAGAATACCGAGGTTTCTGCATACCTTCATTTTAATCAAATCAATATGGTGTTTGAAAGATAAATTTTCATCTAGGAGGATACCTAGGAAACGGACATGGCCATCCTTTGGTCTACTAATAAAGCCTTTGGATATATGAATTTCAGATAATTGAGGGCAAGCCTGGGATATACGAGAAAAAACTAAAAAACTAGTTAGAAACATTTAAGGCAAGAGAGTTAGCATCAAACCAAATTGAAACTCTCTCAAAGAGGTCCACTAACTTTGTACGAACCTCATCCTCTGTTCTCCCAGAAGTAATAAGGGTGGTATCATCGGCAAAAGTAACAAGAGAATCCAAGGTATGCAAACTATAATTATGGGTAAGGGAGACTGTTGGATGACATAGACGACAGCAATAAAGAGGATTTTTATTTCTAACTGCAAAAATTCCCCCTAAACATACTCTGAAAGCTTTACCATAATGCCCTTAGCCTCAGTAGTAGTCATTGTCGTAATAGTAGCATTATTAGTAGTGTGCACATAGCGTTTTTTTTTTTTTTTTTTTTTTTTTTCACATCCCCTTCAACAAACCTTGAAAGTTTCAACTTAATACCCTAAGCAGTTCCTGGGATATTACTGATATGTTCTTTTGACAATGTACATGCAAATAGAGCGTTTTGATGTAGTTCAACCTCTTCTCAACAACTCTTTTTTTCCCAACATCTCCTTCAACATACCCTGAAAAATTTCAACTTACCACCCTAAGCAGTTTCTGGAATATTTCTGATGCGTCCTTTTACAACCTGCATGCACATAGTGTGTTTTGGTTTAGTTCAACATCCCCTCAACGCTCCCTGAAATGTTCACCTTAATCAGTGCTTCCACTTTTCGATTTCAATTTTCCCTAATTTTATATCAATTTTCCCTTAAATTCCCTATGTTTAGGTCTGATTTCTCCCTAGAAAGAAGGGATATTTTGATTTACATTTCCACACAATCTATGTGATTGCATGATTTGATGCTGCACAGCGCAGCATTGAATTGTTATTTTTTTACTTCAAATAATGATATATATAACGTCTTTTTCACTTCCTAGAATACATAAGAAAGTTTAACTAAGCGTCATCTCCAGCACTTCATCGCACTGGGCGTTTGCCTTCGTCTTGAAGTCAGTGACAGCTTTCGGTATGCTGACAGTTGATAAAGTTTTATCTTCGTTTTAAAACAGTAATTGATTCGAACGGGTGATACTAGTGTGACATTCTCGAGACTATTTCGGATGTCTGTTTTGATTAATTTCAGGGGACTAAACAAAACGCTCAGTTGGTACATTGCTAAAAGGTAAAGAGAATATCAGTGGTATGCGCTTCCGCAATTCCGGACACTTGATTTTGCCACTCCGAGTCTCCAGACTAAATATCTTTATCCAGTACTCCTCAACTAACAGGTTTTCAACTTGGGCATCTGCCAAATGAAGCTCAGTGACATCAGTCATTGCCTGTGACCTCCATTCTACGTCCATTTTCTGGAGGCAACACTTTTCTCCTAGAACAGGAAATCTCACAAACAGTGGCCTTAGAGATTTTGGTTTCAAATTTTTTGCATTCCTTGGTTCAACCAAAGCGTCTTGGAAGGGTCTTGGATGTGCTTGATTAGGACTATATAGTATTTTCAACAACACTGGTAAAAGAGATCAATATTATCACTTGGCCCTTGAGCATCTACGAGTCCTTGCATTGAATTGTTTGTAGCTATTCCCACATATGTCTGGTTTAAAGGCAGGTACTCACTTGAAAGGTAAGGATCCAATTCGGTATACAAAGCAACACTGCGAATACAGTCCAGTTTCATGAAGTTAGACGCAACATCATTCACAAAGTTGGCTGACACTTGCCTTTAGGGAGTGAAGAACTGGAAACTCAGATTGGAAAACTTTGTTGAATTCGTTGGAGATGTCAAGAGACTAGTCTATGAATTCAAGGTACGGCTTTGTCAACTTGATTTGTAATGTTGACAAGATAAGGTCATTGGTTGCAGTTGGGTCGTCAAACGTGGTTTCTATGAAATACCGAGTGAAAGCAACCTGATGCTCAATAAGCCTCTTTATGCAGGCCTGAAGGAACAACCAACAGGTTTACCCTGGTGTAAGATATGAGAGTGCTTTGTATTGAAAGAACTCCTGAAATTCAGCATACTTATCTTGTATGGAAGCGTTTCTGGAAAAGTGGGCATAGATATTTCGCGCCAAGTCTTCTAGTATCTTGGGAAGTGACAAGCATGCATATGATAAACATAAGTGAATAGGATGGCATGAGCATTTCACATTCAATATATGGGACAGCATGGCTTTCATTAGCGTTGAAGCAGATCTATTGGCTCCAAACCTGAAGTTAGTAGTATTTGTACAAAATCCAACAATATTTTGCTAGGGAATCGAGTTTTCTTTCAATGACTTGTTTGATGCAGTTAGTAAGACCCTCAGCCAATCCATCATTAAATTCATTTTAGTGATGGTAAAGTTCAGGGGGTAAAGTTCATTCCGACACAAATGCATGTTAAATTTTGATTCACGATGCAATTCTGACTATAGAGGTAAGTTTATTTCTTACCTACCTGAATAATCCGTTAATATAAACCTTGCCCACAATTGCTGCATAGCCTAACCAATACTCCCTTATGTCGGTAGTTTACACCAATCAAAGTCATTGCATAAAAAATAAAATAAATACTAGGCTACTTAAATAATATTCCAGGGTTCAGCTTTTTGAAATTTCGGTAGTTACAGCACCGTAAGCCAGTGTTGCTACATAAGCTTTTTTAAAAACCGAGCATACGCGATCTTTGACAATTTTTGAGCCTTTCGTTGGAAAAAAATAAATTTTCACTAAAAAATCCTTACTTTACCCTAGATTTCCCTAAAAATTCGTATTTTACCCCAGATTTCTCTTTGTCCCTAGATTCAAAATAAGTGTCCCTAAAAGAAGTGATTTCGCCCTAAAATAGGGTAATCTCCCTGGAAGTGGAAGCCCTCACCTTAATACCCTTAGCCTTAGTAGTAAATAGTAGTAGTAGCAGCAGTATTTATAGCAGTAGAAGTAGTGATAGTAGCATGCAAATAGTGCCTTGTGGTTAGTTCAACATTCCCCACAACATGCTCTGTAAGTTTCAACCTAATACTCTAAGCCGTTCCTAATATATTGCTGATATACCCTTTTGACAATCTGCTTGCACATAGTGTGTTTTATTTGGTTCAACTTCCCACCCATTATTCCCTGAATTTTTACATTAATACCCTTAGCCTTAGTACTAGTAGTAGTTGTAGTAGTAGTAGTAGTAGCAGGAGTAGTATTAGTAGCAGTAGTAGAAGTAGTAGTAACAGTAGCAGCCGTGCTAGTACTAGCAGTAGTAGTATTTATATATGGCCTTTCGTCAGATGAACATCCCCCTCATCATGTCCTGAAAGTTTGAACTTAAGGCTCTAAGCTGTTCCTAAGATATTGCTGATACGCCCTTTTGACTATCTGTGTGCACATAGTGTGTTTTCATTTAGTTCAACAGTCCCTTCAACGACACTGAAAGTTCCACCTGAATCCCCTTGGCCCTTTTGGAGACCAAGGGTCAAACGTGCCCCCCGTTCCCGATAACAAATACAATGTGTTAACAATGGGTGAATTGCATAACTTTTAGTCATTGCCCGAAGGGCTGGGGAGAGTTCCTGCCCAAGGGCATAGGTATTTGGACCTTTCAACTATGCTGAACAAAATTGGAATCTTGAAATGTTGATCGTATGGTTCTGGGGAAAAATGGGCGTGGCTGGCTGTCCTCAAATCACTTTTGACTCTTAAATAGGGCACTAGAACTTTCAGTTTCCAATTGAATGAGCCCCATCCAAGGTTTCTACGACAACTCCTTCTATACCAAGTGAGTTGGTAAAAAACAAATCGAATAAATAAATAATGCATAAAGCCCGCTTCGCTCTTTACTTGAAATTGGATTTTCTTTTGACCTTAGGGTATAAGTTTAGGAATCAAAATAAACAATGTAGGTACATTTTTTAACCCTTTTACATATAATAGATAATACCAGAAGTGAATGAAAGCTGACAAAATAAAATAAGAAAATAAAAGCAACAGTCAACTAAGAACAAGTAAGAACAACTAAGAATCAAGTCAGTCTACAATAAACTTCAAACCAATAGTCACGAATGTCTACGATAGTTTTAAAACCAGTAAAACACAGTTATTTGCTGTTATGAAGAAGGAAGTGTGGAAAGGGCATTCATTGAAGAAAAATATGTCTCCTCTTCGAGTATAATCAGTTAATAATTAAAACAAATTATTTTTTGGCCATTCAAATGAAAGTGATTGACCTGCACAATTTTCGAATAAGGTTTATGTTTGTGATAGGTCTTTCGAAGGATGTTTGTCCAAGGTAAATATCCTCAAACGGGAATAAATCAACGATTCTCTTGAGAAATAAAATAACTTTTCAACACTTAAAGGAGAAGAAACTGTCAAGTTTTAAATTAATTAGAATAATAATTTTCTGTTGTCATAGGAACGACCTTTGCGTGGACGTCAATTCTTAAAGCTCCTTCTTTGGTTTTTTAATTCTTCTTAAAAGAGACAATTTCTATTCTACAAATTAAATTTTTTGCTATTTTTTGGAAGAAAAGATGTTTATGGTAAATTGAACGTGGAAATTTAGTTTGTCTGAACGAGTTATGTGGATTGTTGATTTTGTGAAAAAAAAAAAACTTCTTGGTAGAAATTCTTAAATTACAGTTTAATCCAAAAACCAAGATTTATAAAAAAAAGAGTTGTAATCGATAGGGATTTTATGGTTCTAGGCGTTTACCACCCCCCCGTAAAATTTCGCCCGGAAAATACCCCCCCCCCCCAGAAAATAACCCTGGGAAATACCCCCGCTGAAAACCCCCCCCCCCCCCGGAAAATACCCCCACTGGAAAATACCCCCCCCCCAGAAAACTGGGTTTCTATTTTTAAGACTTTTGTTTGATTTTTTTTTCAGTTTCGTTGAAAAGTGCTAAGGAACGGGAAAAAGAGGAATTTACATAGCATAAGTATCTTAAAAACTCAGAAAGAAAACCGCAAATCCATTTTGTTGAAAAGACTTCCATATGAACTTCTGTAATTTTTGGCAATAGCGGATGCCAAATTAAAAAAAAAATGAATAAGAAAAAAAAATATAGGCGGGCGATCATTAAAATTAAGCTAAAAACTTATGGCACTAAAAAGTTTAAGAAGGTTTAGCTTTCCTTTGAAAGAATAGTTGGCTTTGGGAACCAACAAATTCTTATTGTTTTAAGTTTTGCGGGCGAAAGCGTTGTCAAATTCTACGGGTTTGTTTTTCTTATCTTCCAAGTGTAAAAGTACGACAAATCACTATTAATAAATAAATGAGACCAAAAACGAACAGAAATTACAATAGATGACCTAGTCAAACTCAAAACGAGCAAAAATTAAAAGGAGTATTTCTGACAACACGCTTTTCTTCTCAAGACGGGAAAATAATTTGTTCTTTCCTAAAAAAAAAAAAAAAACAAACAAATAACCGTGTATTGTCAGCTTAATATACATATTATGATATTTATTCCTTATAGTCTAATACTTCTTCATTTATTACAGTAAAAAAAAGTGAAAACATTAAAAATGTTTTTGTTTTCAGTAAAGTCCAAATTATGTTCTGGTCTTGTGAAGGTATGGGGGTTGTCAGTTGCTCGTTTTGAGTTTGAATCGGTTGTTTATTGTAATTTCTGTTCGTTTTGGGTTTAATTCATTTATTGATGGTGATTCGTGGTCGTGTGTTCATTTTGGGTGATTTCTAATTAAACGGCCATTGTGTTTAAGGAATCTTTCTTAAAGAATTAGGACAAAAAAGTCAAAACTTTAGCGTAAAGAGTAAGGTCTATTGGAAGGGGAAACTCCTTTTATATACGCAATAATTTCTGTTCGTTTTAAGTTTTGATGTTGCTCCTTACTTTTAGTTGAAAAACCTTGTTAATTTCTGATTGTTTTTAAATAATACCGGAAAATCCGGCTCTCTCTCCAATAAAAATTTCGGTACTTGTGTATTATACGCCACTCACTCAAGTTTTTCACTGTGTAAAACTCAAGAACAAACTGGTTTCTTCGTTAGTTTCTTCGTTATTTTAGAAAAAAATTTGGGCTATGGGAGCGATTTGGGCTATGGGGGGGAGGGTAAAGTATAGCGGGTCTGCATGCAAAATGTGTTAGGTGCAATTATTCTGCATATTATGAAGTAAGAATTGTTTTCTGATTTCAAAATGTCCAAATATTTAACCCCAACCCGCCATGTGCAAATATATGGCCCAAATTATATATTTCCAATCTATTCTGTCGCTTGTCTTTGTCTTATCTCACGCTAAACTGAAAGAAAACTAACGAAGAAACCAGTTTGTTCTCGAGTTTTACACAGTGAAAAACTTGAGTGAGTGGCGTATAATACACAAGTACCAAAATTCCTCCGCCTTCAGAAAATAAAAAAAAAAGCAAAACTCAAATAAAATTCTCAAATTTGGAAAACCTTATTTTCTACGGGGTGTTATTTTTCGGGAGGGTATTTTCCGCGGGGGGGGGGGGATATTCCGCGGGAGGTATTTTCCACGGGGGAGATTTTCTGTGGGGGACGGGATATTTTCCGGGTGGGTATTTTCCGGGATGTAATCGCCGGCCACCGCCTACATTATACGGAATAAAAGTTTGCTTTGAAACAAAGACCTTTTTTTTCGTCCCTTTCTTTTTTAGTGGTTTGTAGCACTTTCATAGTTTCTCTAAATGTCTCTGATCGACAATATTTTGTTCCTCCTTATTCTAAATTAAGAGTGGATTGATTGTTACCCGTAAATATAAGTAATTATAGTTAGGCTAGTTAGGTAATTTAGGGTTCAATTATGGACTTGGTTTATAAAAAAAACGGAAATTCTGTTCAGGTGCTTGGCATAAGGACAGTGGCTTAGCCAGAGGCAGGACTAGGAACGTCCAAACCTCCCTCTTCCCGAAAGATTTGGGACCTTTTGTATGAACAATCTCTCTTTTATGAAATACACGTCATTTAAAATATATTTTTCTTCAAGAGTCAATCTTGGGCCCATCTTTACGCTCGTCGAAACAGCACGGTTGTGAAAGATGTTTGCTAAAGGCAAACGTCCTTAGCCAGAATTTGATCAATGATTATGTTGGGAAATAAAAGAAACTTTCAACAAGAAATACATGAGTTTCAAATTAATTAGAAACTTAATTTTAACCAAAGTTTGTATTTTTTTTTTTTTTTTTGTTTCCTTAAATGTCTAAGGGGATCCAAAATTTACTTCACAGAGCTGTTCCAGAGATACTTTTTCGTTTGTAACCTAACAAGTGAACCGTTGTGGATATTTTGTTGGACCTAAATATAACTTTATATTTGTTCTTTGTCCTTGCGATAGATGTTTGGTTGTTCTAAGGCCCTTAAAAGTATAGATATAGCTCTTGGTACATGTCATAGCGAAATGAACTTCTTACCTGGAATGTGGGATCATTCACAGGATAATTACTTACAAGATAATTTTGCTTCGTCGTGAGTCTGGGGAGCTTACGGTTAAACAAATTCCCAAGTAACTTCTGATTTTGCAGATGCCAAATGAGGCGGAAACCGCCAGGTCCTGCTTCAAGCAAAAAATTTGTTGTGGGAGCAGTATGTGGATTTCGTTGTTGGTGATTTTTTCCCTATGTCGCATATTTTGTATATTGTGAGGGTGTGTGGTTGATGAACATGAACTCAGATTGGATTGATGATTGGGTTGATGGGGTTGGGCAGATGGGTTGATGAACTCATATTGGATTGATGAACATGAAATTATTTTTTGGAAAATTGCGTACGATTTTTGCAGGCGATCCAAACGGATAGTTTTAGCTTTTGTTCAACTAGAATCTACAATATGTGTGAGTTTAAGCAGAGTTTTGCTGTATATATTGAAGTTCTGACGCTGATCTTCTGTTTTTTTCAAGCCGTGTTTCTGCGGTCGAGTGGAAAGTTTTGTTTAAGCAGGCAAGCAAGAAGGCATCACTTTCAAATTGAAGTTAGACTAAAATTTAGAAGTGTTTTGGAAGTTCGACGGTGCCCTTTCTTCATCGCCAAGGTATTTACTGGGAATAATCAGTAGAAGAATTTACAGATCTAAAAGAAGAGCATTTTTGTGCAGATCTAGAGTGATATTGTCTACAGTTACAAGCTATTGGTAGTCAAAAAAAGATAAAGCAAATTTCAAGAAGAAGCAGCAGGTTTTGAGACCCCTTTAAGGTCTATCAGTTTCTAAAGACACAATGGAACTCCAACCTGTATGGCTTTTGTCGATCACAATTGGTATAGTAGCTTGTTTCCCGGTTGCCCAGTTCATGGCTAAAGACTTTCTGAAGCAAGCCTCTTTCATAGGCAGCGTGCTAGCGCTGCCCAAAGTAAAGAACGATGTGGGCACAATGTGTTTTTTTTTTTCTTCAGCCGGGCACTTCGTATCGAAGGAGTTGTCGTAGAAACTTCGAAAAGGGCTCATTCGATTGAAAATTGGATTAGCTAGTGCCCTTTTTAAAAGTCGAAAGTGATTGGAGGGCAACTAGCCCCCCCCCCACGCCCATCATTCCCCCATACATATCCAATCAAAATTTTGAGATAGCCATTTTGTTCAGCGTAGTTGATTTCCAGATAGAAAATATGTTTTTGAGAAGAACACTCCCTCAAAACCCTTGGGGGAAGGGTTTTCCTTTTTAATAGTCGAAAGTGATTGGAGGGCAACTAGCCCCCCCACGCCCATTATTCCCCCAAACACATCCAATCAAAATTTTGAGATAGTCATTTTTTTCAGCGTAGTTGATTTCCAGATAGAAAATATGTTGTTGAGGAGGACACTCCCACACAACCCTCAGGGCAAGGGTTTTAAGTTATTCCCTGGGGGCATATAAGGTTCTTATAGAAGACGTTGTCGTAGAAGCTTCAAAACAGGCTCATTCAATTGGAAATTCGAAGGGCTAGTACCCTTTTTAATAGTCGAAAGTGATTGGAGGGCAACTAGCCCCCCCACGCCCATCATTCCCCCAAACACATCCAATCAAAATTTCGAGATAGCCATTTTGTTCAGCGTAGTTGCTTTCCAGATAGAAAATCTGTTTTTGAGGAGGACACTCCCCCACAACTCTCAGGGCAAGGGTTTTAAGTTATGCCCTGGGGGCATATAAGGTTTTTGTAGAAGGCATTGTCGTAGAAACTTCAAAAAAGGCTCATTCGATTGAAAATTCAAAGGTTTAGTGCCCTCTTAATAGTCAAAAGTGATTGGAGGGCAACTAGCCCCCCCCCACGCCGATCATTCCCTAAACACATCCAATAAAAATTTTGAGATAGCCATTTTTTGTTCAGCGTAGTTGATTTCCAGGTAGAAAATGTATATTTTTGAGGAGGACACTCCCCCACAACCCTCAGGGCAAGGATTATAAGTTATGCCCTGGGGGCATATAAGGTATTTATTGAAATATTTGTCGTAGAAACTTGAAAAAAGGCTCATTCGATTTGAAATTCAAAGGGGTAGCACTCTTTTTATATTCGAAAGTGATTGGAGGGCAACTAATCCCCCTTCCACTCCCACCCTCCCAAGCCCACCCTCCCACACCAACCCTCCCATGTCTGCTCTTAAAATTTAACCAAATCAAAATAGCGTAAGTGTATCCAAGCTATCAAAGAAAGTAAACAGATTTTTAAAAGGGTGTATGTTGTTAAAAATTGCTGAAAATTTTTCTCCAGCATACAAATAGAAGGCCAAACTATAAAGTCTTAAAAACGAAAAGATTTAAAGTATTATTTTCTTTTTCCTGAAAAGACTATGTCAATATAAAACGAACAGAAATTAATTTAAAAAACTTTTTCCACAAAATAAGTTTTTCAAAGAAAAGTAAAGAACTCCATTAAACGAAAAATGAGCAAAAATAAAATCAAACAATCTACCAAGCGTGAAACTACCACAAATCAGCATCGATAAATAAATGAAACCCAAAACGAGCAGAAATTATAATAATTGACCGAGTAAAACTCAAAACGAGCAGAAATTAACATAAGTTGGGCGCGCAAAACCCCTATGCCTTCCCAAGGCCAGAACAAAATTTGCATTTTACTGAAAAAAATACAAATGAATGTGCATTGTCAGTTTAATATACATATACTGATATTTAGTAATCAAAATGTTATTGCTATTTATTTATTAAAGTTATAAAAGTAAAAAACATTTATATTTTTTCAGTAAAGTGCAAATTTTGTTCTGGCCTTGGGAAGGCATAGGGGTTTTTGCGCCCAACTTATGTTAATTTCTGCTCGTTTTGAGTATGACTCGGTTATTTATTGTAATTTCTGTTCGTTTTGGGTTTCATTTATTTATCGATAATGATTTGTGTAGTTTCATGCTTGGTAGATTATTTGATTTTATATTTGCTCAATTTTGTTTAATGGAGTTCTTTATTTTTCTTTGAAAAACTTATTTTGTGGAAAAAGTTTTTTAAATTAATCACAGAAAAAGAAATTGTAAAATTGTGCACTCGGTCTCAGCTTGGTGATATATTCCAGATCAACTTCTGCAGTTTTAATTATTTTTATTCGTTTTTCTTTCAGTTAACAAATTTCATCTACCCTTACGCTTAAATTCTGAATATTCTTCCCGTTTTGAAAAGGTACAATGTATGATTTCGGAGTAAAGAATAAATAAAGGTTTACTTTCAAACCCTGAAGGAATTTATTTTCCCCTCTTTTATTTTCTTAAGCAAATTGAACATCTAGTGGTTCAGAAGACGTTGCCCTAGGAGACTTTGATTTCTTTCAACTACAGTTTTTTTCCCAACGTTTGTCACCTTAAATGACGCATTGACTTATAGATTTGTTTTTTCTATAATCTAGCCCTGATTGGGAAAATTCGAAGGGTAAATTAGTGGTTCCTGTGATTCTGTTCTTGCAGGAATTAATGAATTAGAGAAGGTTATAAAGAGGCAATATCGTATATTCTGTTTCGAGCAAATGGAAGAGACGAATTTAATTCAAGGCAAAGGTTTAAAAGGAAAATAATTCTTAATTCAGCTATTTTAGTTAAGTAATAGTTTCTTATCGCCAAAGCCAGATGTCGCCTTGCTCAGTGTGTCCTGCAATAATAAGGGCAGGAATTGGATGTCTTGCCCACTGCTTACCACCGCTTCTCCTTTACCCGATGCAGAGTGGGCGGGTACTGTTTAAGGAAGTGGTAAAAAAAAAAAGTTTTCATCATAGTGTTCATAGCACGTTTTAATTAGAATAGGTTCAAATGAGGCATGCTCGTATGGGTTTATTTCGGTGGCTGTCAGTTCGGGTGTGGGCCAGGTAAAAAAAAAAAGCAAACCACATGAAAAATAAGCAATTAAAGGGGAAACCTAAAATATCTGACGATTTTGACGGGGACATGGGTGCCCCCGTCTTTCTTCATAGGTACCTGTTCCAGGTTCCAATCTTATCTTTCTAAGTTTCGATTTTTTATACAAATAATGTGAGAAATACAGGAAAACTTCTGTCCAAGCGTTATATTAAAAAAAAAAAAAAAAAAATGTACTTAGTTCACTTCGATCAAGAATGGCATAAATTAAAAATAAAATCTGTGTCTCCTGTAAAACATTTGGAAATACTGGAAAAATGAGTAAACTAACGTTCATTTTCTGAAGATATTGACGATCTCAAAACAAACCCATGTATCTGGCCCTTTTTTATTTTTAAGTATTAATACAGTTTTTGTTTTCCGAAAAATTCTGCGTCGAACGGTATGTGTCTCGTATTTTTCTGAAGCATATTGACTGAGTCACAGCCTGTGTAAAAACCGCGTATCTCCTTTGTTCATGTTAGCATGTCAAGGCAAAACCATGTATCTCGAGAACCCCTACTGGCTATGTTGCAAAATGCATTTACTTTCTTTTTGCCAACTCAATTTTGCATATGGAGATGTTCCAGGGGAAATGTTCAGCGTGTTTATATTTCCGGGGGAAAAATCCGTGGAAGAAGGATTTCCGATCGGAAAAAAAAACCGTTGAAGCTTAAAGTCTGTTTTCAAATGAAAGTATGCTAAGAATAATTTTTCAGGCTGAAACGTCTGCAAGAAATTTTACGAAGGGGGGGGGGTGAATTTTCAACGAGGATAGAATTGTGTGGAAGGAATTTTAAGAGGGTGTTTGTATTTTTCGTAGGAGGAACTTTTCACGGAGAAGTTTCCCGTGAGGGGAGGGAATTTTTCATAAAGGGTGAGCCAGATTTGCTGGGAGTATTTGAAAAACGATCAGAAATTAAATAGAAAAAAAAACAAGTTGTTTCAAGTGAAATCCAGGAGCAACATTAAAACTCAAAACGAACAGAAGTTATTCCGTATATGAAATGGTTGCCCCCCTCGTCAATACTTTGGTCTACACGCTAAAGTCTGACTGTTTGTCCCAATTTCTTAAGAACGACTCCTGAAAAACCAAGGGTCGTTTAATTAGAATAGGAAGCTTTTTTAAAAGTGCTATATACTTTAGCGTGAAGAGCAAGGTATTGAGGAGGGGGGCAACCGGAATAATTTCTGTTCTTTTTGAGTTTTAATGTTGCTCCTTACTTTTAGTTGAACAATCTTGTTTTTTTTATTTAATAATAAGAAAGAAATAGGTTTTATTTGGTGTCCTGAGTAAAAGGATTATCCAGAAATTGGGGAAAACGCAAGATTTCAGGAGAAGGAGCCTGGGACCTACAGGCCCCCTCCCCTTGCATACGTCCCTGGTTGTGAGTAAGGTTTGGTAAAACCACGTCAGTACATGTGAGCAGAAGAAGTTGGGATAAAGACAGTCCAAAAAGAATTTGTTGTTTGTATTGTTGTCCACTGTTTACTAATATGGTGTTTTTTTTTTTTTTGTTTTTTTTTGCTAAAGCTGCAGTTTAGTAACGCATCCAAAAGTAGAGATGCCCTCATGAGCTCGTGACCCTACACCATATATGGGCATAGAGTCATTAGTGAGAATGGGGTCAATGGCCTCTTTCTCCAGGTGTGTTTTTGGCACGCCCTCAGCGAAGGTCAATGTTGCTATTGTTTCCGAGGCAAAATGCCAAGGTCAATGTTATTGTTGTTTTGAACAGAGTCATTAGAGAGAACACGTGGTTAATGGGGTCAATGTTGTTGTTGTAAGTGCACGCTCGAGGCAGATGTTATGATCCAGAAATAGTATTTGTTATTGTTATTCGAGCCAAATGTTACGAGTTCCCGGGAAACAGCTACATCCCCCTTCTCAGCCAATCAGAGGGCTCCTCCTTCGAAAGAGGCAATGTCACAGAGTTACCCCTCTCCCTTTCCTACACTTTGAATTTATGGCGCGAGGACAATCAGTTTCGTTAGTTTTTAGTTAGCAGAGTAATAACATGAGTGACCAAGTTGAGTTAGAAATATCCTTTTATTGCAACTGTTCTATTTGTAAAGGACATTTTCATGATTTTGAGTATTCGCATGAACCTACTGAATGTTTAGATAGCTTAGAGGGAGAGACAGATGAGAAGAATCTGGAGGAAACGAGAAGAAAAATTATACGTGACATGGAAAGAAATTTATATCGATTGCAAGTAAGCTCAGATAAAAGAAGGATTGATATGTTAGAAAAGGAAGATCAAAAGAAGAGACTGGTAAAAGAGGGCTTTCTCTATAGTGTAAAAGACAGTAGTGAAAACCCAAAGAAAAATGTGTATAGTGCAAGATATAACTCGGATTATTACGATGATTATGCTATAAGAGAAGAGAAAAAGTGGTCCTTTAAGAGACAACATAAGAGGCCATTCTATGAAAAGGATTTTAAACAACAGAAACCAATGTGGAAGAGTTCTCATATATGATTTACTGTTAAATCTAATTATTAATATGTATAATGAGTTTTTATATTGTAATCACACAATAAATTTGTTTGTATTATTTTAATTTTCATATACTCGATATATATAGAGTGAGGATACCAGCAGAGACTTCTATACATGAATAGTTCAGTTTGATTAAATCACCCCATAGAGTGTTCTCAGTCCACAACCAAGTTTTCTATCAAAGATAACAAAAAATCATTCTTTCTAATCTTTATTCATTTGACAAATCAATATTTATAATAGTTTTTATATACACAATCTCGGGTTCAATTATCAGAATATCTATGTCTTCATCCTCCACTACACTATGTCTAGCAGAGGGGGTGGTATACATCCAATTTCAAGCTCAGGTTCATCACTTATTGATATATCTAGGAGAAGAGGCATCTCCCCAAATAAATCCTCGCGTACTCCTATTGTAGGCAAACTAGGGGCCAACCGCTCGTCATCCTCTATGCAAAGACGACCTGAAGGCCTCCGCCGTACCAAGTCTTCAGATGTATATGAAAGACCGTCTTCAGTATAGTGCACTTCTAGCACGTCATCATCACTAGCATCAATTGCTGTACTAGCACGGAGAAGAAGCTCCTCCTCCTCAACTGTGAGCTCCCACTCACTCCATACATCCTAAAAGATTGAGAACGCTATGATCGAAAACTAGAGTTTCCTGCGGAAAACCTATATTAGTTCAGATTTTACGGGAATAGTTCATTTTCGAACCAATATATCTACCAAAAGTTCAACACCTGAGTTAAACTAAGAGGTTTCAACTTCAGGAAAAAATTACATTTTGACAAGATTTGACAATTTACTAAATTTAAAGTATTGTTTAGTTTTAAAAATGTTCTGTCACTCATCATCATCTTTTATTCATTCACAAACAATACTAAAGAAAACCGCTTCCCACGGTTTATTGATTTTAAATTATTAAGAAGGATATTATTTCGTTGAAATATACATTTTACATTTTAATTTTCATGCTTTTGATAATTATCTTGTCCTTCTGGTGTAAATTGCAGCTGAAGGCTTTATCACAAAATCACAGTTTCAAGTTTTTTAATATACTAAAATTGAAGGAAGCTAGAAAATGTGAAAACTTCTTTTCATCCGAATATTCTTCAGAGCCCAACCTAACTACGATCTGAAAACAATAATATAACTTATAGTTGAACAAAATTTTTTAAAATATCTTTTTTCTGACATCATATGGAACTTGCAAATTACTATAAGTAGTAACTAATTACTTCATTTTTAAAAAAACTTATAATTAATTGAACCAACAATCCAAATTTTTTTGATATGGCAAACGAAAAAGAATATACATCTACCCGAGTCAAATAAAGGTCCAACCAATATTTTTGGTTATTCACACACCCCCCCCCCCAAACAAGCAGTGCAGTTAAAACCTTCTTAGAATCTATACTTAGACCGTGAAACTAGAAGAAACTAAATTTTCTGTAAAGTTATGTCTAACGATAGACTTATTAGAGAGACAGAAACTCTTTTTCCACAACCCACAAGAGGATATTTTTTAAGTAAAAAGTAAAGAGCTGCTACACTAAATCAAAGATGAACAGAAATAATGTCGAATAATTTGTCAAACATAAACCTATATCCAATGATATATTTAATTGGGTGACAAAAACTTTTTCCACAAGAGGTTATTTTTCAATTAAAAGTAAAGAGCTGCTACACTAAATCAAAGATGAACAGAAATAATTGTTCAAAAGTAAACTTATGCATAATGATATATTTAATAGAGCAGTAAGTCTAGCTTTGAAAAGCGTGCTAGAAACATCTAGAAAGAAGGTATCATATCTAAATTAGTATTTTTTTTATTAATATAGTAAATAAAATTATACCTAATAAAAAAAAACAAAAAAAAAACAAAAAAGCAAAAGAAAAAACTCGATAGGCAAGCGCCCAACGGGCTTGAACCCTTACACAAATTTGAAGAATTTCCACATTCTGTTATACAACATATTTTGATGCTTCCGCGCAATTAATCTCATCAATTTTGTTAAGTTTGACTCATGGTAAAATATGATGTGTGCCCACTGCGGGCAAATATATCCCTTAACAAAAAAATACGCATGTGTTTACACAAAGAGACAACTCGATAGGCAAGCGCCCAACGGGCTTGAACCCTTACACAAATTTGAAGAATTTCCACATTCTGTTATACAACATATATTTTGATGCTTCCGCACAATTAATCTCATCAATTTTGTAAAGTTTTGACTCATGGTAAAATATGATGTGTGCCCATTGCGGGCAAATATATCCCTTAACAAAAAAATACGCATGTGTCTACACAAAGAGACAGTTTTACTGTTATGGATATGATTCAATACTCACTACAAATCAAATGGGCTCTTAGTCTCCTTTCAAATGAATAGGAGTTCAAACTTCTGAGCGATAAAAAATTATTTGACATAATTGGTAAGTGCTCGTATTGCCTAGGCAATTACTTGAGGTTATAGAGCGGATAGCTAAACCCAGTATTCCTCAAGATCCCCCCCCAGGCTCCCAAAGAGCCCCCAGACCCCAAAGACTCCCGGGCTCCCAAAGGCCCTTCCCCTGTCCCCAAAGGTCCACCGGGACTTCCAAAGGACCAATCGGTGCTCAAGGGCACCCCTCAGACCCCAAAAAGCCATACCCGAGCCCCCGAAGGCCCTCCACCGTCCACAAAGGTCCACCAGACCCACAAAGGTCCTCCCCCGGTCTCCAAAGGTCCCCGAACCCCCAAAGGCCCTCCCCTGATCCTCAAAGGCCGCCAGGCTTCCAAAGGATCCCCAAGCCCACAAAGACCCTTCCCCGATCTCCAAAGGCCTCCCGGGCTCCCAAAGGCTCTCGTACCCTCAAAGACCCCCCCCCTTGCCCCCAAAGGACCCCCGAGCCCTTCCATTTCTCCCACCAAAGAGGATGCGCTAAGGTATATTCTTTTTTTCATATCGCTTGACGAATAGACTATCTGGCATTACAAAGAAGGGAATAGAAAGAGCTCTGTCTTATAAGGTGCAATCGTTTATTATAACTGATAAATATTACTAATAAGGATCCTCTCATATTGGAGATAACGCGAACAAGACGAATAGTCTTACAACCCAAGCCTTGTAAGACCGTGGCTACCAGCCAATACAGTTTGCATTTTCGACACTATTTTGTGTCTCATTCTAGTAAATAAGTGACAATGAGGAGTAATTATTTAAATTATATTGTCTCTTAATTTAACTGTTAATTTAATTCCTGTTATTTGACATAATAAATTCGTAACGTATCGCACCATATCGAATATCACTAATAACGCTTAAGCAGAAATTCTTGTATTTTTCTTATTCATCTTCGCATTGAAGCGACACTCGATTACAGGTTCTTAGCAGCTATCGAACAGGAAGAAGGCAAAGCCGAGGTATTTTCTAATCTTCTTAAATCTACTAGTAGGAAGGTTAATAAGGATATATACACAGAGACATTAATGGGGGGGGGGATTTTGAAAATACTTATTGACTGCATTCTGCTTGAAAAATAACTATTTGGTATTTTCATCGAAAAATTCAAATTGTCCATTGCCCACCATAAGTTTTAGGAAATATATCTGACCCTCCCCTCTAACTTCTTCATGAATTGATACCATTTCTCATACGTAAATCAAAACAAGACGAAATCTAATCAGGAAGCTTCAAGCTATGGAATCCATAAGACAATTATTAAACCAAGTAAGACAGGGCTTTAAAGATTTTAAACAGTAAGTCTTTAAAAAGTCGAATGTTCGTTGAGAACAAACACTATTAATAAAAAAGATGCGGAAAATGTAGTGTAAGATAAGCACTGATAATTTAAAAAACACCCAGTGTAGGAAAGGAGTTTAAAGAAATATAGGAACATCATGGGAGTCAGTAAATAGTGAAACCTCTATCATATTAGGGCGAGGGACGAGCGTGTGCAGTTGTGTTGCCATTGCAGCTTGGTGTTGCCCTCTGGAGCTCTAAGTAGTTGTATTTATAAAGGTCTACAAAAGAAGTAGGCCTATGTCCAATCTCCACTTTGAAAAATATACAACTGTTTTGACACTCCTGGTCAATGGTGAACAGTTCTGCATAATCACCTTATATACTGAAACCAGTCGAAGTTTTGTAGCATAGATACATAGCCCCCCCCCCAAACTCAAAAATTTCTGAGGGGGGAGGGGGGGACATATTTTCTTTGCATTTGAATATTTTCCTTCGGAAAAACACACCGAAAAGCCATATTAAGAGCTATATTTGTGAGTTTTTTCACGATAATTCCTTTTTTAGCCATACCTTTATAATCAATGGAATATAGTTCTTTGTATTTTACGTATTTTTGGATGGAAAACACACTGAAAACACATATTAAGAGTTATATTTCATCATATTTTGCATATTTCCGTTGGAAAAAAAAACACTGAAAAAGCCATATTAAGGACTAATTTGTGAGTTTTTCACCGACAATTCCTTTTTTAGACATGCCTTTATAATCAATGGAATATAGTTCTTTGTATTTTACATATTTTTTGGATGGAAAACACACTGAAAAGACATATATTGTACTCACATCAAACTTTGGCGGGATTGCATTTGAAGAA
Source organism: Artemia sinica (assembly GCA_027921565.1). Lineage (NCBI taxonomy): Eukaryota > Metazoa > Arthropoda > Branchiopoda > Anostraca > Artemiidae > Artemia > Artemia sinica. The sequence continues at coordinate 45,248,231 of CM051258.1, forward strand.
CCTTCCATTATTTTCTATCTTGTCCTTATTTCAATCTATATGACTGACTTTTAAACCCTTTCAAAGCCCTAAATATAGTAACCTAACGGTTATTTATTTACGAAATCGTGCAAACTGTTGATTTTTAGGACAATAATTAGCTTTCTATATATCAATTAACACTCACTAGAATTGTCACTTTTCACTCGTGAAGAATGGTTTCAAAACAATACTTCTTACATTATATAGACTAATTGTGTCAAACGAGACATCTTTCAATGCAGATTAATTAATTGTTGCCTTCAATTTTTGTTTTGAACATAGGAAAGCATCGATGGGAGTGAGAATTTCTGTAAAACTATCAAAGATTGATCAACTCTGTGATTTCATACTTCATGTGTAATCAGAAAGAAAAAAGAAGAAAAATTGATAAAAGATATTTTGAAATATGCCCCAAATCAGAGCTATTACAACTTAAATGGGGCAAGGGGATGAGGGAATCAGGTTTAAGAATATCCTGGATATATCATTTCATATTATCTAGGTACTCACAGAAGGAGTCCACACAGAAACTTTGAAAAGGACTCATTTGATTGGGAATTAAAGCGGCTAGCATCCAATTCACAGGAGGGGCGTGAAAACTATGGTTTTAACTTTAATATGCAAGACTAGAAAGAAAAGTTCTTTGGTGTGGGGCTGCCCCCCCCCCCCCCCACATCCAAAACTCAAAATTTATAGGAACATATTTTCAACATATTTAAATATTTACCCACGTAGGCATCACTTAGGTTAGATTAGATTAGGTTAGAGACAGAGAAAAAGTTAGGTGTATGGCTAAGCTAGGTTAGATTATGTTAGGCTAATTTAGGTTAGACTAGGTTAGCATACGTACGAGCGGCTAGCACCCAATTCACAGGAGGGGTCGTGAAAACTATGATTTTTAACTTTAATATGCAAGACTAGAAAGAAAAGTTCATAGGTATGGGGCTGCCCCCCCCCCACCATCCAAAACTCAAAATTTATAGGAACATATTTTCAACATATTTAAATATTTACCTACGTAGGCATCACTTAGGTTAGATTAGATTAGGTTAGAGACAGAGAAAAAGTTAGGTGTATGGCTAGGCTAGGTTAGATTATGTTAGGCTAATTTAGGTTAGACTAGGTTAGCCTACGTACGAGCGGCTAGCACCCAATTCACAGGAGGGCTCGTGAAAACTATGATTTTCAACTTTAATATGCAAGACTAGAAAGAAAAGTTCTTAGGTATGGGGCTGCCCCCCCCCATCAAGACTCAAAATTTATAGGAACATATTTTCAACATATTTAAATATTTACCTACGTAGGCATCACTTAGGTTAGATTAGATTAGGCTAGAGACAGAGAAAAAGTTAGGTTAGGTTAATTTAGGTTAGACTAGGTTAGCCTACGTACGCGCTCGTACGTAGGCTAACCTAGTCTAACCTAAATTAGCCTAACATAATCTAACCTAGCCTAGCCATACACCTAACTTTTTCTCTGTCTCTAACCTAATCTAATCTAACCTAAGTGATGCCTACGTAGGTAAATATTTAAATATGTTGAAAATATGTTCCTATAAATTTTGAGTTTTGGATGGTGGGGGGGGGGCAGCCCCATACCTATGAACTTTTCTTTCTAGTCTTGCATATTAAAGTTAAAAATCATAGTTTTCACGACCCCTCCTGTGAATTGGGTGCTAGCCGCTCGTACGTATGCTAACCTAGTCTAACCTAAATTAGCCTAACATAATCTAACCTAGCCTAGCCATACACCTAACTTTTTCTCTGTCTCTAACCTAATCTAATCTAACCTAAGTGATGCCTACGTGGGTAAATATTTAAATATGTTGAAAATATGTTCCTATAAATTTTGAGTTTTGGATGTGGGGGGGGGCAGCCCCACACCAAAGAACTTTTCTTTCTAGTCTTGCATATTAAAGTTAAAACCATAGTTTTCACGCCCCTCCTGTGAATTGGATGCTAGCCGCTTTAATTCCCAATCAAATGAGTCCTTTTCAAAGTTTCTGTGTGGACTCCTTCTGTGAGTACCTAGATAATATGAAATGATATATCCAGGATATTCTTAAACCTGATTCCCTCATCCCCTTGCCCCATTTAAGTTGTAATAGCTCTGATTTGGGGCATATTTCAAAATATCTTTTATCAATTTTTCTTCTTTTTTCTTTCTGATTACACATGAAGTATGAAATCACAGAGTTGATCAATCTTTGATAGTTTTACAGAAATTCTCACTCCCATCGATGCTTTCCTATGTTCAAAACAAAAATTGAAGGCAACAATTAATTAATCTGCATTGAAAGATGTCTCGTTTGACACAATTAGTCTATATAATGTAAGAAGTATTGTTTTGAAACCATTCTTCACGAGTGAAAAGTGACAATTCTAGTGAGTGTTAATTGATATATAGAAAGCTAATTATTGTCCTAAAATCAACAGTTTGCACGATTTCGTAAATAAATAACCGTTAGGTTACTATATTTAGGGCTTTGAAAGGGTTTAAAAGTCAGTATAGATTGAAATAAGGACAAGATAGAAAATAATGGAAGGTTCTTCAAATGCAATCCCGCCAAAGTTTGATGTGAGTACAATAATATGTCTTTTCAGTGTGTTTTCCATCCAAAAATATGTAAAATACAAAGAACTATATTCCATTGATTATAAAGGCATGTCTAAAAAAGGAATTGTCGGTGAAAAACTCACAAATTAGTCCTTAATATGGCTTTTCAGTGTTTTTTCCAACGGAAATATGCAAAATATGATGAAATATAACTCTTATATGTGTTTTCAGTGTGTTTTCCATCCAAAAATACGTAAAATACAAAGAACTATATTCCATTGATTATAAAGGTATGGCTAAAAAAAGGAATTATCGGTGAAAAACTCACAAATATAGCTCTTAATATGGCTTTTCGGTGTGTTTTCCGAAGAAAATATTCAAATGCAAAGAAAATATGTCCCCCCTCCCCCCTCAGAATTTTTGAGTTTGGGGGGGGGGGGGGGCTATGTATCTATGCTACAAAACTTCGACTGGTTTCAGTATATAAGGTGATTATGCAGAACTGTTCACCATTGACCAGGAGTGTCAAAACAGTTGTATATTTTTCAAAGTGGAGATTGGACATAGGCCTACTTCTTTTGTAGACCTTTATAAATACAACTACTTAGAGCTCCAGAGGGCAACACCAAGCTGCAATGGGCAACACAACTGCACACGCTCGTCCCTCGCCCTAATATGATAGAGGTTTCACTATTTACTGACTCCCATGATGTTCCTATATTTCTTTAAACTCCTTTCCTACACTGGGTGTTTTAAATTATCAGTGCTTATCTTACACTACATTTTCCGCATCTTTTTTTATTAATAGTGTTGTTCTCAACGAACATTCGACTTTTTAAAGACTTACTGTTTAAAATCTTTAAAGCCCTGTCTTACTTGGTTTAATAATTGTCTTATGGATTCCATAGCTTGAAGCTTCCTGATTAGATTTCGTCTTGTTTTGATTTACGTATGAGAAATGGTATCAATTCATGAAAAAGTTAGAGGGGAGGGTCAGATATATTTCCTAAAACTTATGGTGGGCAATGGACAATTTGAATTTTTCGATGAAAATACCAAATAGTTATTTTTCAAGCAGAATGCAGTCATAAGTATTTTCAAAATCCCCCCCCCATTAATGTCTCTGTGTATATATCCTTATTAACCTTCCTACTAGTAGATTTAAGAAGATTAGAAAATACCTCGGCTTTACCTTCTTCCTGTTCGATAGCTGCTAAGAACCTGTAATCGAGTGTCGCTTCAATGCGAAGATGAATAAGAAAAATACAAGAATTTCTGCTTAAGCGTTATTAGTGATATTCGATATGGTGCGATACGTTACGAATTTATTATGTCAAATAACAGGAATTAAATTAACAGTTAAATTAAGAGACAATATAATTTAAATAATTACTCCTCATTGTCACTTATTTACTAGAATGAGACACAAAATAGTGTCGAAAATGCAAACTGTATTGGCTGGTAGCCACGGTCTTACAAGGCTTGGGTTGTAAGACTATTCGTCTTGTTCGCGTTATCTCCAATATGAGAGGATCCTTATTAGTAATATTTATCAGTTATAATAAACGATTGCACCTTATAAGACAGAGCTCTTTCTATTCCCTTCTTTGTAATGCCAGATAGTCTATTCGTCAAGCGATATGAAAAAAAGAATATACCTTAGCGCATCCTCTTTGGTGGGAGAAATGGAAGGGCTCGGGGGTCCTTTGGGGGGCAAGGGGGGGGGGGTCTTTGAGGGTACGAGAGCCTTTGGGAGCCCGGGGAGGCCTTTGGAGATCGGGGAAGGGTCTTTGTGGGCTTGGGGATCCTTTGGAAGCCTGGCGGCCTTTGAGGATCAGGGGAGGGCCTTTGGGGGTTCGGGGACCTTTGGAGACCGGGGGAGGACCTTTGTGGGTCTGGTGGACCTTTGTGGACGGTGGAGGGCCTTCGGGGGCTCGGGTATGGCTTTTTGGGGTCTGAGGGGTGCCCTTGAGCACCGATTGGTCCTTTGGAAGTCCCGGTGGACCTTTGGGGACAGGGGAAGGGCCTTTGGGAGCCCGGGGAGTCTTTGGGGTCTGGGGGCTCTTTGGGAGCCTGAAAGGGGGGGGGGATCTTGAGGAATACTGGGTTTAGCTATCCGCTCTATAACCTCAAGTAATTGCCTAGGCAATACGAGCACTTACCAATTATGTCAAATAATTTTTTATCGCTCAGAAGTTGAACTCCTATTCATTTGAAAGGAGACTAAGAGCCCATTTGATTTGTAGTGAGTATTGAATCATATCCATAACAGTAAAACTGTCTCTTTGTGTAGACACATGCGTATTTTTTTGTTAAGGGATATATTTGCCCGCAATGGGCACACATCATATTTTACCATGAGTCAAACTTTACAAAATTGATGAGATTAATTGTGCGGAAGCATCAAAATATGTTGTATAACAGAATGTGGAAATTCTTCAAATTTGTGTAAGGGTTCAAGCCCGTTGGGCGCTTGCCTATCGAGTTGTCTCTTTGTGTAAACACATGCGTATTTTTTTGTTAAGGGATATATTTGCCCGCAGTGGGCACACATCATATTTTACCATGAGTCAAACTTAACAAAATTGATGAGATTAATTGCGCGGAAGCATCAAAATATGTTGTATAACAGAATGTGGAAATTCTTCAAATTTGTGTAAGGGTTCAAGCCCGTTGGGCGCTTGCCTATCGAGTTTTTTTCTTTTGCTTTTTTTTTTTTTTTTTTTGTTTTTTTTTTATTAGGTATAATTTTATTTACTATATTAAATAAAAAAAATACTAATTTAGATATGATACCTTCTTTCTAGATGTTCTAGCACGCTTTTCAAAGCTAGACTTACTGCTCTATTAAATATATCATTATGCATAAGTTTACTTTTGAACAATTATTTCTGTTCATCTTTGATTTAGTGTAGCAGCTCTTTACTTTTAATTGAAAAATAACCTCTTGTGGAAAAGTTTTTGTCACCCAATTAAATATATCATTGGATATAGGTTTATGTTTGACAAATTATTCGACATTATTTCTGTTCATCTTTGATTTAGTGTAGCAGCTCTTTACTTTTTACTTAAAAAATATCCTCTTGTGGGTTGTGGAAAAAGAGTTTCTGTCTCTCTAATAAGTCTATCGTTAGACATAACTTTACAGAAAATTTAGTTTCTTCTAGTTTCACGGTCTAAGTATAGATTCTAAGAAGGTTTTAACTGCACTGCTTGTTTGGGGGGGGGGTGTGAATAACCAAAAATATTGGTTGGACCTTTATTTGACTCGGGTAGATGTATATTCTTTTTCGTTTGCCATATCAAAAAAATTTGGATTGTTGGTTCAATTAATTATAAGTTTTTTAAAAATGAAGTAATTAGTTACTACTTATAGTAATTTGCAAGTTCCATATGATGTCAGAAAAAAGATATTTTAAAAAATTTGTTCAACTATAAGTTATATTATTGTTTTCAGATCGTAGTTAGGTTGGGCTCTGAAGAATATTCGGATGAAAAGAAGTTTTCACATTTTCTAGCTTCCTTCAATTTTAGTATATTAAAAAACTTGAAACTGTGATTTTGTGATAAGCCTTCAGCTGCAATTTACACCAGAAGGACAAGATAATTATCAAAAGCATGAAAATTAAAAATGTAAAATGTATATTTCAACGAAATAATATCCTTCTTAATAATTTAAAATCAATAAACCGTGGGAAGCGGTTTTCTTTAGTATTGTTTGTGAATGAATAAAAGATGATGATGAGTGACAGAAACATTTTTAAAACTAAACAATACTTTAAATTTAGTAAATTGTCAAATCTTGTCAAAATGTAATTTTTTCCTGAAGTTGAAACCTCTTAGTTTAACTCAGGTGTTGAACTTTTGGTAGATATATTGGTTCGAAAATGAACTATTCCCGTAAAATCTGAACTAATATAGGTTTTCCGCAGGAAACTCTCTAGTTTTCGATCATAGCGTTCTCAATCTTTTAGGATGTATGGAGTGAGTGGGAGCTCACAGTTGAGGAGGAGGAGCTTCTTCTCCGTGCTAGTACAGCAATTGATGCTAGTGATGATGACGTGCTAGAAGTGCACTATACTGAAGACGGTCTTTCATATACATCTGAAGACTTGGTACGGCGGGGGCCTTCAGGTCGTCTTTGCATAGAGGATGACGAGCGGTTGGCCCCTAGTTTGCCTACAATAGGAGTACGCGAGGATTTATTTGGGGAGATGCCTCTTCTCCTAGATATATCAATAAGTGATGAACCTGAGCTTGAAATTGGATGTATACCACCCCCTCTGCTAGACATAGTGGTAGTGGAGGATGAAGACATAGATATTCTGATAATTGAACCCGAGATTGTGTATATAAAAACTATTATAAATATTGATTTGTCAAATGAATAAAGATTAGAAAGAATGATTTTTTGTTATCTTTGATAGAAAACTTGGTTGTGGACTGAGAACACTCTATGGGGTGATTTAATCAAACTGAACTATTCATGTATAGAAGTCTCTGCTGGTATCCTCACTCTATATATATCGAGTATATGAAAATTAAAATAATACAAACAAATTTATTGTGTGATTACAATATAAAACTCATTATACATATTAATAATTAGATTTAACAGTAAATCATATATGAGAACTCTTCCACATTGGTTTCTGTTGTTTAAAATCCTTTTCATAGAATGGCCTCTTATGTTGTCTCTTAAAGGACCACTTTTTCTCTTCTCTTATAGCATAATCATCGTAATAATCCGAGTTATATCTTGCACTATACACATTTTTCTTTGGGTTTTCACTACTGTCTTTTACACTATAGAGAAAGCCCTCTTTTACCAGTCTCTTCTTTTGATCTTCCTTTCTAACATATCAATCCTTCTTTTATCTGAGCTTACTTGCAATCGATATAAATTTCTTTCCATGTCACGTATAATTTTTCTTCTCGTTTCCTCCAGATTCTTCTCATCTGTCTCTCCCTCTAAGCTATCTAAACATTCAGTAGGTTCATGCGAATACTCAAAATCATGAAAATGTCCTTTACAAATAGAACAGTTGCAATAAAAGGATATTTCTAACTCAACTTGGTCACTCATGTTATTACTCTGCTAACTAAAAACTAACGAAACTGATTGTCCTCGCGCCATAAATTCAAAGTGTAGGAAAGGGAGAGGGGTAACTCTGTGACATTGCCTCTTTCGAAGGAGGAGCCCTCTGATTGGCTGAGAAGGGGGATGTAGCTGTTTCCCGGGAACTCGTAACATTTGGCTCGAATAACAATAACAAATACTATTTCTGGATCATAACATCTGCCTCGAGCGTGCACTTACAACAACAACATTGACCCCATTAACCACGTGTTCTCTCTAATGACTCTGTTCAAAACAACAATAACATTGACCTTGGCATTTTGCCTCGGAAACAATAGCAACATTGACCTTCGCTGAGGGCGTGCCAAAAACACACCTGGAGAAAGAGGCCATTGACCCCATTCTCACTAATGACTCTATGCCCATATATGGTGTAGGGTCACGAGCTCATGAGGCATCTCTACTTCCAAATACGGTCAAATCCACACTTTATTTGCAAATTAACTCATTCAGAACAGTGGTACACTAACAATCGACAGGATTTGAATTCCGATGCCAAGTAAACAGCTTACGCTGCTTTTCTTTCATTGCCACAGCTATGGTCTTTTAGCAAACCAAGACTAGAGGAAAAACAAGAACTGTATTTTCTTTAAACGTAGGTAGGAATCAAATTTTGGTAGTACTTGCTCCCCCTCCCTTGGCTAATTGTCTGGAAGTGTTTTACACCAAACTCACTTTCAGTCACAGCACTCATTATCGCAATCCGTTTTTCAATTTTATGTTGGTGTTTAATTTGACCAAAGAGGCCAGAAGCATTTGTTTCTTCGGTAAGTTGTTTACAACATTCTTCTGTGCTTACTTCTATGCTAATATTCTTTTATGCTATTCTAACCTTACATTTTTATGGTTCAGTATTATAAATGGTGTTTATAAGTTACTTTCAAGTATTTGTCGTCATTTTTGTTTTGTTTTCATAGTTCTATAAGCAGAAAGGCTGAAAAGACCACGACGCTTAATCTATCATCTTGGTTTCAATTACCGGCTGGTGTTTTTTTTTTTTTTTTTTTTTTTTTTTTTTTTTTTTTTTTTTTTTTTTTTTTTTTTTTTTTTTTTTTTTAATTTGATCTCAATTAATTACCACTTTATATTTACGCTACTCCTATCTTTTAAAGTACTTCATCTGTCATAGGATCAAATCTTCGAAGACGAACGTTCAAAGATCCAATCTTCAAAATAAATCATAGGTTTGGCATTTATTACAAACAAGCCGTGTTGTGGCTGTTGGTACTGTAAAGAACACGTATATGCGTGGTCTTGGTAACTACAACCAAGATCTGTTTGCAAAAAATTTGAATCGTTAAGGGTTACTAACTGTTGTTCTTATGTACTTTCTGTGGTAGGTTTTTGAACACTGTCGCACGTACAACTGTCTTATGCACTTCAATTGTTAGAATTAAATATGAATAAATTTCCTTTTCGATCCTAAAAAATGTACAAAAGATCAAAAAAAATTTACTAAGACTATTTTCAAAAACTTTAAGAAAAACCTTTTATGTCCAATTGCACTAAAAATAATAAATCGGATTAATGTTCTTTCATTTGTTCATATTAATTTTTCAAGCTAAGGGGAATTTTTTTAGCACATTTTGAGATAAAAGCATTTTTTGTGTAGGCATATTTCTATTTTCTTACATATTTATTCACTTGAAAACTCTTATCATTCTTATAGCCTTAATCTCTTCTAAGCTCTAATTTTAATTGGTGCTAAGACGATCAAACTTCTTTTGGCACTTCTCTGTTAAAGGGAACACACCCAAGAAGTGAGGTTTGATTAATCCCAGTGAAATTTACCAAAGCATTATGATAATATAATACTTTAGAAACAAAATTATAGAAATTACGACAAAGAATTATGAAAAGCGGGCTGCGCAGAGCACATTATATTCAATACCTAACCACTTCTAAATATTAAATGTTTAATTAAATATATACTTGTATCGTGGTTTCCTCACTCAAAATAAGCAAATCTTAACCGATTCAAACCGGTTTTGTCAGATTTTGGACAGCGTAATTCTTGAGTGTGTTCCGTTTGACAGAGAAGTACCCTTCTTTTTCTTCCTTAAATAGCTGACTAAGGTGTAACAGCCCATGCAGGAGACTAGGCTAGTTTGACTTATTGCCTTCTTATCTTACTGTCATTGTCAAAGCCTTTATCTTGCCATTGAGAGTAATTCTTCTATAGCTTCAGTTTTCAGCTTATTGAATCATTGTCAGTCGTAGACAAAGTAAACATTTAGTCAGTATTATTTCTCTTCGATAGCACATGGCGAACTAGTTTCAAAATTTAAGAGAAAGTAATAGACATTACAAAAATGATGAAGAACTATAGGGCCATTATTCACTCCATTACACTAAAAGCTTGTGATTGCAAACAAGGAAACAATTTCAGGGAAATTGCTTGAGAAAAAGATCGACTGATTTTTAATCGTTTTTATTTAACTTCGTCTGTTAAGGTCTAAGTTTTAATCTTCTAATAGATATTTCATCCACTTCCTGTGGTTCTTTTGAGCTGATATTGTGCGCAAACTTGACTAGGTCCAACGCCGATTCATGCACACCACAATTATCCATTGAAAAAAAAAAGAATATAATGGTATATTGTATTGAATGTATTTTTTTTTAATCAAAATACATTGTTGCTGGAATTTCTACTCTCTCCAAGCATTCATGAATATACTGAACTATAGCAAGGATAGCGTACTCAGTATTGTGTCGAGACTTGAAACCAGATTAGGAACTTGTAAAGAAATTAGAAGATTTAAGCAAATAATGAAACCTTTTATATATTGTTTTTTCAAATATTTTAGAAAAAGCTTTCAAAATAGAAATAGGGTGGTAATTGGATGGGTTCTTAGAAGAGTAACCTTTTTTGAATTGGAATCGTCCTCACTTTGCTCTGGATTTATCCTGTTGCTAATGAATATGACAACATCATCGGAGGTTCTTTCTCTTTCTGTTGAGTTGGCTGGGACCGCAATAATTTTGCTCCTTAATTTATTCCTAACAGGCTAATAGCTTGCTCCGAAAGAAAATGATTCTGCACACAGGTTACATCGCTACTGCCCAATAGTCCTTCCAATAGTAGCATTGTTTCAGTAACTCCGCCACTGAAGTTCCACGAGACTGCTTGCATGATGAAATTAGTCATTGTTTAGAAATTAGCCTTTGAGCCACAGGACATTTAAAGCTGTAGCATGGGTGATCAGACGAGCCACAAAGAGCCCATTTTGTGGTGTTCTGACACGTATTGTCCTAAGAGGACAATACGATGTCCTAAGAGGATATATTGATCATATAATCCATATGATCGTCACCATATGGATTAGTGAAGGATTTAGCAGCGTGTCCGTAATACTGACAGTTGTAAATTTGCACAGTTGTAAATTTGCATACCCCTTAATAGGCAGTTCTTCATACCCAGGAAATCAGCGGAGATTTTAGTGCTTCGCACAAATGACTTATGCTATCAAGCTTTATTTTGAACGAACTGGTGCTACCAATTTGTTGGGCCTTTACACGATTCAGTATAGGTAAAGTAAGGTCGTCAGCAGATGTTTCTATAGGAACATGACGGATTATCCTGAAAACTCTGGGATCTTCAGACGCTATATCTTTGATTTCCCGTACAATGTCAAGGATTGTCCTGCACTGCGTCTCAAATAAGATTAACTGTCTTGAGCTAGGTTAAAAAGGAAACTCTTCATTTTCATGCTGAATGACAGTCATATTTTCCAGCACCTTTATTATTGACCTTAGCTATCCAATTAACCTAAAAATATAGAAGGAAAACAAGTTGTTTAAATAGTTCTCTGAAGGAACTTGATTTCCTGAGCAAATGTCTAGACAAATAAAAAAAGAAAAAAATGAAGAGGGAAGAAAAAAAGCCAATCAAGCGAAAATTTGACATCACGACGTTGAAAGTATTAACCTGAACCGGATAGTATATAGTCTGTCCAAATCTTAGTGAGAGCGATATTCGGTAATATGTATCTGATAATAACAGGGTGTTTCTTACCTATCTTTCTCGTAAAAATGTAAATGAGAAGGACTAAGTTCAGTTTAGATTAAGCCTGCGGTACGTTAATGAAGAGAATATGCGGCTAAAATGCGCTTTCGATGTAAACAGGATATTTCTTAACTACGTTTCTTCTAAAAAGCTAAAAGTGGAGAGTACTAAGTGCAGCCTGGAATTAGCCCACTATACACCGATTCAGGACTTAGCTCAATTTTATCAATTTGTAGGTAGGACTTAGCTCGTTTTACGGCTCGCTACTTGGCTCATTTTTGCGCCAGGACTTTGCTCTATTTTGCACTGGGCCAAAATAAGCAAAAGCAGTTTTGTTCAAAACAGGCAAATGGTCTAGTAAATATTTCTCCGGGGATGCAATGCCATCCAAAGCCTCCAGGGAAAGGATTTTAATTATTATACAATTTTCCTTTTTTAATCTCAGGACTTATTGTTAGGAAAAGGGAGGAGGTTGGATTCTGAGTGTGTTTGGAAAGGTCATGTCTATTAAGGTGAAATTTTGAGGAATGTGAGGGGTATGTTTAACTAAATCAAAAGGTACAATGCGCATCCTGTTTTTTTAAAAAGGCGTATCTGCAAGAATGGCTGAGAGCATTAAGTTTAAACTTTCATGGTATTTTGAGGAGGGGGGGGGGGCGTTAATACGGCCGGAGGTCAATCAGTCTCCCTCCCAAGCTCTTTTTAGCTGCAATCTCCCCAAAGACATCTGATCAAAATTTAAGAATAACCATCTTGTTTAAAATAGTGGAAAAGTCAAATAACTATGCTTCCATGGATGACAAAACCCCACACACCCCTTGGGCAAGTATTGTACGTTATATAAGCTGACCTTTGTTTACATATAATGTTGAGTATTGGGAAAAAGAGGCTTGTTTGATCCTGAGCCTCCAAAAAGGCTAAGAGTGTAAAGGTAAAACCCTTAGAAAATGTTGAGGGGGATGTCAAACAAAATCGAAACACACTATATGCAGGAGAACTGTCAAATGGGTACAATAGCAATATCTAAGGAATTGCTAAGCGTATTAAATTAGAACTTTAAAATCATGTTGAGAGGGAAGTTGAAAAAGGAACGGAAGGCAGCCAGCCCCCCTACTCTTATCCTTTTGGATTCTCCCTCTTGTACTAATAACAATCTTAAGCAATTTTATTTAAAATGGTTCCAAGGTCTAATAGCTATGCCTCCGAGGTACCATACCCCCACAGCCGCCGGGGAAGAATTGTAAATTATCCAATTTGCCCAATCTCAACATACAGGATTTATAATTGGGAAAGGGGGAATGTTGGATCCTTGGTGTGCCCGAAAAGACTAAGGGTGCTTAGGCGAAATGTCGGGGAATGTTTATGAATATGTTGAGCTAAATCAAAAGACACTGTCTGCATCTAAGCTATAAAAAAAGGTGTATCTGCAATATCTTAGGAGCGGCTAAGGGTCCGAATATTCTATCAAAAGATACTGAGTACATCACGGTTGTCAGAAAGGCGTATCTGAAATATCCCAGGAACGGTTAATGGCATTTCTTTGACACTCCTCAGGGACTGGTGAGGGTGTGTTGAAATAAATCGAAAGCTGCTAATTACAGGTATTAAGTTAGGATAAAATATTTAATTTTACCCCAGAGGCATAAAAAAAAACTGGTGAAATATTCATTATTTGAACCCAAAAAAGTTTGGAAATCAAAAAACCAACAAAAATTAACTCTAAAAAATGAAAAAGATCACCCCCCCCCAGGTGGTTTCAGGCACCCAGCCTCCCTTTTCACTCAGCAATGACCCACCGATACTCCTTCATAATAGCAGATGCGAAATTATACCTCACTATGCGCAATTGCATCAAATATAACCTGAATCAACATGGTCACTTATAGGACACTACTACTCCTCGTCCTCCTCAGTACCAATAATAAAGACGTAGACAAAAAATAAACGTGAGAACCAAGGAAGATTGAGCAACAAGTCCCAAAAACTCATTTAATTGTCACCTGAAGGCTCAATGAGGCTTCAGAAATTAGGCCATTGAAACAAACTCCTTTAGGCATCTTACTCCCCCTCTGCCCACTACACAAAGCCTATCGCCCCTCCTTAATAACAAACCACTTTATTGTGAAGCAAAGCACTTCAGTTAAATAAAGCATTAAAGTAAATGCCAGAAATTTTTGTGCAATAAGAAGGGAGGTTTCACCATGCAGCACCATTGTGAAAATTGATATATAATCCCTCAATATTTCTGGTCTACACTCTTATTATGAAAGTAAAGCGTAACATTAAACCCCAAAATGAGAAAAATCTATTCCGTATGGGAGGTGGGCTGCCCCTTCCTCATCCTCAATCTCCCCCTCATGGTCGTCGAAACTTCGGAGAACGCTCATTCGATTGGAAAGAATGACTAGAGAGTTCTAATACTTTTTTTATAGGTCGAAAGTGATTGGAGACCAACCAGCCCCTGTCCTAAAACTGCTTTTGATACCTGGTCTTTTGTTACCCTTTGGGACATCTGATGGACATTTTGAGGTACCTTTCTCTGTGGCTGCTCAATTTTCTGTTTGGGGTGATTTTCCATGGGGAAACTTTCCGAGGGAAACGCCGGCTCCCTAAAGTCGGGGCAGCAGCTTCATAATGTCGGTACCGAAGAAATTTAAAGCTATCTAAAATCGTTGATGCTGTTTTCTAATTTCAGTGCTCTGGAAATATCAATAAAGTAATTTAGATAATATGATAGTACGTATAGCTGGTGCCGATGAGATCATTACTTATAAGAACCGCTTTGCATGGAAAGCAGTGGCCAATATTGGAGATGGAAGAGAATAGGGATCAAATATCATTGATTAAATACCTCCTCCCCCCCCCCCGACAAAAGCAAAAATAAATGTAAAATCACAGAAATGACACATGTTTTGTCTGCTCCAAAGTATTCGATGTTTCTCTTACCGAGGAAGATTGTAGAAAGAAATTTCTCAGTGACCTTCCTCACTCGGAGCAGTCGTGCCAACTGAGAGAAGGAACGGGATCGCAATTACGTCCCTTATATTTGAAAATAGTCTTCTTTTGTATCTTCATTTCATAAGATTTTCCAAAAAAAAATCAAAAAAAATCCCCGTATTAGATCTTAAAAAAAAAAATTTTGCGGACTATTGAAAAAAAATTGAAAAAATTCTTGCCCCAAATACATATTCGTGTAATAGTGCTACTTCTCAGAATTATTTTTTGTTAAAAGCGTGTGTAATTTAATCTGATTTATTGGAATTTCTAGGGTATCGGAATTAGCAATCTGCTATTCCTACTTTTCCTTTGGGTCCCAAAACTAGCAAACTACTGTCTCGATTTTATATCGTAAACAGCACTGACCCGGGTATTGAAGACCCGATTTTATATACAAACGCTTAAAGGCAGAACGAAGTAAATAAATTCATGTAACATTGTTTATCTCCCTTGTTTCCCTAAAAATTATGTGCTGTTTGAGTAGTCACACCATATCCCCAACTTCCAAAGTAATCTATGTTTGCTTTCGTCCATTTATCTCATTTAGGGCTAATAGCGTGTTATTGTTGCTTTTCTTTGTAAGCTTTCCCCTCATTTCCCAGGGCAGGAAATTTGCTCAGATAAATCCTCTTTTCCGCTTCCTTGCGGACTATTGAAAAAAAAAAATAGAAAAATTCTTGCCCCAAATACATATTCGTGTAATAGTGCTACATCTCAGAATTCTTTTTTGTTAAAAGCGTGTGTAATTTAATCTGATTTATTGGAATTTCTAGGGTATCGAAATTAGCAATCTGCTATTCCTACTTTTCCTTTGGGTCCCAAAACTAGCAAACTACTGTCTCGATTTTATATCGTAAACAGCACTGACCCGGGTATTGAAGACCCGATTTTATATACAAACGCTTAAAGGCAGAACGAAGTAAATAAATTCATGTAACATTGTTTATCTCCCTTGTTTCCCTAAAAATTATGTGCTGTTTGAATAGTCACACCATATCCCCAACTTCCAAAGTAATCTATGTTTGCCTTCGTCCATTTATCTCATTTAGGGCTAATAGCGTGTTATTGTTGCTTTTCTTTGTAAGCTTTCCCCTCATTTCCCAGGGCAGGAAATTTGCTCAGATAAATCCTCTTTTCCGCTTCCTTGCGGACTATTGAAAAAAATTGAAAAATTCTTGCCCCAAATACATATTCGTGTAATAGTGCTACATCTCAGAATTCTTTTTTGTTAAAAGCGTGTGTAATTTAATCTGATTTATTGGAATATCTAGGGTATCGAAATTAGCAATCTGCTATTCCTACTTTTCCTTTGGGTCCCAAAACTAGCAAACTACTGTCTCGATTTTATATCGTAAACAGCACTGACCCAGGTATTGAAGACCCGATTTTTATACAAACGCTTAAAGGCAGAACGAAGTAAATAAATTCACGTAACATTGTTTATCTCCCTTTTTTCCCTAAAAATTATGTGCTGTTTGAGTAGTCACACCATATCCCCAACTTCCAAAGTAATCTATGTTTGCTTTCGTCCATTTATCTCATTTAGGGCTAATAGCGTGTTATTGTTGCTGTTCTTTGTAAGCTTTCCCCTCATTTCCCAGGGCAGGAAATTTGCTCAGATAAATCCTCTTTTCCGCTTCCTTGGAGATCGAAACTGCCCAGTTGGAAATAATCAGGGAAATCTGAGCTAGCTGACCACAATTTCTTATATTTTCTATCTTTTTTTAGAAAAGTTTTAATGCTACATCTTTTTTGTAGTTAAGTCTGGAACTACGTGGTGAGGATTGTGAGATCGAGCTTAGTTAAAAAAAAAGAAAAAAAAAAAAAAAAAAAAAAAGACAAAAAAAAAAGACAAAAAAAAAAACAGCTTAATTCCGACTGAGGATGTCATTAAGGGGAAATATTGAAAAATTGACTGTTCCTGCAGTTTCTATATGCCTGAAGCATTAAACTGACCTCCCATCAACCATCAAACCTCTGTTGACACTTTGGGTCAAAAATAATTTGGCTGAAAGTAGGAATGGGTGTTATTTGAATTTTTAGAATTACAGACATTAGATATAAGATAATATATATTTTCAACAAAATACTCAGAAACCCTCTCATGATCCTCAGAAACCCTCCATGGCTTGTAAAAGAGGGGAAAATACACTCATTTTATAAATGAGGGGAGGGGAGGGGAGGAGAGAGAGGGAAATATTTCAGCGATTTACAAGAATTTAATCTGATTGCAAATCTATATTTCACTTTTGAAGCACGATATATTAAACACCGAAATTAATGTCTAATACCAGTTCTCTCCACCGTCACAGTCTATCGGCAAACGTAAATTACGGAAGCTATAGTTATCTGGTATGTTGTAAAACCTTTGGTTAATAATCTAGAGCGTTAAAATTAATGACCAGGCATCAACTTAAATTGCATAAATAAAAAAGAAATTACGAATTAACACAAATAATTTTTTTCGTTGGTGAGTAAAAAATAACTAGGCATATTTTGCTGTTCAGAATATGCATGTCAATGTTTTTTGCCAGGAGTCGTCTCTGCTTTTGACTGAACAATGACGAGCCCGAAAAAAAAAATCCTCTTGAATGGAAGAGAGGCAGCAGACACAGTCATGAATTACCAAGCCGACTCGTTCAGTTACTTTTGAAAGCCACTAGACATATGTACTTCTTTATACCCACCTGCATTACTCGCTTAAGACTATTGAGGCTGTTGGCACGGATGTTGACTAAATTTGTAGCTTCTGCGGCATGTTGGCTATCAACCAGGCCAAGCCAATCGATGTCTATTTCACCGTTCACTAAGTGAAGAATTTGTCGGAAGAAATGTACATTATTATGAAGACTGCGTTTTCTTTAGCATAGATCTTTAGAGGTCTTCAGCAATATTTGATGCTCAGCGACGATATATGTGAACTAGATGAAGATTGAATGTTTCAGAAGAGGGCAGGGCTTTGGGAATGGACGGATGGCTTTTAATACATAGCTCAATTGTCACTTCCTCAGAAGTTGTAATCACCATTGTCAAACTTGTAATACTAACCCACTCTTTGTCTATGGTACAAATTTACGCGCAATGAGATACAAAAAAAAACACTTGTCACTTGATCTTGTAGACTACGCAGCATTATGAGAAATGAATCATGCTTAGTGGCTTCATCAAACTATAGTTTTTTAGCCATTAATATTGCCAATAATTATGTAAAACTGGGGCAACTTGTCTGCAGCTGAAATCCTACGCCTGAAAAGGTTTACTGTATTCCTAACTGTCTCGACAAAAATCGAAATTTTTCAAATATCATTCTTGACATTGGTAATTATATTTTGCTTTGTATTCTATCTGATGAGCATCAAATAGTTTGAATAGAAAGTTCCGATAACGCTAAAAAACATAACTCACTATTTCAAAAATCTAGATGCTTAACTAACGTAACTTATATATGGATTTGTCTTTTGGAAATAGTGATCAGGTGGGTCTTTGAAAATTATACGAATGGGAGGGAAAATGAACTTTGAAACATCAACGGAATGTAGCAGTGGCAAGGTAAACCATGACACAATGCTACAAAAATATTCCAAGTCTTACATTTCAACGAAGAAATCCCAAAATGAAGTTTGAAACATCAACCGAATGTAACAGTGACAAGGTAGACTAGATGGCAGCACGCTCGCTCAGACACACAGTCATAGTGAGAGACATGCAAAAAGTTAGGTTAATTTAAGTTCACTTAGAGTGGCGCGCCGCTCTAAGTGAACGTATCTCTCTCACTATGACTGTGTGTCTAAGCGAGCGTGCTGTCGTCTATAACCAGAATGTTATGACTCACACTGCTGATTACAAACGAACGTCACAACATTACAAAAATATTCCACGTCATATGTTTAAACGGAAAATTCCGAAACACATAATATAATGTAACCAAGGTAATAAGAAAAAATACCTAAGTTGGAATAGATGGTAGCACAAAACTGACTTTTGTGTAGCGTTTTATTTGCTAGAACTAACATTTGAATGCACGTAATACTGTACTATCACTTGAATACTCTCCATAGTGTCATTTGTGTAGCGTTTATTTGCTAGAACTATCACTTAAATACCCTTAATTTTGTACTATCAACCACGACAAAACACTACAAAAATATTCCGAGTCTTTCATTCCAACGATAAAATTCCAAAATGAACTTTAAACATCAACAGAATGTAACAGTGACAGTATAGACCAAGACACAACACTTCAAAAATATTCCAAGTCTTAAATTTCAACGAAAAAATTCCAAAATGAAATTTGAAACATTAATAGAATGTAACAGTGACAAGGTTAACCACGACACAACACTACAACAATATTCCAAGTCTTACATTTGAACGAAAAATTCCAAAATGAACTTATAAGTCTTACTTTTCAACGAAAAAATGTATTTTGTAGTGTTATGTCATGGTTTACCTTGTTACTGTTACATTCTGTTGATGTTTCAAAGTTCATTTTGGAATTTTTTCGTTGAAATGTAAGACTTGGAATATTTTTGTAGTGTTGTGTCTTACTTTACCTTGTCACTGTTTACATTCTGTTAGTGTTTCAAAGATTATTTTGGAATTTCTTCGTTGAAATGTAAGACTTGGAATAGTTTTGTAGTGTTGTATCGTGATTTACCCTGTCACTGTTACATTCTGTTGATGTTTCAAAGTTCATTTTGGATTTTTTTTCATTGAAATCTAAGACTTGGAATATTTTTGTAGTGTTTCGTCGTGGTCTACCTTGTCACTGTTTCATTCTGTTGATGTTACAAAGTTCGTTTTGGAATTTGTTCGTTGAAAGGTAAGACTTGTGGAATATACAATCTTAGACCACACTGGCTATACATGACAAACGAAACTCAGAGAGGAGAGAAAGTAACAAAATGAAAAATAAAATCAAAAAAGGATGAAAAACGAGGATTTTGTCAGCCAGCGAACCATGAAGATGACAAAATATAAGCAAATATTTCGACAAGGACCTCCGCCAAGTCGTCCTCAGTGCTAAACAAAAAAGAAAAAAAAAACGAAAATCTAACCTTTCGAAGTTCACCGTACAAAGACAGAACAGACACTGAATAAAAACCAGGCAGGAATCAATGAAAATAAATTTACCAAGATGATTGTGCAAGGATCTTTCGTCTTGCAATAATTTTAGCTGGTCTACAATTTCGGTTTTCATTAGATATGCAATTAGGTTCTTTTAAGTTTTTTCGGGTGAAAATATTGATTGAGTCCTTCAAGATTAAACTGTCGTAAATTGGGCTTAATGAAATATCTCCAGTATCTCTATTTATTGCTAAATTTTGGTTCATATATTTTTTTTATCTCAATTACCTCTTTAAAAGTTTGTGGTACGCCATTAACAGTTGATATTTTTTTTGCAATGGTTACCCAATCAAACTCATTGAAAATATAATAGATAGACGATTAAAAAAGATAAAAGAACAAAATAGGGAGCTTGTCCCCCTTGATTCAGTTACACGGCAATTGAGAAAAAAAACTTTCATCGTTTTACCATACATCCCGAAACTTGGCGATAAACTTGGGAAAATTTTAAATAAACATAATCTCTCTGTTTCTTTCAAAACCGAACAAAAAGTTGAACACTTTTTCAACTCAGGAAAGGATAAAACAGACCCTGTACTGGGTAGTGGTGTCTACAGAATCCCGTGTTCTTGTGGAAAATTTTACATTGGTAGGACCCATCAACAACTAGGTGAACGTTTGCATGAGCACAAAATTTCGATAGATAAGTCCCTGAGATTAAAAAATAACAATGACAACTTTGATTCGGCATTGGCTTCGCATATTTTCGTAAATCCGACCCATCTAGTTCTGTTTGACGAGGCAACCTTAATATCAACTGTTAATGGCGTACCACAAACTTTTAAAGAGGTAATTGAGATAAAAAAAATATATGAACCAAAATTTAGCAATAAATAGAGATCCTGGAGATATTTCATTAAGCCCAATTTACGACAGTTTAATCTTGAAGGACTCAATCAATATTTTCACCCGAAAAAACTTAAAAGAACCTATTTGCATATCTAATGAAAACCGAAATTGTAGACCAGCTAAAATTATTGCAAGACGAAAGATACTTGCACAATCATCTTGGTAAATTTATTTTCATTGATTCCTGCCTGGTTTTTTATTCAGTGTCTGTTCTGTCTTTGTACGGTGAACTTCGAAAGGTTAGATTTTCGTTTTTTTTTTTCTTTTTTGTTTAGCACTGAGGACGACTTGGCGGAGGTCCTTGTCGAAATATTTGCTTATATTTGTCATCTTCATGGTTCGCTGGCTGACAAAATCCTCGTTTTTTCACCCTTTTTTGATTTTCTTTTTCATTTTGTTACTTTCTCTCCTCTCTGAGTTTCGTTTGTCTTGTGGAATATTTTTGTAGTGTTGTGTCATGGTTTACCTTGTCACTCTTACATTCTGTTGATGTTACGAAGTTCGTTTTTGATTTTTTTTTTCCTTGAAATGTAAGACTTGGAATATTTTTGTAGCGTTGTGTCATGTTTTACCTTGTCACTGTTACATTCTGTAGATGTTTCAAAGTTCATTTTGGCTTTTTTCATTGAAATGTAAGACGTGGAATATTTTTATAGCGTTGTGTCGTGGTTTACCTTGTCACTGTTACGTTTTATTGATGTTTCAAAGTTCATTTTGGAATTTTTTCGTTGAAATATAAGACTTGGAATATTTTTTTAGTGTTGTGTCATGGTTTACCTTGTCACTGTTACATTCTGTTGATGTTTCAAAGTTCATATTGGAATTTTATCATTGAAATGTAAGACCTGGAATATTTTTGTAATGTTGTGTCGTGTTTTACCTTGACACTGTTTGATTCTGTTGCTGTTTCAAAGTTCATTTTGTAAATTTTTTAGTTAAAATGTAAACCGTGGAATATTTTGTAGTGTCGTTTTGTGGCTTATCTTGGCACTGTTACATTCTGTTGATGTTTCAAAGTTCATTTTGGAATTTTTTCGTTAAAATGTAAGACTTTGAATATTTTTGTCTCTTTTGTGTAGCGTTTTATTTGCTAGGACTATTATTTGAATACCTTTTATACTGTACTTTCACTTGAATACCCTCCATAGTGACAATTTTGTAACGTTTATTTGCTAGAACTATCACATGAATACCCTTAATATTGTACTATCAACCACGACACAACACTACAAAAATATTCCGAGTCTTACATTTCAAAGATAAAATTCAAAATAAACTTTGAAATATCAACAGAATGTAACAGTGACAGGGTAAACCACAACACAAAACTTCAAAAATATACCAAGTCTTACATTTCTACGAAAAAATTCCAAAACACATAATATAGTGTAACCTAGGTAATAAGAAAAAACACCGAAATTGGAATAGATGGTTGCACAAAACTGTCCCTTTGTGTGGCGTTTTTATTTGCTAGAACTAACATTTGAATACCCGTTATACTGTACTATCACTTGAATACTCTCCATAGTGTCATTTATGTAGCATTTATTTGCTTCAACGATAAAATTCCAAAATGAACTTTGAAACATCAACAGAATGTAACAGTCACAGTGTAAACCACGACGCAACACTACAAACATATTCCAAGTCTTACATTTCAACGAAAAAATTCCAAAACGAATTTTGAAACATTAACAGAATGTAATAGTGACAAGGTAAACCACGACACAAAACTACAATAATATTCCAAGTCTTACATTTCAGCGAAAAAAATTCAAAATGAACTATGAAACATCAACAGAATATAACAGTAAGAAGGTAAACCACGACACAACACACTACAAAAATATTCCAAGTCTTATATTTCAACAAAAAAAATATTTTTGTTGTCTTGTGTCATTTTTTACATTGTCACTGTTAAGTCTTAGTCTTACATTTCAACGAAAGTCTTACATCCAAGTCTTAAATTTCAACGAAAAAATTCCAAAACACATAATATACTGTAACCTAGGTAATAAGAAACAAATACCTAAATTGGAATAGATGGTTGCACAACACTGTCCTTTGTGTAGCGTTTTATTTTCTAGAACTTACATTTGAATACCCGTAATACTGTACTATCACTTGAATACTCTCCATAGTGTCATTTGTGTAGCATTTATTTGCTTCAACGATAAAATTCCAAAAAGAACATTGAAACATCAACAGAATGTAACAGTCACAGTGTAAACCATGACACAACACCACAAAAATATTCCAAGTCTTACATTTCAACGAAAAAAATTCCAAACTGAATTTTGAAACATTAACAGAATGTAATAGTGACAAGGTAATCCACGACACAAAACCACAATAATATTCCAAGTCTTACATTTCAACGAAAAAATCCAAAATGAACTATGAAACATCAACAAAATGTATCAGTAAGAAGGCAAACCACGACACAACACTACAAAAATATTCCAAGTCTTATATTTCAACAGGAAAAATATTTTTGTAGTGTTGTGTCATTTTTTACATTGTCACTGTTACATTCTGTTGATGTTTCAAATTTAAAATTTTTTCGTTGAAATGTAAGACTTGGAATATTATTGTGGTTTTGTGTCGTGGATTACCTTGTCACTATTACATTCTGTTAATGTTTCAAAATTCAGTTTGGAATTTTTTCGTTGAAATGTAAGACTTGGAATATTTTTGTGGTGTTGTGTCGTGGTTTACCTTGTCACTGTTACATCCTATTGATGTTACAAAGTTCGTTTTGGAATTTTTTCGTTGAAATGTAAGACTCGGAATATTTTTGTAATGTTGCGTCGTGTTTTACCTTGACACTGTTACATTCTGTTGATGTTTCAAAGTTCATTTTGGAATTTTTTGTTGAAATGTAAACCGTGGAATATTTTTGTAGTGTCGTTTCGTGACTTATCTTGGCACTGTTACATTCTGTTGATGTTTCCAAGTTAATTTGGAATTTCTTCTTTAAAATGTAAGACTCGGAATATTTTTGTCTCTTTTGTGCAGCGTTTATTTGCTAGAACTAACATTTGAATATCCTTAATACTGTACTATCAATTGAACACTCTCCTTAGTAACATTTGTGTAGCGTTTATTTGCTATAACTATCACGTGAATACCCTTAATATAGTACTATCAACCACGACACAACACTATAAAAATATTCCGAGTCTTTCATTTCAACGATAAAATTCCAAAATGAACTTTAAACATCAACAGAATGTAACAGTGACAGTATAGACCAAGACACAACACTTCAAAAATATTCCAAGTCTTACATTTCAACGAAAAAATACCTAAATTGGAATAGATAGTTGCACAAAACTTTGTGTAGCGTTTTATTTGCTAGAACTAACATTTGAATACCCGTAATAATGTACTAAAACTTGAATACTCTCCATAGGGTCATTTGTGTAGCATTTATTTGCTTCAACGATGAAATTCCAAAATGAACTTTGAAACATCAACAGAATGTAACAGTCACAGTGTAAACCACGACACAACACTGCAAAAGTATTCCAAGTCTTACATTTCAACGAAAAAATTCCAAAATGAACTTTGAAACATTAACAGGATGTAATAGTGACAAGGTAAACCACGACAAAAAAAAACTACATAATATTCCAATTCTTACATTTCAACGAAAAAAATTCCAAAATGAGCTATGAAACATCAACAGAATGTAACAGTGAGTAGAAAAACCACGATACAACACTACAGAATATTCCAAGTCTTATATTTCAACAAAAAAAATATTTTTGTAGTGTTGTATCATGTTTTACATTGTCATTGTTACATTCTGTTGATGTTTCAAAGTTCATTTTGAAATTTTTTCGTTGAAATTTAAGACTTGGAATATTTTTGTAGTGTTGTGTCGTAGTTTGCCTTGTCACTGTCTGCATTCTGTTGATGTTACAAAGTTCATGTTTGCATTTTTTTCGTTGAAATGTAAGACTTGGTATACTTTCGTAGTTTTGTGTCGTGGTTTGCCTCGTCACTGTTACATTCTGTTGATGTTTCAAATTTTATTTTGCAACTTTTTTGTTTTGAAATGTAAGACTTCGAATATTTTTGTAGTGCTTTGTCGTGGTTTACCTTGTCACTGTTACATTCTGTGGATGTTTCAAACTTCATTTTGGAATTTTTTCGTTGAAATGTAAGACTTGGAATATTTTTGTAGTATTGTGTCGTGGTTTACATTGTCACTGTTACATTCTGTAGATGTTTCAAAGTTCATTTTGGAATTTTTTCCTTGAAATGTAAGACTTGGGAAATATTCTTATAGTGTTGTGTCATGGTTTACCTTGTCACTGTTACATTCTTCTGATGTTTCAAAGTTCATTTTGGAGTGTTTTCGTTGAAAGGTAAGACTCGGAATATTTTTGTAGTGTTGTGTTGCGTTTGATAGTACAATATTAAGGGTATTAACAGTGACAAGGTAAACCACGACACCACACTAAAAAAAATATTCACCAAGTCTTACATTTCAGTAAAAAATTCCAAAATAAAGTTTGAAACATCAACAGAATGTAATAGTGACAAGGTAACCACGACACAACACTACAAAAATATTCCAAGTCTTTCATTTCAACAAAAAAAATTTCAAAATGAAATTTGAAACATCTACAGAATGTAACAGTGACAAGGTAAACCACGACACGACATTATAAAAATATTACAAGTTTTGCATTTCAACGACAAAATTCCAAAACGAACTTTGTAACATCAACAGAATGTAACAGTGACAAGGCAAACCACGACACAACACTACAAAAATATTCCAAGTCTTACATTTCAATGAAAAAAATTCCAAAATGAACTTTGAAGCATCAACAGAATGTAACAGTGACAAGGTAAATCACTATTCAACACTACAAAAATATTCCGAGTCTTACATTTCAACGATAAAATTCCAAAATGAATTTTGAAACATTAACAGGACGTAATAGTGACAAGGTAAACCACGACACAAAACTACAATAATATTCCAATTCTTACATTTCAACGAAAAAATTCCAAAATGAACTATGAAACATCAACAGAATGTAACAGCGAGTAGATAAAACCACGACACAACACTACAGAAATATTCCAAGTCTTATATTTCAACAAAAAAAAATATTTTTGTAGTGTTGTGTCATGTTTTACATTGTCATTTTTACATTCTGTTGATGTTTCAAAGTTCATTTTGAAATTTTTTCGTTGAAATGTAAGACTTGGAATATTTTTGTAGTGTTGTGTCGTAGTTTGCCTTGTCACTGTCTAAATTCTGTTAATGTTTCAAAGTTCATTTTGGAACTTTTTCTTTGAAATGTAAGACTTGGAATACTTTCGTAGTGTTGTATCGTGGTTTACCCTGTCACTGTTACATTCTGTTGATGTTTCAAAGCTCATTTTGGAATTTTTGCATTGAAATTTTTTCGTTGAAATGTAAGACTGGGAATATTTTTGTAGTGTTGTGTGGTGGTTCACCTTATCTCTGTTACATTCTGTTTATGTTACAAAGTTCGTTTTTGCATTTTTTCGTTTAAATGTAAGACTTGGAATATTATTGTAGCGTTGTGTCTTGGTTTACCTCGTCACTGTTACATTCTGTGGATGTTTCAAATTTCATTTTGGAATTTTTTCATTGAAATGTAAGACTTGGAATATTTTTTTAGTTTTGTGTCGTGGTTTACATTGTCACTGTTACATTCTGTTGATGTTTCAAAGTTTATTTTGGAATTTTTTCGTTGAAATTTAAGACTTGGGGAATATTTTTGTAGTTTTCTGTCATGGTTTACCTTGCCACTGTTGCATTCTGTTGATGTTACATTGTTCGTTTTGGAAATTTTTTCGTTGAAATGTAAGACTTGGAATATTTTATAGTGTTGTGTCGTGGTTTTCCTTGTCACTGTTAATACCCCTAATATTGTACTATCAAACGCGACACAAAACTACAAAAATATTCTGAGTCTTACCTTTCAACGAAAACACTCTAAAATGAACTTTGAAACATCAACAGAATGTAACAGTGACAAGGTAAACCATGACACAACACTATAAGAATATTTCAAGTCTTACATTTCAAGGAAAAAGGCCAACATGAACTTTGAGACATCTACAGAATGTGACAGTGACAAGGTAGACCACGACTCAATACTACAAAAATGTTCTAAGTCTTACATTTCAACGAAAAAATTCCAAAACGAACTTTGTAACATCAAAAGAATGTAACAGTGACCAGGTAAACCACGACACTACACTAAAAAAATATTCACCAAGTCTTACATTTCAATAAAAAATTCCAAAATAAAGTTTGAAACATCAACAGAATGTAATAGTGACAAGGTAAACCGCGACACAAACACTACAAAAATATTCCAAGTCTTACATTTCAACGAAAAAATTCCAAAATGAAATTTGAAACATCTACAGAATGTAACAGTGACAAGGTAAACGACGAGACAACATTACAAAAATATTACAAGTCTTGCATTTCAACGACAAAATTTCAAAACAAACTTTGTAACATCAACAGAATGTAACAGTGACAAAGCAAACCACGACACAACACTACAAAAATATTCCAAGTCTTACATTTCAATGAAAAAATTCCAAAATGAACTTTGAAGCATCAACAGAATGTAACAGTGACAAGGTAAATCACTATTCAACACTACAAAAATATTCCAAGTCTTACATTTCAATAAAAAAATTCCAAAAAGAACTTTGAAACATCTACAGAATGTAAAATTGACAATATAAGCCATGACACAACACTACAAAAATACTCTAAGTTATACATTTCAGCGGAAAAATTCCAAAAAGAACTTTGGAACATCAACAGAATGTAACAGTAACAAGGTAAACTACGAGACGACACTACAAAAATATTCCAAGGCTTACAATTCAACGAAAAAATTACAAAATGAACTTTGAAACAAGAGACGTTGCCGTTTTTCTTGGAGACGTTTTTTGTTTTCTTTGTTACGTTTTTTTTTTTTTTTGCGGCGAAACATAATTGTTCATCCGACTTAAATTTCCTCAATGCTAGAACATATCTGCCAAACATCTCAAACCACTCAAATGTTAGTCGGCAATCCTTTCCAATATCCTTTCAAATGGGGATAAATCCATTTATTTAGACAGTGAAAAGACAGGTACAAAAGTCCAGATATTTCGGTCACATATACAGCGACCGTCTTCAGTAGAAATACTAAAAATATCTGGACTTTTGTACCTGTTTTTTCACTGTCTAAAGTAAATGGATTTATCCGCATTTGAAACTTTCCAATATCAACTGCTGCATTGGGAGCCCTTGTCTTTATTACATCACTGTCGGCTCCTTTGAGATGTAATAATGTAAAACTACTCATTTTCAAAATATTTGAATCCTTTTTTCCAATTTAAACAACGTAAACTAATCAAATTCAATTTATTGACTGAGATACTAACTCTCCATCAGGTTTTTTATATCTACACTCAATGTCAGAGTAAAAGCACCAATGCCTATAATCATGCTACAATGAAGAATCATGCCTAACACCATAACATCCATATCAGCCTAAAAAATCATTAAAATAAAAATCCATATATCCATACACATAAAACTTCATAATAAAAAAGCATTAAAATAAAACACGAACCATACAAAAAAAGACATATAGTCAACCATATAATAACACACAATAATCAACCATATATCAATAAACAAAACCATCCCTACAATAACATTCATACATCCATACAATAAAACATCAAATATAACACCAATACAATAAACAATAAAAATCCTTACATCCATACACATAAAAAATCGATACAATAAAACATAAAAGAAAACACCAATATAATAAACAATAAAACATCCATTCACATAAAACATTGTTGTGTGTTTTCATATGGGATGGTTATGTCTGTAGTTGTATGGTGAGTGATAGGCCGCTTGTATGGTGGGAGTACTGCCCCTTTGTATGGTATGGGTACTGCCACGTCGGAATGCATACAGTGATCCAGGGGGACTGCCCCGTCGTATGGTGGGGGGACTGCCCCGTCGGAAGCATTAATACAATGCTACTTTCAGTGTCGTTTCCACTCATGATTTAGGAAAGCTCTCAAAAGGTCCGCACTGACACCACTATGAGACAGTG
The DNA here is from genome assembly GCA_027921565.1 of Artemia sinica. NCBI lineage: Eukaryota > Metazoa > Arthropoda > Branchiopoda > Anostraca > Artemiidae > Artemia > Artemia sinica. The sequence goes on from CM051258.1 coordinate 45,277,071, forward strand.
CACACAGGGTTCTCATTCAGCGGATAAGGGCAGAGGAAGTAGCTTCTGAAAGAGTAGCTTTTAATCGTTTGACAAATCAAAAATAGCGAAGCTATTAAGCTTTTTGCTTAAACATTTTCTCTCCATGGGTTGCGTCATTTTACAAGTGACCACATTCGTTGTTTTAATATGGTAATTCCAAACCAGCCGAAAGTTGTTTGGTTTAAAATTGTAAATAGTTTCAAGCAACGAAATATAAAATTAAAAACTTAATAAAAAACAGAGATTATTAGTCTAATTTGCTTTTAATTCCGTGTAAATCACCCTAGTATTCCCAGTGCATGTAAATACATGGATGTAGTACATTGCAGGCTATTGTCAAGGCCGTATCCAGGATTTTTTCGGAGGGGGTTTTTACTCGAAGTTTTTTTTTCGGGGGGGGGGGGGGGTACACAAAAAACTCAAAAAACACATACAAAATTTTTATCCATTTTGGGTACTAGTGCATTATGCGGGCACCGCTATATGCTGTGTCAAGGAAACCAGTCACGAAACCCGTCAAACGGGCTATTTTCAAGAGACCGCTATAGATAAATGATTGCAAAGCCGTGGTTTCTCAATGAGTTACAATATTTAAACGATTGTTTTTTTGGAGTTTAGGGGGAAAGGGTACCTAGGTTAGGTTACGTATTTAATATATTACGGGGGCTGAAACCCCCCGTAACCCCCCCCCCCCCCTCTGGGTACGGCCTTGGCTATTGTAGATATTGTAGGCATTGTACACGATAGTATGATCAAGTTAATGAGCTGCTAGTGATCCCATAAAGAATATTCTAGTGGGAATTTCTAAAGAACCATTTAGCAGAAAGTTCAATTATGTATCTTATACCGTAACTTACCACTATGTAGAGATTCAGAATGCTTCCTTTTAGAATCTTAGAAGCCTAAATTATATCTTTTAGATACGTTATTAATAAAAAAAATAATATCAAGATGATCAATTATTTTGTTTGTTGTCTCATGTCACATTTTGTTGTTTCAGAGATCTGTTTTATTTGGGAAGGGGAATTCTAATATAACGAGCTATGTTTATCTGCATTAACTTTAAGAAGACACAAAGGGGAATTGGGCCTTTTTATTGAGTTATAACCAATGATTAGGATATTGATCCAAGTTTCCAATCTCTTCCTTTATTTCCCTCAGTATTTCCGTGAACAATAGCACCCCACTAACTTCTGAACGCAAAAGAAAATTAGATATATTAAATAAACCGTTCGTCAACAACAAAATACTGCATGTTCTGCATGCACCATCTCACACAGATACATAAACAAAAATAAGTTGAGCATTTTTACTAGTGATTCGTGCCATGTAAAAAATCAGCCAGGTTGTAACGTAAAAAATTCCTTTAGTCAGTTTAATCAAAAGGTTAAATAATTCCCTGTGACAGAATAGGTAATGACTCTTACTTGATTTACTAATTCTCAAGTAGCCTAAATGATTTTGTGCCTCGCTTTAGTCGGGATAATGTCAGACACTAAATATATCGGAAGAAAACCTCCTCTGGGTAGAATGTCGTGCTGCAGAAGAATAGATACTTTTTGTCTAGAGAAAAACCCCTTGCTTTTTGAGAAAAAAGACCTGGTCCAGCCCGAAAAATAAATCAACTTAGAGACGAGTATTTCGTGGCCGCTGCGTGTCCACCTTGTGCAATGGGAAAATCTTCTTCTTTGTTTAATTTTTGCCTGTATATTGCGGTGAACTATAAGCAGTGAAAGTTATTTTCTAACGCATAGTTAAAGTTTTTCCTCAGGGATTCCTTAGAGGATCACAGTTGAACATTTCCTATCGGATTGCTAGTCGCTCATTGACATACATCATGGTATCGTGTATTATATTCTATGTGTGTGTATTTACATGTGCTAGAGTTATTGGGGAGTAAAAGTATATTAAGAACTAAGAACCATAATTCAAATTTGCTTGTTAAGTATTTGATATTATATTTTACCGCCTGAAAGTGTTTGTAGTTTTGATACATATGTATTTTTGCTATTTTGACGCTAGATCGGTGAATGTGGTCACTTTTAAAACGGTTCTTCCTATGCAGAGAAAATCTTCACCCAAATGCCTAATGTTCTAATTAAAATTAGAACAATTTTTTATTTAATCACAAGTGTACATACAGTCTTAAAAAGAACAATGAACATGTCTAGTGGTATACTTAGCACTGCCCAAACAGCACCTTACTTTGATGAGACTCGAAATACCTCCCGTGATCACTTAAGTGTAAACTGTTTAGGTCTTCAACAGCTAATACTTCCCTCGGTGAATGGTTTGAGAACTTTTTGATCTCAAAACCTAAGTTGTTTTGGCCAAAGGGTCATAAATACGGTTCATTTGGCCACGCAGGACATATGAAAGATTATTCAAAGCTCCAAATAGATGGAAATCACAAAAAATGGGGAAAAACCCGAATAAAACGAGACAAGAAAGTTTAGTGAAATCTACTACTACCTCCTGTTTGTCGCAGACTTAATAAAAAGAAATATGCTTGCTGTGTGTGTGTGTTTTTTTTTAAGTTTGTTTCTTTTTTTCTTGGAAGAGATAGATAAATACCAACCCCCTGAGAACGTATCTCTCCACTGTAAGTGTTTGCCACTCGTGTAAAGATGCTCAGATATTTTATGTTCTGCTAAAAATAGAATTGTAACTTTATAGTGGTTACGGAAACAAAATATTGCATTAGCAAAAATTAATTGCAATGGAAATTTCAAAAAAAAAAATCTGAACATGAAGAGATACACAAAGTACAAACGAATGACCGAAAAAAAAACAAGAAATTGAATTAAAGGGATTCTTTTGGGGCTTTAGACAGGTGGAATAAGGATAAAAAGTTATGTTGCCACAACCAGTTTACCATTACCCAGTCGAATTCATAAAGTTAAATAGCATTTAATAAAATTGTTTTCAAGCAGCTGTTTTGCAGTCAGCTGCTCTTGTCGGTACGGAATGAAATTATAAAAGCATCGACAGCTATCACCAAAAACGCAACCACAGCTACCACTAGCAATTCAAACGTAATTTTCATATCTATTTTGTCAGTTTTGTCATATAAGGAAATCTTGTTAGTTAAAAGGTTTTCTCTCTGAGAAATGAACAAAAATGAGGTTTTCAAATGAAATAGCAATTCTTATTAGAAAGTGGAGAATCTGGAAACTTATTATTTTCGCTAAAAGTGATTTTTGCTTTGTTTTTGGGCATGCCTAAGCTCTGTATCTATCATTTGAAGCTAGTGTGTGGCAACAGTGATATCAGGCAAGTGTCTCTAAATAAAAAATTTAATTAGAGTTATCTTCAAAAGCCGCTTTCTGACTCAAATCAGAAACTTTTTTTCTTAATCTTCTGTTTTTTAATTTTGATTTCACTCTAATTTCAGTCTACGTCAAATCGTCCGAAAGAGATTGTGAAAAAAATTCTGATTTTTGTGAAGTATTATTAGCTGTTCTCTAAATTGATAGCAGACACTGAGATATTTTCAAATTGTTAAGTTAAGATGGCCACCTTTTAAAGGCGAACTCCTTAAGTTTGAAAAGAAAAAGTGAGGTTTCTCCAAAAATATGGTAATAACTACAAATTTGAATTTTATTTTGACATTTAAGTAAACGATCTAAATAATTTGAATAGTTTTATGAGAGAAAAATAAGACAATATGGTATGGACAAACCAAATTGTTTAACCCTTATACAAAGAAGTATATTTTCCAAAAACCGGCAATGTATCATTGGTAAATTCTTGCATGTAAAGTTGTTCTTAAATCTTGTTTTTTCGTACTACTACTACTAACATATCACTGCAGTGCCAATCCCTGAGGCCAACATAGCTGCTTACGCTCTTCCTCCGCCCCAATCTGTACAAATCTTCACCTTTACTCTCTCCTATGAAGTTCCCATGTTCTTTAGGTTATTTCTTATGACCTCTTTCTAGCCCATTCGGTGATCACCTGCTTTTTGTTTGGCCCCAGATGGATAACCAAAACCAATCTGTCGTCCTCCATCCGTAAAACGTGGTCTAGCCATTTTAACCTTTTTTTTCATTAGAACTCTAGAAAGTTGGATTGAAGCACATTTTTGTATAGCTTATTGTTTGACATACGGTCAGTCGGTTCCATTGCAACTGAACCACCGTGCAGCTGAACCCCAAGCAACTGAAGCACCGTGTAACTGAACCACCGTGCAACTGAACCCCCGTAATTGAACCTCCGTGCAACTGAGCCACCGTGCAACTTAACCCTCGTATGACTGAATTTCGTGCAACTCAAACACCGTACTTACATTGGGTAAAACACAAGTTAGAATCTTTACATGTTCAACCTTGTTGGAATTGTTTGCTTTTTAAAGCTATAATATAAATGACTGTCAAGATGATTAATGAAAAAGCTCTGTTTTGTTGTCACAAAAAACAAAGAAAATCAGACACCACAAACTGTTAAAGCCAGATTTAGTTCTCTTTTTCATGTCTGTTAATGGTTTTCCCCTTCGCCCTGTCACTGTCAACGGGTCTAGTCACTGTCAACGGGTCTAGGCGTTTACCCCCCCCCCCTTCATCTTCCAAGGAAAAACCCTCCCCTGGAAATCCCTGGAAAATATTCCCTCGCGGAAAATATGGTTTTCCAAATTGAAATATTTTATTTTGGATTCTGTTATTTTTTAGTTTAGCTGAGAAGTGCTAAGGAAGGTAAGAAAGAGGAATTTATGTGTAAGTCTTGCCCCCCTCCCTCCATGCAAAAATGTTCTTCTTGTGGAAAATCCTCCAGAAACTTTCCTCCCCTCCCATTCAGAAAACTCCCACGCGAAAAATGTACGTATGTTTCCCAATAACAAACACTATCTGTAAGCAATGGACATGTTACAAAACTTAAAATGTACTGAGCTTCTGCAATGGGATTGTGTCTGATTGTTTTGTAGCTAGGGAGAGAGGGAGAACCTCAAAGGGTGCATTTTTATGCCAAAACATCTCAATTCTCATTGAGCCTTCGGATGAATACAGAATTAGCTCTAGGGGAGAGACAAGAGGAGGATGGAGGTAGAAACTGGTTATAATCCCCAGACAGTTCTAGTCTTTTTTATAAGTTGAAAGAGATTGGATACCAACCAACCGCTAGGGGTATTTTTCGGGGGGAGATTTTTCATGGGGAGGTATTTTCCAGGGGGGGAGTATTTTCCGCGAGGTCGTATTTCCCGGAGGTATTTTTCACAGGAGGTGTTTTTCCCGGGGGGGGGGTTGTCCTCCAATCACTTTTTACTTTTAAATAGGGCACTAAAACCTTCAATTTCTATTCAACAATAAAACGTGAATAATAAACATGATTAACAAAAAAAACCCACAGTCCTATAAGGGCTGTAGGTTATTCCAAGCTACCCATTGTTAAAATTTAAGGATTTTATAGAAGGGATGGTCGTACAAACTTTGGAGAAGGTTCATTTGATTGGAAATTGAAATTTCAAGTTCAATTTTGAAAAATCTAAGGTAATCACAGGATAATCAGCCTCTCCCTCTTAACCGCCATTTTTCTTCAGATGCATCCGATCGAAATTAAGAATTTTTTTTTTTTTAAATAGTCTAAAGGTCAAATAACCATGCCTCTGGGGTCAACAACCCCACCAGTAGCTCCTGGAGCAAGGGCTGTAAGTTAAGCTAGGTACACAATGTTAACAAATAAGGTTTTTATGGAAAAGATTTTTGTATGAACTTGGGGGGGGGGTGCTCATTCGATTGGAAATCAAATGTTCCAGTACACTTTTTAAGAGTTAAAAGTGATAGAAGGGCTTCCACCTCCACCCTCTTTTTTCCCCTAGTACATCCGATCGATAATTTTGAGGTGACCAATTTATTTGAAACAGATCAAAGGTTAAATAACTATGTCTCCATGGTTCACAACCCCTAGCCTCTGGTGCAAGGGCTGTAAGTTATGCAAGTTGAAGTTGCCAATTGTTAACATACAAGGTGTATGTTAACAATAGGCGTATGTTAACAATATCCTTTATTGGCTGTGAAAAGGAAATACCAACAATATCTACAATGGCTGATGGTATCAGCCATCACATCGTTCGGAAAATGTTTAGGAGCATCTTCAACTAAATCATTAGGTACTTTGTGCATCCAGTTTTACAAGACGACATATCTGCAATGTGTCGAGAACAGCTGAGGGTATAAACCTGATGGTATGAAGTTTAAACTTTCTGGGCATGTTGAAGAAATGTTGAAAAAAAGGCTGGAGTGTGACCAGTCCCCCTCCCTTATCCCTTTTAGTTGCAATCTCCTTAAAGACATCTGATCAAAATTCGTTACCTAGATTTACAAAGGTCAAATATTTTAAACACATATGTTTCTTACTTAACGTCCAGATAGGTCTGATTCATCTGAAAAAAAGAGAAATAAAATCAGCTTTAATGGTTTGTGACATCGGATCTTCTTTTTCTGTGCAAAAATAAAACATACGAGTAGTTTTTTTATGAATGATCTTGACAGGCGTTTATATTATGAGTTTAAGAAACGAACAATTCCAACAAGGTTGAACATGTAAAAATTCTAACTTTTGGTTTACCCAATTATATTGCCTCATTTTTTTAGAATACTGAAAAACTAAGTTCAGCGGTTCAGTTGTACGATGGTTCATTTGCACGGTGGTTCAGTTGCACGGTGGTTCAGTCGTACGGTGGTTCAGTTGCGCGATAGTTCAGTTGCATGGTGATTCGGTTGCACGGGGTTTCAGTTAAGTGGGGTTGAGTTGCACGGGGGTTCAGTTAAATGGGGTTGAGTTTCACGGCGGTTAATTTGCACGAGGGTTTAATTAAATGGGGCTCAGTTGCCTTGTGGTTCAGTTACACGAGGGTTCAGTTGTATGGTGGTTAAGTTACAAGGTGGTTCAGTTACAGGGGTTCAGTTGCTTGTGGTTCAATTACACGCACAGCGGTTAGTCATAAGAGTGCCTCAAATTGTCCAGAGACAGTTATTCTGGAAAACAAGAAATTCTTTATCAGCCTTTTGAAGCGCCCATGTTTCAGAGCCATACTTGACCATTGTATAATTTTTTCCAAAAACTCCTTGTTCCCAAATCTCACTGTTTTTCTAAGAAAAAACATATTCTTTATGTAAGCACAGTAGCTTTGGCGAAAGAACAATTCAAATTGTCCAAGTAATAGCTGGCAAAGCAAACCTTACTTATTTTCACTAGTATTTAGGAAGTGTTAATTTACACAAAACACAAATAAAATGGGAATCGATTCTGAAAAATGTGTATCTATAACGTCAACATTTAGGCTAACAGCTTTAGAAAGAATGACTTCTCGATCTGTAAATGAAATTACTGTTTTCAGCAATTGAAGAAAACAAATCATGGCCTTAGATTCTCAGCAATTGCTCGCTAAAGAGCTAGTTTGAATTTTGGCCTTTTTATGGTAAGTTTTTATGGCCAAATTTCATCTAGCCTACAACTATCTTTTCACCAGGCTTGAAGTTATTTGAAAGTTTGGGATTAGTCAGTCAATAGCAAGTGATTATAAATACTTCTTATTCAGCGTTAAGCAGTTCACACTTTTTTTTTCTGGATGGCGATACTGCAGTTGTTTTTTTTTTTTTTTTGGGGGGGGGGGGAGTGAAAAGTGTGGATTTACCAAAATGTGATGCAAATCTCTGAAACTAAAACCTACAGGAAAAATAAATGCCAAACACCCCCATATAAAGTGATAACAAGAAGAGAAAATAAAATGGAAATGTCTCATCCTAGCTTATATCGTTAGTTTCTTCCACAGTTAGGTTGGCCTGTGACATCTTTTGTATTATGACATCTAATGATTTTTTTTGTCAGTCATACCTTTCCCGGTTATATAGAAAATTTGATCAAAATGTAAAACAAAAGAATTTTTGTTGAAAAACTCGCTTTTTGGGTACTTTGAAGCTCATTGGACAGACAGAACAAGAAGTTTTTCGTTGACGACGTGTTTTTTAATTGTCTTCCCTTAAGTGTCTCCTCTAATTTTATACATAAGTCATAGCCAACCGCAAAACAAATTACGTTTACAGACAGGATGTCGCCCCGGCGCCAGGGTTGTCACCACGGTCAGTTCCTAAAGTGCTACAATTGCCCAAATTTGCGTGCTACACAGCGATTTTCGGTGCTACAGTCAAAAATTTGTTTGCGCGTGTCGGGGCTTGCGCCGTGACACGCTCATGTTCTGTTTAAGTGTACTTAGATTAGTTTTGATGTCAGTTTTTAAATCTTTTTTAGTCTAGAGGAATAAAAATGTAGGCTTATCCATAAAAAATGTAGCTGCTGATCAGAGCGCTGAATGGGAAAATGTACGCGCACACGCATATCACGTATTTAAATAGATTATTGTCATGCATAAAAAATGATCTGACATATAAATTAATGTGAGACACATCATGTAATTGCTTTTTTTATATCTATATTTTCATTTGGTCATATAAGAAAGAAAGTGCTGCATTCAATGTAGCACGTACTATAATACTGCTCATGATATAAAAGTTATAAAATAGACTTTCGTGCTACAGGTGGCAACCCCGCTCGGCACTTCAGAAGATCCCCGCTTCAGCTGTGGGCAATTTAACTAGTCTTACTTATGGGACAAAACCCCTCCCTGTTAGATCAAAGTAGAGAGTTTGGCTCAAGTGTGCGCGCGTTTTTTTTTTACCCTTAATTCTGAGCAACAATAAGTTTTTTTGGAGGGGGAAAAGCTCTACAGTGTTGCAACAAGATTATTATATAGAGTTTGTCACTTATTGTCACCATTTGTTTCATCACTCTCTTTCTTTCTTTTCCCCATGAAATGTTAATATGTCTTGTTTTCTGGCTGCAATTACATCAAATCCATTTGAAGAAAATTGATACTCTTGGAAGAATCATCTGATATGCCTTTTTCTCGCCTTATTGCCTCATGGACAAATCGAGAATGGATTTCAACTTGAAAATTTAACTAAATTGCATAAAAGCATCATGGGTTACCGAAAAATCTCCAAGGACGGTAAAGGAAGGTATAAGCGAAGAAGGAAGAATGTTGCTGGACATATAAATGTAGCAATGCTTTTCTTTTCTTTGCTTATTCCTACTCCACAGGTGTTTGTTGACTGGTCTCTGTAGAATAGAGCAAAATATAGCAATTATTTTTCTTCTTTGCTTATATCAACTCCTTTGGTGTCTTCTGTTTAGAGTTGTATATTACATTTTTTTTTTTTTTTTTTTTTTTTTTTTTTTTTTTTTTTTTTTTTTTTTTTTTTTTTTTTTTTTTTTCATCTCCTGGTCTACTCTCCTGGTCTCTGTGGACCTGAAAAAGATAATGCAATGCTCACCCTTTCTTTCCTATATTTATTCCAACACACCAGTAGAATTAAATGCAAGCAAAGAAAGGAATACATTGCTGTATTCCACTCTGGTTTGCAGACAGTGGCTTCAGTTGACGGAACTGTGGGTGGGGGAGGGAAATGTTTTCAATTTTTTCAAAACATAGGAGGGGCGCAATTTTGTTGTTTAGGGAAAGGGAAAAGGGAAAGGGGAACAGGGAGGGAATTCTCTTCTTTTTTTCAATGAAAATACCAGAAAAGCCATTTTTCAATGTAAATTCCAAATAAATGTATTTTCCAACATCTAGGGAGGGGGAAACGTCCCCCCCCCCGTCCCCCAGTTGATAATACTGTTTTTTTTTTTTAGATCAATGGAGTAGATGTAACCAAGAAAACCATCGTGATACGCTACTATTCTAATTAACAGAGACCATTTTGTGAAATATAACTTAAATGAAATGAAAATATAATAATGGGTAAAACTTGTCATTTAAACAGTGAAATTCAGAAATAAATGATATATCCTGGTATGTTCAAAAACAATGAATTCTTTATGTCATTGAGGGTGTTCTTTATGTTCTTTATGTTCAAAAACAAGTTTCTTTCATTATTTGTTTTTTTTCTGTAAAGCGTTTGTCCTTCTTCTTTTTCGTTCTTCTTTTTTTTATAAAACTTTATGGGTGTGAAGCCAATATATTCGGATTTTTTATTGGTGTGTAATAATTTTTTTCTCATTTTTTACTTTCTTAACTAAAACTTTTACCTGTTATTATCATTCATTGTATTTTAAAAGAGAAGGCAGTGTGGTCAAAGAGATTATTTTTACGTGAGATATAGCAAAGAAAGGAAGTGTATTGCCATATTCAACTCTAGTCCATAGATTCCGGTGACATAAATATCAAACAGTTCGTGGTAACGAACTGTAAGTAAGGAGTGACCCGGCTCAATGGTAACCGGAACTGTAGAAAACGGAATTTTGATACCAATAGATACATCAAAAGAATCAGATTTTAATGCTGATTTCAAAATATAAGTTTCATCAAGTTTAGTCCTACTTATCAAAAGTTACGCGCCTGAGAAAATTTGACTGATTTTCGAAAAAAGGGGGAAAGACCCCTTAAAAGTTATAGAACCTTAATGAAAATCACACCATCGTATTCAGTGTATCAGAAAACCCTACTGCAGTGGTTTCAAGCTCCTATCTACAAAAATGTGGAATTTTGCATTTTTTGCCAGAAGAAAGACCACGGATGCGTGTTTATTTGTTTGTTTGTTTGTTGTTTTTTTCTGTTTCTTTTCCCCATGGCTGATCGTATCGACCCAGTGGTCCTAGAATATCGTGGGAGGCTCATTCGAACGGACATTAAAAGTTCTAGTGCCCTTTTTTAAGTGACCAAAAAAAGGGAGGGCAACTAGGCCCCCTCCCACGCTCACTTTTTTCCCAAAGTCACCCGATCAAAATTTTGAGATAGGCATTTTGTTCAGCATGGTCGAAAATATGATAACTATGTCTTTTAAGATGACTTAATCCCCCGAAGTCCCCGGGGAGAGGGCTGAAAGTTATGAACTTTATTCAATGTTAACATATAGTATTGGTTATTGGGAAGTATACAGACTTTTTCATGGGGGATTTTTTCTGGTAGTGGGGGGGGGGTGGGGGGGGGGGTTGGTTTGGGGGTTATGTGGGAGGATCTTTCCATGAAGGAAGTTTTCATGGGGGATGGGACATTGCTATGAAGGGGGCGCCGGATTTCCCAGCATTATTTTAAAAAAGATCAGAAGTTTTTCAACTAAAAATAATGAGCAACATCAAAACTTAAAACAACGGAAAACATTAAGTATATGGTTGGGTTCACCCCCTAGTCAATACCTCGTTCTTTAAGCCAAAGATTATTTAGTACTTTCATAAGAGCTATTTATTCTAATTAACGGCATTTGTGATTAAGGGGTCATTTTTAAAGAATTGGAAAAAAATTCGAACTTTAGCTTAAAGAGCAAGGTATTGACTAGGGGGCAAACCCTCTAATATACGTATCAAAAATATATGAATATAGAAGTTCGTTACGTAAGTTAATTCGTAAGTTACGTATATTTATTACTATATAATTATTTATTACTATATATTTATTATTACTATATATTTATTACGTATATACTTTATAAGAAAGGTAATAAAAGTGAGTGTGGTAATTATCGAGGCATTAGTCTGGTCTCTGTAGGTAGTAAATTACTTAGTAATATGATACTTTTTAGACTGAGAGATGCCGTAGACAAAGTTTTTAAGAGAAGAGCAGTGCGGTTTTAGAAAAGGTAGAGGATGTGTCGACCAAATTTTCACTCTTAGGCTAATAATTGAGAAGTGCCTGAGTTTTCAAACACCTTTGGTCCTCAGTTTTATAGATTACGAGCAAGCGTTCGATTCTGTTGATAGAACAGCTTTAGTAAAGGTTTTTATCCTTGTATGGTATACCAGACAAATACATTAAAGTGATTAGTGCTATGTACGAGAATAACACTGCTGCGGTTAAGGTAGGAAATGAGGTTAGCAGCTGGTTTTGTATTAAATCAGGAGTTAAGCAGGGCTGTGTTCTATCCCCTTTATATGGATTATTTTGATGGACTTTGTTTTAAGGAGCACAGGAAAGGCAATGGAAGACCACGGAATCAAATGGGGAGGAAAAAAGTCTCCTGGACTTGGATTATGCTGATGATTTAAGCATCCTAGATGAAAGTGTGAGCAAAATGAATGAAGTTTTAGAGGTTTTGCGAGTTGAGGGTGCTAGAATTGGTTTGAAGATTAATATTAGGAAGACTAAGTCACTAAGGCTAGGAATAAGTGAAGATGAAAAGGTGACGTTGGGTAATGAAAAGATTGATCAGGTAGGCAGCTTCACTTATCTTGGTAGTATTATTAGTAAAGATGGTGGGAGCAGTGAAGATGTTAAAAATAGAATAGCCAAGGCTCAGGGTGTTTTTTCGCAGTTAAAAAAAGTCTGGAAGAATAGGAAGATAAGTCTGCTAACCAAGATTAGAATATTAGAAGCTACAGTGATGACAGTGGTCAAATATGGCTCTGAAGCATGGACGCTCCGAAAAGCGGATGAAGATTTGCTAGATGTTTTCCAGAGAAATTGCTTAAGGATTGTTCTGGGTACCCGGCTGACTGACCGTATTTCAAACAATAGGCTATACGATAAATGTGGTTCAATACCGCTCTCTACGGCTATAATGAAAGAAAGGTTGAGGTGGTTAGGGCACGTTGTGCGGATGAAGGATGACAGATTGCCGAAGATTGTTCTTTTCGGCCAACCATCTAGGGCTAAACGGAAAGCAGGTCGTCCCCGTCTGGGGTGGGAGGACGTCATAAAGAAAGATTTAAAGGAAATGGGAACTTCGTGGGCGGGTGTAAAAAGGGAGGCTTTGAACAGATTGGGATGGAGGAGGATCGTGCGTAGCTGTGTTGGCCTCAGGCGGCTTGGTGCTGCGGTGAGTTGTTAGTAGTAGTAGTAGTATATTTATTACTAATAAAAACGTTTGTAAATAAAATTAAACAGGTTTCGAGAAAGCCATTTAACCAAATAAAAGTAAAATTAATATTCAAATTTTGTTTTAATTATTCATGTACGGTGAGCCAAAATCAAAACCTGCATTAATTCAAAGATGTTCAAAAAATTAAAAAAAAAAAGTTTTTTTAACTGAAAGTAAGGAACGACGTTAAAACTTAAAAACGAACAGAAATTATTCCGTATATGAAAGGGGCTGTCCCCTCCTCAACGCCTTGCTCTTTACGCTAAAGTTTGACTTTCTCACAACTCTATTTTTCTAAAACAATGAAAAACTTTAGCGTAAAGAGCGAGGCGTTGAGGAGGGGACAGCCCCTTTCATATACGGAATAATTTCTGTTCGTTTTAAGTTTTAACGTCGTTCCTTACTTTCAGTTAAAAAAAAACTTTTGTATTTTATTTAATATAATACAGAAAGGAAGAGTATAGCTATAATCTGATCTTCTTCATTCAGACCAGTGGAGTAGATATAAGCAAAGTAAAGGAGAGTGTTTCATTATTCTACTCTAGTCTACCAAGACAACTTAGAATAGCCAAGGATTTCCATGATCTTTTGAAGCTACAAATAATTAAGGTTTTATTTTAAAACATATACAAATGAAAAAAATACAAATGCGTGATATTTTATCAATAGTACCATACAAATACATAAAGAGCGAATAAAAGAATGAGGGGTAGTTTCTAACATCAGAATTTAGACCAATATTACAAAGCGTATAAACATTGTATATTTCAATCGTTTTAGGTTTCTCCTTCCTGCTTTGGCGTTTCATCGAGACAACTGACAAAACAGAGGCAAGAACAACAACTGCTTCAATTGGGATCTACCATGCTCTTGTGCTTTCTGTCACATTACTTTCATCTAAAGATGTTAGCCTCGCTATTGTAGGTGCAAGAGCTATTGCAAGCGGAATATCTTTCTTATACAATCGTCTGATGACGCACGGCTCGGGTATTAAAAGGTCGCCATCTTTCAACAACGTGAATGCAAGCGGCATGCCTGAAGGGAGTGAGAAGAAGGATCTATAAATATACCCTGCTTTTCGTAATACCAAGTGTTTAAGTGCAAATTGCGTAGAAAAACTATGACTTTATTATTGTTTCTTCTAAAGAAATTCAGTGTATAGATTTTTTTCTGCAGTTTCTCATTAATAGAGCAAGCAGAAATGATGTGCTAAAAATAGGTAACTGAGATGATCAACCTTAAGTAGTGTTTATGAGGTTCGTCTGTGTAACTTCTTATCATGGGTACCAACAAATATTTTCCCCAGAGTATAGGAAGGGGGCTTAAAACGGCTGGCTTCCTTAAAAAAAAAGTCTGTCTTTTTGTATGTTATAATGTCTTTTTCGGTTACCCACTTTTTATATGTTTTCGGTCATTTAAAAGGGAAAAGCATATTTTTCTAACTCCCCGCTGCTATGTAAATAGACACTTCTGAAAATTCAGTCTAAGGACTTTGTTGTTTCCTTCCCTGGGAAAATTTTGTTGACTACCGTTGAGTAATATCTGGCCATACATATACAAAAATGAACAGAAGGTACTCTTACGCTTGCTTTGATATTTTTTTCATTAAGTAATCGTTGCCTAAATACCTGTCTAATGAATACATTGATGATCAACTTTACAAACATCCAAATATAAAATACGTTAAATGCCCATTAAAATTTTATGATTACTACGTTTTAAGCTTGAGAAGTTCTTTAGCATTATTTCGTTTATTAATCTCTAGTGTAATAACAAAAAAAAACCCTAAAGACCTAGTAAAAATATATTTTCTTTTATTTATATAGCAAATAATAAAGATAGAACCAAGGCAAAGGGATGCTATTCTGTTAAAGAGGAGTCACGGGACTTTCCTCCTTCCATTAATTTCTAAAATGACAGTAAATTCTGAAATGAAAATGAGACTACAATACGTTCCTCTCCCCATCCTGCTTGTTGTGAAAAAGAATGAAAAACGAGAAAAAATCTGTGGAAACTGTTTCAGTTAGCTAAACCTGGCTCTACTTAAAGCTTGAACTCCATCATTTGTCAGTGTAGTCACTAGATATTTTAGTCGCCGTAATACTAAACTTGCAATTTTTAAAGCGATATGTTTCTTTTCAGCATATAATCGGAGAGTTTATAGCTGTAACATAGATATATACGGTGGAACTTTCTGGAAGAGACGAGTACCGTGAGGGAGAGATCAATTTTTGTAGATGTGTATGCCTGTACATTTTATTATGATTCAATATCATGCCTATATGTGACGATGATAATTGCACATAGTTGATTTTCCTTGCCCTGGGCCAATTTTTAAACAGATTAGGGGCTAGAGCCCCATTGCTCTTCAAGAAATTAGAGGAAGCCTGTTGAAGCAACTGCCGAAACTTCTGTTTAACAAAAATGAGACGAGAAATTATATCATATACATTGCAGTTCCCACAGGTTTCTGTGAAATGGAAACCTGATAGCAACAGTCTTTACAGCAAAATAATAGCATCCTTTCGTAAGAACCGAATTATTTGTTCTGGGAAGCCGTTATCAATGTTATTAACCTTTTTGAAATATAGTTCTTTTGTCTAGAATGATGGAATAAGAACTAGTGAAATAAATGATTGGACACCATATGTAGCTCAAGATTTTTATTATTAAGATCAAATTAAAATATTCCTAAACGGTTGTAATTACAAGCAAATTGTGTTTCAAGCAGAATACACACATACAAATGGATCTGATAAAATTTCTCTACAGATTTATCTGTCATTATACATGATTTTTTGAATAATAAAACTTCCATTTTTGTTTTTTTACTTCATAATAAGTAGAGTTTCGGCAAGGTTTTTGGCAGGGGTCTGGAGCTCTAATATTTTTAGCCTGGTGTTTGGGTTCCTAAAAAACTCTAACCTTGGTATTTGGAGTTGTAATATAGGCCTTATTCAATTTCTAGTTTGAAAATAGTGACGGAAAATTCAAAAATGGCAAATTCTGTTGTGCACGCTTGAATATAGTTCTTGCTATGTATTTATTACGTACAAAATGTAACTTCGTTTTGGCTCCTATTTTCTTCGATAACATAACTTTAAAAACATTGCATATCGTTTAAGATTAAGAAGTTTAGTTATTTTTATGCAGTGTCTGTTCGGGATCAAATAAATATTAAAATAATGAAATTTCCCTTAGTTCCAACTGCATTATAGCTAGTAGCTAGTTTCCGAGTTTTTTCGAAGAGGTAGTTTAGGTCAAATTTCAATCACCATATTTCAGTTGTTGCATTTAAATTGCATATCTTAAGTGATTAGAAAAGCACCATTAGTTGCTAATTCTTTTCAATTATTTGTTTTTTTTGTATAGTGTGTTAAACTAAATAAAACTGATGATGTTATTTCATTGTTTTAAAAATATCTAAGGCTCTTTCATTCAGTTTTTTGAAATTATTTAAGACTAGAAGCTAATAGTCAACCCACAAAATAAAAGGCTGTTCATGATATTTAACAGCACGTAAATTCAGTTGCCTCTTCCATATTAAGCGAAATTTTCAATTATTAAAAAGTAGAAAACATTTATGCTGTAAAAAATCTATTTTAAGCCGATTAAGTTTAACTTAAAACCTAGTTAACAATATTCAATAAAAATTCGTTATGTGCATAGGACAGGGGTTCCACCTCTGTTGCAGAAAAAATGATATATAGAAAGTTCCATTAATTATGAAACATCCTGGTTTAGCTACAAAATGTGTTTTTTTTTGTAATATAATGGTAACTCATTTAGTACATATTATGAATAAAATTTGCTCACAAAGAGCCGATTAAATATGTTTGGGTGCCTGAATTTGCTATACAAGATTTCATTAAGATCACGTGCTCCAGGTCTTCCGAAACAAGAAAGTTTCATTTATCAAGCTCAACCAAATTTTGCAAATATTGTGGAAAACTTGTCCAGAAAGTGATTTGTTTACTCGAGATACCTACTAAGGGATTTGATTTGAACTAGTTATCTTTATGGGGCATTGAACGGCAAATTTTATAGTATGTTTGTTTCTTGGCTCTCATGGTTTCAGCTGTAGCTGCAACCTATCAAAAAGTGTTGATAAACAAAAATATCAATTGATTAAGTGTTGCTCTACAAAACCACTTCAAGCAAAAGTTATAGGTAGAAAGTATATTTAGAATGATTAACTATCCTTCGTTCTGACAGCTAGTCCAGTAAGTACGACCACCCGATCTGCTGGTCGTGGATCACTCTTTACCAAGTTCAAATAAAAAAAGTCAACGGCTTTTTTCTTCTGCCAGTAATATATGTATTTGAAACAGATATGAAGATATTTTATTTTTCAACAGAAATTCTACGAAGTTTATGTGTATGTGCTTATATATATATATATATATATATATATATATATATATATATATATATATATATATATATATATATATATATATATATATATATATATATATATATATATATATATATATATATATATATATATATATATATATTATATATATATATATATATATATATATATATATATATATATATATATATATATAGAGAGAGAGAGAGAGAGAGAGAGGGAGAAGGAACTAAAGAAAGAAATAGATGGATAGAGTAAGGGAGGGAGTAGAACATTACCGTATTGGGCAGCTTAAATCAGAACGCAAGGTTTTGTTCCTTCATTTCCCCTTCGAAGTATTCCTGACCGTGCAATACGAAAGCTTCGTCGGAATTATCCATTTGTACAAATTCAAGTTCAAGCAACTTGATGTGTTCAAGCAACTTCAACAAATTTTTAATACTTGTTTGTCTAAGGGATCTCACCTTGCCAGTTTTTTTGTGTTTTAGAACTTTGAAATTGCCTCGACCTTTTTCTTTCCATCCTTTAGTGAATGGATCAAAACGACCTCTTCCCAGTAACAATATAGAAAAACACAGTTGCGGCCCTTTACAATCTTATGTCCCACAGTACTTGTATTTTTATACAAATATGCTGATACTGAAGTTTGTTAAACTCATATAACTTCAAAATTATAGAAAACGCAAAGTTTGTCCAAGTTCATCAAAGGTCATTCCTTTTGGTGGGGGAAAGAGTAGAGTAAATACTTCAAAAGACCTTCCCCGGGGCATAGTTTAGACTCTGGATCATTCCTAAAAGTTTCATTTCCTTCAACTTCTATCCAAGTTATACTTCAACTTCTATCCTAAAGTTCAGTTCCTAAAGTTCAAAGTTCTAAAGTTCAACTTCTATCCAGAGATATAAAAAAACCTACCATCTAAAATTCTACCCTATTTTTCAATATCTTTTATTCTGAACGGGATGTTAGTAAAACCTATTTTCTTCTTATGTTATGTCGAAGACAGGGTTAAAGGTTACTGCCTGAAGCATACATAGGAGGAAAATTATAGGCTTATTTCGCCATCCAGTCGTTAGCTATAACGATTTAACTAAAGATAATATTAGTTAACGATTTAACTACCAACTTAGCCAACAACGATTCGATTTCTCAGAGAAAATCCCTAACAACGTAGTTTTAGCTGCCAGAAACGCAATTGTTTGAAAAAGTATTACCCAATAGCTACTGTTAAGGTGGTGGGAAAAACGGCTCGTGGGGAAAAAATAAAAAAAAGTTTTGGAGAGGGCAAGACATTTTTTTTTTTTTGGGGGGGGGGGGGGGGATTTTGTTATACCGCTTCTAAATGCTTTTTGATCAATAATCTATCTGAAAATTTTCGCTTTCCGGCTTTTTTGCCAGATTTGGGTAAAATTCGATGTCTTATTGCCGAAAGTTGCATTTGTTGTGACGTGATCTTGTTGATTGGCTTTCAGCATTTGCACTCATTAGCTTTTGGGCCTCAATTTGTCTAATGTTGATATTTGAGTTCTAAAATGGCAGGTATTTATTTCTAGCTTAAAAGTGGGCACAGTATTTTAATTTTCCTCCAAAAACCATACAATCGCCCCTGGTGAAAGAAAGGAGATTTCAAGATGGGAAACAGCAAGACTCCAGCTTAGTATTCTATACAATGGTAATTTCAATTGTGTGGTTTTATTTCTGTTCAACGTCATGTATGAGGGGTTTAGGATAATTTTCGAAATTCTTTTCGAAAGTATAAATTGTTATTCACTTGAACCTAAATATAAATTAGTGGCAATTGTATAATATTTGTCACAAGACAGTATCTTGAAACGTTAGGTTTCGAAATGTTGACCATTTTGGGCCGTAGTTTACTATTTACATACTTGCAGCTGCTACTGATGGTGGCGTAGGTGGAAGGGTAAACTTTATTTTGTAACCTATGAAACACATTAGCATTTACACTTGCTAGTTTCGCAGGGATTATTAGTTGCCCCCTGCTTATTTGTAGTTTTTCCTCAGAAGATTTTCTAAATAGTAGCCTATTCACTGCTTATTACCAAGATTGTCATAAACAATGTGGCATTTGCAGTATTATTGGGAAAAGGAATGCAATATGATTCTGCTGTGGGAGAAACCCTCTGTTTTAGTCCTATTCTGTTTTCTTTTTTTTTTCTATTTTTGATGCCACTGATGCTGGCCGATTATAAGAAAGTTGTAAGGGAAACTGTGGTCTAAGAAATTTGTAGACCTTGGGCTGATACTGAAATATGACATAACAGCTCGGAAAGCTACGTAAAATTCTTTCCTGGGAGCCAAAGAGATGGTTTTCACTAGTGAAATCAATCAAAAAATGTGGTTCCACACAGTGGGCTTTAGCTGGAGTCTATAGTGTGTGAGCTGAAATGGGTTTTACAGTTTGTATCAGAGAAAACTATCCGAAGTCACTCTGCCAAACATTCATTTCTTCGTTCCACGTTTCTGATTTTGAGGAGAAAACCATGTTCAAGTAGATAAGCAGGCAGGCAAAAAATTTCACACTGAGGTAAAAACTAAGATCTAAAATTAAATGTTGAAACTCTGCATTGCCATAAACTTCAATTAATTTACCATCATGTTCACGGCTCCATCCTACATTCTCCAATCAAGATCCTGAAAGCAGAAAATTCACGAACAATCTTTTAAGCTAGCATTTGTTCTTATTGTGGTCCGCATGATAATTTAATGTAAAGCTTCTAAAGTTTGCATTATTTTGCCCTTATGCACCATATGACTATTATTACTACTTGAAACTCACTGCACCATTAAACGGTAATGGACCAACACAGCTGCGCATGTTCCTCCTTGAGCCTAACCTATTCAAAGATTCACATTTTATCTCCTGAGATGAAATTCCAAATTTCCTTAAGTCATTTCTTATGACCACTTCTCACCCCATTCAAGAACGACCTGTTTTTGTTTTGCCCAGATGGATGGCCAAAAAGAACAATATGTCGTCCTTCACGCGTAAAACGTGTCCTAATCACCTAAAATCCTCTTTCATTATAGCTCTGGAAAGTAGGACATGACTACATTTTCCGTACATCTTGTCGTTCGACATTGTAATGGTCACATGGGTACCTAAAACTATCCGTAGATAATTCTTCTTGAAAACATTTACCAAATCTTCTTCTGCCTTTCTTCTGTTTTCAAAAATTCTTCTTGAAAACAGTTAGCAAATCCTCCCCTGCCTCTTCTTCAGACTTATCTCTTTAATCTTCTCAACTTTTTTTTCAACTGCAGAAAAATGCCCTGTGCCTTGGCTATTCTACTTCTTACATCTTCACTACATCCACCATCTTTATTAATGATACTACCCATACTAACCAACATCACTTTTATTTGTGCCTAGTCTAAGCGAATTAGTCTTCTAAACATTAATTTTCAAATCTATTCTTGCAGACATCAAAATTTCATTCATTTTGCTAAGATTTTTATCTAGGACACTCAAATCATCTGCATAATCTGAACCTGGGATTGATACATACCATACCCATGAGAGCTATACAGATTTTCTAAGTTTTTGATTAGGAAAGTATATTTAGGTGACAATTTTTAAGTGAGTAAAATTAGATGAAATGACATCCAAGAAGACGCCAATGGAATTGGCTTTCCCTGAATTGTAAGTGCAGCATTTGAAGGACATTTTTCGAAATGGTCTATCTTGAAAAAGAAACATGTAAAAGAGGAAGAAGTAGATTTACGTTGCCTGGACAACGTCATGTGTTAAAGCAGCCTTGCAGACTGAAGCGTTGTAGCAGCAACGATTTAAATTCATTTCTTATTTAATCCTTAACATACCAAATGGGTCTGTGGAGTGGGCAATGTTTTGTGATCCTACCGTAACTGTATCGTCACTTTCACCTTGATTTTCTATTCTTTCAGGATTAAGTAATCAGAAATATTTCAGTGTTTTTCTTACAATGCGTTCTTTAACAAAAAAGGAACAAAGCGCACTTGGGGCCTCGGCGGGAATTCCTTAGTGTGCTATGTTTTTATCTCTTGTGATTCGGCTGTAACTGGAACAACCAAATTGACCTTCGGATAAATAAGGATAAATGTTTCATTGTTATGTTTACAATACATTCTTTTAGAAAAGAGGAAAAAAACACGAACTTAGGATCTTGGAAAGATACCGCTTGGTTCATTGTGCTACATAAGGTCAGAGTCGTTTGAGGGGGGGGGGGGGGGTGGAAACCGGGACAAGCTACCTTGGTTGGCGTGGTTGGGGGGCGGATCCCACTTTGACCATATTTTTCACTTTGATTCGTTTTTTTTATTATATTCTAGGCGGGAAGGGCTGCTGTAGTTAATTTTTCCCCAGGCACCACCAACCCTAGGAAGAGCTCTGCATAAGGCAATTCATTTATTTCTTGCTTCTTTTCAATGCTTGCATAATTGAAACACAGGTAAAAAGATGTTGGCAACCCAGCCTTGGTGTGTTAACGGCTAAACGCTTTAGGTGTGAATGTCTTAACACTTTTAAAACGTCCTGTCCCAACAGGGCTTCCACTTTTGAATCGTAAAAATCGGGGACAAGTCTTTAGAATTTGGGGAGTTTTCGGGGACAAGTCTTCAAGATTCGGGGAATTTTCGGGGAAAAAACAAAATGGAATTTCCTTGCGAAAATTTGGGAGCCAAAATTGGTTTTAGCTTCGTTTTCAGGCTCAAGTAGGGCTTGGATTCAAGTAGTAAATCTAGCCTTTTACAGAGTAGGTTTTGGAGCCAAAGTACGGGATTGGAACCCATAGCAGAAAACGCTTGTTGCAACAAAAACTTCAAAATTGTTTTAAAATAAAAACATAGGCTGAATTACACTCTGGAACTCCGTTGCTTTTGGTTTACAATATCTTTGTTGCTTTATTCTCTAAGCCCAAAAACGAGTCTTTTATGTCATTTATTTTCAGAAAGATGACAAAAATAAAGTAAAGAAAGGCAATAATCGCATACAGAGTAATAACATGTGCATTGATTTCTCCAAATTAATGAATATTTTTCGGTAAGCAGACATGATCTTACACCAGGAATTTAATAAAAACAAATCACCTGCAAGTAAGGAGTAGCATTAAAAATAAAAACGAATAGAAACGGTAACATAATAAGGGGAATTGACCGCTCTAAACGCCCGACTATTCACGCTGGAGTTTTTTAGTAGTTAAACTTCTCATTGTTCTATTTAAACGACAATTGTGTTTCGGCAGTCATTCTTACAGAATCGGGACTAAATTAAAACTTAAGCGTAAAGAACGAGGTATCGAACAGGGGGTAACCCCCTTCATAGATGTAAATTTTTCGTTCGTCTCAATGTTGCTCCTTAGGCGTACTTTCAGATGATTTTTTTTTTTATTTCAAATTTTTGTTTAATGCCAGGAAATCCGGCTTCACTTCCACAGAAAAATCCCTCCTCTCCCCGAAAAGATCGCCTAGACAATTCATTGACAAAAATATCAATTCCTTCAATAAATCATGCATTCAATCTTTAGGTATTAAACATTAATACAGTATGTCCAAAACCAAAAATAGCAAAAGAAAACAAAATTTAAACTTACGATTCGGCTTTTTTTAAAACAATTCTCCTTTAGAAGCTCAATTTCAAAACCCAAAATCTAACTCAAAATTCTCTTAAACAACTTCAAGTACAATTCTTGGCTAATTTTGTCATGATTGTCTTAACCACTTATGATGTAAATGTAAGAATCTTATAGCATTCGGAATGCAGCATTCCAAATGGTTTAATCTAAATTCATAAAAATGATACTTGTGTGAACATATGAAGAACCGTCTATACTTAAATTGTATCGGTCTGTTTTTTATGCAAAGTAACACAGGAAACGAAAATCAAAAAACAACAGAGCAATGAAAAATTATGGTATGTAAAGTAATATTTGCTTGGGATAGTCACTGGAGGTGACACCATAATTGGGTGATTCTCGGGGAAATTTCGGGGATTCCGGGACTATTTTTTTGGGGGGAAAGTCATAGATTTTCGGGGAAATCCCCGAAAATTTGGGATAGTGGATGTGTCCCAACAACAATTTTTCCTCAAAGATGTTGTCAAAATCCGCTGTTTCTGCTTAAATAACTTCGTTCTTTATTTCCCGACGGCTAATTCATGTTGGTACTCTCAAAATATACTATGTATACAAACTAACGCTACATTACTTTAACCAAAAACACACAGCTTAACCCAATCTATGCTGGGATTTTTAGAAATATAGCCTATACAAGCTTAGGCTACATTACTTCGCCACAAAACATGCCTTACCAGTGTCACTCTTTGGATACATTGCTTGCTGTAGACATTGTGTTATCTATTCGTTGTTGTGTTTTGTGCTTGAAAACAACCGTGTAATCTCAGCTTAAATTATAAAGGGCATGCTTTTTTTCATGACGGACTTTAGTCGTATCAAGGTGTATAGCAAAATGTTATTTAAACTGCTGAGACCTCAAAAGAATAAGACCTTTCCACAAATTCTCGGTTTGGCCCTTGTTTTCAAAAAGAAACATAAATCATTGCAAAATTGAACTATTAAATAGGTGTAAAATTCCAACTGATATCGGATTTTGATTAAATTGAATGTTTTGAAAGATATTTAGTCACTTTTGAAAAATAGCGCACTGAATTTGATTACAGCAAGCCTAACATTATTGTCAAAATTTAAAGAACAGTGAATTATGTTTTAATCTTAAAGATTAATTTAAAATTAAAGACGCTCAAAACTTGTGCGAAAATCCATTTTAAAAGATCATACAATTTTAACAAATACTACAAGTTTTTTGCTTTCGAATAACTAAGCTTGAATATTTAAAAATTTGCTGATATTTACTTTTATTAAAAACAGAGAAAGAAAACATTTAGGTATTACATTTTCGAACCATTTAAAATTTTCCAAGAGGATGGCACGTGTAACTTCAAAGAATGTTGGAGATCTGGTAATCTACTTTACATATGTGCATTCAATTCTGATGTCTATAAATAGCCTAGTCGTTTTATGAATTTCTTGATAGGCCTGTTATAAACTACCAAATCTGCAACACGTAGTTGGGGGGGGGGGGGAGGGACTTATCTGTTATAGGCTATTAGATTTGAAGAGCCTATGATTTCGAATCTAGTTTAATAGCTCATACTAATCTTGCTTAATATAAAGCTAAATGTTGGTCCTGAACTAAGTTGCTCATTATAAAAAAAATCATGGCAGCAGTCTAGTTGCTAATATTTAGTGCTTCCACTCTATAAGGAACCATCATGATGGGATAGGGGGGTTGAAGGAATGTGCTAAATGTTTGGATTTCAGCAAATAGTTTTCTGTTCATATTATTGACTCACAAATAAAGTGAACATACTAATTGATGCCTTTTTTTCATGCTGTTTCTAATATAATAATCACTTTTGCTGCAAATGAGTTTTTGCCCCCACCCCTATAGCCTATATACAAATTCAGGGTATATATTTACACATTAGGAGGATGAGGGTAAAGTTTAAACTTACCTCTCATTTGTATCAGAAATAAACTTTACCCCCACCCCCTAATGTGCAAATATATAGGCCTACCCTGAATTGGTAAATAGGTATATTGGTATATTGACTTAAAGTTATCAAGTATTTTGCAGTAGGTTGCATCAAGACATGGACAATTGTAGACAGAGAAAAGCCAAGACAGATAGAATTAAAGTTATCAAGTATTTGCAGTAGGTTGCATAGGTTGCATCAAGACATTGACAATTGTAGACAGAGAAAAGCCAAGACAGATAGTCCAAGTATTTGAGAGGCAAATGTTTAAATGGCTGGGACACAGGTAAATGGCAGGAGTATGCAAGGCTATAGGGGTGGGGGGTAAAAATTCATATGCAGCAAAAGTGATTATTATATTTAAGAAAAGCATAAAACAAGCATTGATTAGTATGTTCACTTTATTGGTAAGTCAATAATTTGAACAGTGAAATATTTACCCAGGTTTTACCCTCCATTATTTAGCTAGACAGAAGTTGAACATACCACCAGATGCATCCTTTTTGCTTTTTTATAAATAGCCTAGGCTAATTGCTTCCAGGGTTGCCACCCTGACCAGGAAGAATTTACTAAATCAGAGAGGAAAAATTTACTAGATCGCATCTGTTTTTACTAAATGCAAAAAAAAAAAAAATTGTGCATGCAGCTACACTGCACGTGTGCACCATCAAGCATCGATTTTTACTATAGGAGGATAATCAATACAACTTTCACAATCTTTTTTCCTTTTTTCTTCTTTTTTTTCTCTTTTCCCTCTTTTCTTTCATTTTCATAGTATGATTGAAAATTCTGGAAACCTACAAGTTCAAAAATCCTTTTTTTTTTAAAATTTGTACTTACTTTTAATTTCTCTCAGCAGGCTCCTTTCTGCTCAGTAAAGATTTCCAAACTGTGGAGATTCACCTAATCACCTTGGGTGGTTGGCTTTTGTTTTGATTCCAATATATTCCCAATCATCACAAATCCAAGTGTCATTATAGCTTCATTTTTAGTTGGTAAGATTTGATACACAGAAAGCTGATTTTGTCAACCTTAGATGCTGGAAGTGAAGTGTTTGTTTATGAAAATAGGTGACTGCTTGTCTGTCTCTGAGACAGACAAGCAAAATTGTAAAACAGACAAGCAAAAATTGTAAATTGTCATATGTTTAAGATAATTTTGTTCCCTGAATTCATGGAAAATAAAAAAAAGTTTTGTTTACTATAAATCATGACTTTTTACTAGTTTTTACTAGATTTTGGGAAATTTACTAGATCCTCTAATTTACTAGATTTTTTTCTTTTTTACTAGATCTAGTAAAATCCTACTGATGGTGGCAACCCTGATTGCTTCCTTTACAAATCTTATTTTGAGTGCTCAAGGTACCATTAAAGTGACACCTTGTTCAAATTATATGGTAAATTAGATAATTATCATCTTTTCTTCTTTATTATTTTACAGTAAAGGGCTTGGCACACATAGCTGATTTTGGGAAACTGATTCCAAATCAGTGCCAATTTTAAAAGAAATTGGGATCAATTTGAGCTTGAAAAATTTTCTAGTTTTTGATGCTGATTTACAAAATCAGCACTGATTTTCATCATGATCTACACAAAAAAATAGGGATACAAAATAAATATTCAGCCAGAGATGTCTGTGGTGAAAGACCCCACTACTGAGCTGAGAACTAAGCTGAGATCAATCATGCAACTATTAATAAACTCCAGTTGACTATTTGTGTCCATGATTTTTTGTTTTGAAAAATCTTGCACAAAAATTTTTTCTTTCAACACATTTTTCTCTTACTGCTATCATTTGCTCACTGATGCTGAAATTGGTTCCCAAAATCAGCTACGTGTGCCCAGCCCTTAAATGCTCATCAATTGTTAGGAACAAAAAAAATTGTGCTGATCTGAAAATCATGTGAATATTTAAAGTGGGCTGTAAAGCAGGGCCATTCCTAGGGTTGGTGGCACCTAGGGCTGGTGGCACCTAGGGCAAAATTAATTATGGTAATCCCCTCCCAACTCAAACATAAATAAAAAAAAAAGCAGGAAACCATTATATTTTCTACTGGCAAACAATAAGGAACAAGGTGTCACCTCAAAGGCTCATAATTGCAAAGAAAAAAAATAGTATGTGTGGATATATAATTTATATTGTTCTAATGTCTTCTCATAGTTCTGTATATAGCCCAGGGCTATATCTGGCACCATTGGGGAGGGGAGAGTACACACTTTTTGCCAGAGTAATAAATATCATATTTGGGAAGTATCAGCTAAGGAAATTGAATGATGCTGTTATTTTGCTATTATTGTATTTCCTTCAAGAAAGCTGCAGTTACCCTTAAATTCCATCTTCTAGTGACTAATGTTACAGCAAACTGTAGAAGGCACCAGGGCATATTGACAAAAGTCTATTGCACAGTTCATTCATTGATCACAACTTCAAATGTATATACTGGATGCTTGAGTATCAGATTCAGTTTATCACCTAGGGATGTTTGAGGCATAGACCCTGGCTGATGCTGCATTCTTCTTCTACTGTGCCTTCCAGTCATGGTTGACACCAATCTTGAAACTGTCAACTGATTTGGCAGACACAGTAGATTTGCTTAGTGATTTCTACAATGGAATGATACAGTTGGCAAAGAAGTTCAACTTTTTTTGCTTTTTTGTAGAAATCTTAATGCTCTTTCTTAGAGTTACCTTGTGTTCTGGAGTATTCGTTTTGACCAAGAATGGACTTGATTGTGTCACTGTTCATTATCTTGATTCCTAGAAGGATGTGTCCCCTCTTACTATGATATTTTAAGGTAGGGAGGCCAAGCTTTTCTAGTCATTGCTCATAGAAGATGTGTTGCTTGGGCAGACAGGAGCATGGTTGCTCTGCACTGGACCTTCTCAAATGACTATGTCTAACTCAAAGTGCATGCTTGCAATTGTCTTGCCAAGCTTAAGATGAGGGCAAACAAAGACCATGTAGAGCTTCTTGATGACTATCATCATGACTCATCACTGAATCTTGTTTATCTTTGCAGCTTGCATCTGAAAGTGACTGTGGAATTTGAGCTTGTCATCAATGAGTACACCAAGATAATATTCTTCCTCAGTACTCAGAATTGGAATATCAGCACCTGCAGATGTGGCAGGGGTTATTTTAACTAAGACACAAGATTTTGTATTTTCTTGGGTTAAATTTGAGATTCTCTTGTAGAGAAGATCAGTTTTTGGTGGAAGCTATTGATCAAAAGACTCTGGAGTCATCTGCATATAGTTCCAAGCTGTCCTTAACCACCTCATGAGTGTTGTTTATATAGAGGTTAAACAGTGTTGGGTCTAATATGGATCCTTGGGGGACATCCCTCTTCACATGAACTGCTTTGGACTAGACAAGTTTACCTCTTTCACCATATACATTGATAATCTGAGGTCTATCAAATAGAAAGTTATGGATACACTAGGCAACATCCTTATCTATCTGATATACAGCCAGCTTTATCATCAGGTAATGATGAGATGTCTTATTGAAGGTCTTAGTCTGGTCCAGGAGGAATATATCAACAGAAAAACCCCAATCAAGCAGGTCTGTTAGAGAGTCATAGGGTTGTGTTAGACTTGTTTCAATAGACATACCTTTCCTGCTGACTACTAAAAAGGAGGCCATTCTTTGTCACATGTTCTATGATGGTGCCATTGACTGTCCATTCAATGGGCTTGGCCATGGCTAAGGTAAGGCTAATCGGTTGGTGGATTTCTGGCTGAGTTCTAGATTTTTTCTTGAATATCAGAATATTTATGGTCATCCACCAGTCTGTAGGTAGGCTCTTAGTTTTGAGGGACAGCTTGAATAGTGAACAGAATAGTTCAGCTACTATATCTGCAAGCTCCTTAAGGAGCCAGGGATGTATACCATCTGGGACCCTAGCTTTGCTATGGTCTAAATTGCTCAATCTTTTCTTAATCTTGTCTGTGGTTATGTGAATTTCTGGTATTGGGTGCTCAACTGGCTTAGAGGTAGGCTGTGCAATGTGCAATTTGCAATGTCCTCTTGATTTTTCAACTTTTTGTTTTCATGGTTGAGCAGGAATGGTGTAATCTCTCTACTCTTATGTTTAGCAGATGTATATCTCCAGAGCCTCTTTTGGTTATCTTTTGATATTGGGTTCCAAATTGTCTTCATAATTTTCTATGAGGTGTCTATATATCTGCCTCAGCTTATTTCATGATTTTTCAAATTACTCCCAATTGTATATACATTTGCACTTTTTATTATTTGAGGTGAAGTTGAAAACTTAAGATGGACAAAAATTATTACTTCACAGCCTATTTAATATGTATTAATATAACTAGTACAAATAAACCAACTAATTATGTTTCCCTATGCTTTTATGATTATACAAAAACTAGTGCTTTACTGAAAACACAAAAGTCAAGTATAAAAAAACAGGATTATTGATTTAAGAGTCAAAAGTGAGAATGTAGCCTGACAACACTAAACAAATCTCTAAAGCTTTTCATAGTCTTACACCAGTTGTGACAGTAACTTTCAGTATACAATTAAAATTATCTTAAAAAACCTAAGTGTAAAACTAAATATTTTTTTAATAACTGTGAAGTAATTGAACAGCATACAGAAATATTTTATTGATTTATCATGCAGCATTTTGCTCTCACCAGCTAAACACCAATAGTGGTTAATATACAGTCTTAAATTGTAAGAAATATGCTTTAGTATTGCTTGAAATGAAGATTAAATAAGACATAATATGAACTCTGGAAATCCAATTATTTCTCTCTATACAGGAGTGAATTTCAAGCTATGATACTAATTCTAAAGCTAGTCTATAGGCCTAATACTATCAAGATGGCCTTACTTCAAACTTGTGTACAAACTAATCATGACATGTCCTTTTAAGAACCAAAACAAGAGCTAGTCATTGAACTGAGGCATTGTGCAGAAGTGATACCAAAATTAAACATAAAAAAATAAAAGACAATTCTGAAAGGGATTGATAATATTTTTGATTCTATAAAAAGTGTCCTTAATTGGTTTGCTTTTACTGTACCAAAACTCTTATGTATTATTTTTGTATTTTTAGTTAAGTGCTAGTTTTGTATAAACCATAAAAGCATAGGGAAACATAATTATTTGGTTTTATTTGTACTAGTTATATTAATATATATTAAATAGGCTGTGAAGCAATAGTTTTTGTCTTTTTAAGTTTCAACTTTGCTCTTTACTGCCCTTGGAAAAACCTTGTTTTTTTTAATTAATCTTTGTTCATTTTTGATTAAATTTAATGCAGAAACAACGCTGCTGCGATCTTTTTTTATTTATATACAGATTAATGTATTTTCGTTTTGAGTTTTAATGCCAATTCTTAGTTTCAGTTGAAAACTTATTTTTTTAATACAATTTCTAATTATCACCAATCTAGGGGATATAAGACAGCTCTAAAAAATACTGCAAACAACCTTGACAGCCAAGAAAAACTTTCAATCTATAACATGAAGTTCATTATCCATTCTCACAAAAACAATACATGTTTTTTTCAGGAACGTTTGTTTTTCGATGAGCAAAAAGCTGTTTTTACTTGGCTGACTTCGCCTGAAAAGGCCATAATGAAGATAGGGCTTTATAAGTCACCTACTGACAAGCAGAAACTAGAAGGCTACTGTAACAAAAGAAAGCTGTCTAAGGGCTCATTTAAAAGCTTATATTTATACTTAATTGCTTTTTTATAAATTTGACTTAATAGCACATTCCCACAAAGTGCACTTTTGGTTATTTCCCCAACTTTTTTAAATGAAATAAGTGCCTTTTCCAATGAAGATGATTTCAAAAAAAAGAAAATTTCAAAACCTAGACAAGAGCAAAAACTAAGGGGGCAAGGACGTCCCTTCCCCTTAACTACTGCTGCTAGAACTAGTACACAGGCTTCATTACAGAGTGAAGTTTGAAGGTTCAATTCAAAACTGTTGATCAATCAAGCTTAATTTTTGGTAGATGTTTAGTTGAAAAGTTTTTAGTTATAGTTAATTTGTTTTTGCAATAACCTTTTACTTTTAATATGACTAGTTGATTATGAAACCTACTAAGACAGTCTGGAGGGTGAGTATATGTGAGGAGATCTTATAAACCTCCTGTTAAGGGCTTTGGACCATAATTATTGCAATGGTACCATTTTAAGCTTTCAAACTCTTCCACTTAAGAAGTGGTACCAAAAGTGCTGTTTTTAGTGCTATATGGCACTTTTGGATGGTAAAATTGATAAAAAGCATGTAGATATGAGTAGTAGGTTTAAAATCTGCCTTCCTGGGATATGCCTTATAAAATGAGGGATCACACTTACAAAAATAGTGGATTATCTGAAAAGTAATCATAAGCAGGGACAAACCATGATTGAAAAAAAAATCCAAGCTGGGATGAATGCATGATAATCTAATTTGAAGTCTAGTGCAGTACTGACAGAACCATGCCTCTAATAATGTAATTTAATTTATTGGTGTTTGTAGGACTTTAATTGCGTAGCTTATTAAAGGGGACTAGAGGAGGAAGTTGCATGAGGTGCTCATGCAAACCTTCAGTTAAGGGTTTTGGCCCATAATTATTACGATGATAACATTTTATGCTTCTCCAAGATTTTTCACTTAAGAAGTGGCACCAAAAATGTTGTTTTCAGGGCTATATCTCAGTTATGGATGGTAGAATTGATAAAAAGCGCATAGATATGAGCAAAAGTTTCCAAATGATCCATTAAACATCACTCTAAAAAGTCCTAGTAGCCCACTCGCCCAAGCTTTTCCACTTGAGACATGGCACCAAAAGTGCTGTTTTTAGTGCTATTTGAAACTTGCAGATAGTGGAATTTATAGGAAGAACATAAATATTAGCAATATTTTTCATATGAGCTATCAAAAATCTATCTAATATGTTCTGGTAGCCCGCTAGCCCCACCTCTTGAGAAATGGCATAAAAAGTGCCTTTTTTCATGCCATGTGGCACTTCACACAGCAAGATTTACATAACCACGTAGATATGAGAAATAGCTTTTGAATGAGCTCTTAAGCATCTCTCTATAAAGTTCTAGTAACCCACTAGGCCTGGAATAAAGAAGAAAAAACAACCGTTTTAACATTTTTAACTTTTAGTTACTATGTGCTGGGGTTGCTGCTCTTTACTATATTGCAGCTAATGCTTCAACTATGACAAAGAGTTCATTGCAAATTCTCCTCAGAAGCTAGTTAACATTAAAATCTGTGAAATATAATAGGTGGTTTAATTTTTAAAAACCTACTAAATATAAGCAATAGCTTATAATTGAGCCATTAAACATCTACCTATGATAGTGTGGTAGCCTGCTAATGTTTCACTAGCTTACTGATGAGCAGAACAATTTACGAACTTTACTAAGGGGGCTGGGAGGGGAGTGTATGGGAGGGGTTCTTGTGAACCTCCAGTTAAGGGCTCTGGAACATAACTATTACAATGATACCTGTTTTGTACTTCAGAGCTTGTCCACTTAAGAAGTGGCACCATAAGTTTTGTTTTCAGTGCTATATCGCACTTATAAAAAAACAAAAAAAAAAAAAAAAAAACACGTATATATGAGCAATAGCTTTCAAATGAGTCATTGGACATCACGTTTATAAGTTCTGCTAGCCCAATAGCCCCACACTGAAAAAAAATTGTTTGAGATTCAACAAAAATTGTTTGTAATGTTTATCAACAACAAAATTGGAATTTCAAGAGCTGAAATTGAATATTGGAGACCATTTTGGAATTCCATGGTCATTATAGAATTACCACTTTGTTGACAAAACATGGATTTTAATATCCTTATTGGATTTGCATCTTGTTTGCTGGATTTCCTGTTCTCTTATTGGATTTCCATCACTAGAATTGTTCAATTTCCTAGGTCTACAGTGTAGTATCTAGTTCTCAGGATTCAGTTTCCCTTTCTTCTTTCTGAAGCATCAATAAATACCAACAAAAATAATCTCATTTATTTTACAAGAACAGATAATTACAACAAAAAAAATTCTCCCAGATAATATGACACTTCTAAATGGCTGCATTTTTTCATGGTGGAAATCAGTAAATCAATGGCGTAGTAGCAGGCCAACAGAAGACGCTTGAGTAAGAAATATCTTCCAATCAGGAAAACAGTGACACATAGACCTGAAATGAAGATGAAATCAAATCAAGGCACACATAAAAGAAAGACTTCCCCCTTTTTTTGTATCTCCAGAGCTGAACGGTTGCAATAATAATGCCACGAATCCTGTCTTTTCTGATACCTTTAACTTACTCATCAGATCTCATCAAATCTCTTGTTTGTCGCCTTATCAAATCTGTGTGTTATAAAATTGAAGCCTTGCAAAATAGATCTTCTGCTTAAATGAAGTACAACAAAATTATTTTCAGCTTCACAACTTTGCTCAATCCCAATTTTTAAGGTTTTAAAGATATGCAAATACATTTCCTAAATTTTGAAGAAAAAAACGTTGATATGGCTTAAAATTCTACTCAAATAACAGGAATTGCATTTTCAGAACTAAACCTTGAGAAAAAGAAACTGATAACTGAAAATTAAGGTAAAATGTTGTTTTGTCAAAATTTCAATAAGCATAGACCTGTTATATAGGCAAATTTAAGGACCATCTAGAGGGAGAAGGAGTGGAGGTAGGTACTTCAAAATACCTTCCCAGGACATACTTTGGTACTTATGTACTATCTGGGAACACATGCACTATATTATATAGGGTAGATGCGGGATTCTTTTGAAACAGGTTTCTTTCAATAGAGAAATGGAATGTAAAGCGTGGTTTGTTATTGGATTTACAATATTTAAACTATTGTTTTTTGGGGGTTTAGGGGAAAAAAGTACCTAGGTTTGGTTAGGTATTTAATATATGCTATGCTTTACCCCCATCCCCCCCTAATGTACAAATATATAGCCGAAATTTGTTTATAAACTATTATATTTTTATCCTATTTTGTTTTAATTCTTTAGCATCAACCAAACTTCACTTTTCGTGTGTGTTCCAGATAGTATATAAGTACCCATACTTTAGCCTGTAGACCCATCCCTGAAAGTTTCATTTTCCTAACCTAACCCCTTTCCAAGATGGCCAAAAGTAGCTAAAGTAGAATTGGTACTGTTCTATTAGCTGTAAGCCATGCAAGATATATGATAAAATAAACTAGTCAAACAGGTTCTTTCAACAGAGAATTGGATTGCAAACAGTGGTTTCTAACTGCGTTTACAATATTTAAACTTTAGTTTTTTGGGGTTTAGGGGGGGGAGGTACCCAGGTTAGGTTCCATATTTAATATATGCTATGCTTTACCCCCGCCCCCCTAATGTGCAAATATATAACCAAATTTTGTTTCTAACTATTATATTTTTATCCTATTTTGTTTGTTTCATTAGCATTAACCAAACTTCACTTCTTGCATGGTTTACAGCTAATAGAACAGTACCATAGAATTTTACCAAACTTTTTTTTTATTTATAAAAATAAACTATCTTAAACATTTAGGGAAACATAAGACACAAGTTATCAATATTAATAAACTAAACTGAATACTTACCATCACAATCAGACCGTCTTCTCTCTCTGATCTCTCTGAACTGAATGCCCCTAGGCAAAATCGTCGCTTCGTCGTTTAAAGGTCTTAACACTAATCTACTTCTGTATTATATGTTTGTAGGCAGTTGAAGGAGATGATTTTTTTTTTGTCGAATTGATCTCAAATCTTAACATTCTAAAACAAAATAAGAGACAAATTAGGTCTTGGGAGGAGGTTTAGTGCCTTCCAATCTTTACGGCCTCTTAAAAAGGACACTAGAACAAAAAACAACAACAAATAGATACGCATCTGTGATCAGTCTTCTGGCAAAAACATACAATTCCACATTTGTGCAGATAGGAGATCATAATCCCCACAATAACATTTTACGATACGCTGAATCTGAAGGTCTGATGTACATTAAGATTTATTGAATTTTTGGGGGGGGTGTTTCTCCCTTCTCCGAAAATCAGGCTCCCTGTTTTCAAAATCCCTTAATCCGTCAAAATCCCTTTTCTTCTGAGGCTTAGAGCCTTTGGTGAGTAGATATTAAGCGCAAGGAAATTTATGTATTTGCAATCTGCATAAAAACCCAATTCTTATCAATTGTTATCAAAATTCCATTTTTGAGTTTGGGTTACAATTTAGCTGAGTTGCTCCTTAATTACAGTTTAACACTATGAACTGTTTGATAAAACTTATTAGGCTAACGTCCTATTTTTTAAATAATCCTGTAGCAAAACCGGAGTTTTTGAAGCACAATTCATGCTATTAAACTGTAGTATTTCTGAGTCCAGTTGAAATGTGCACTATTTTAGAAAATTCTCTTTTTTGGAGAAGCTTTTGGTTTCTTTACGTGTACGCAAAGGACTGATATACCCTTACAGACGTCTTCTTTTCTTCGATGTATTTGCTTACTTGGTTATATAAGCAGCAATTTATGGCAAATCCAGGGAAGAATTTTTTTTTGAAATGCTTTTTGGGTCTTATTACAAAAAATGCCATTCATCACCCACAAAAGGATTTTGTTATTAATTAGAAAAAATTGAATTCAGAAAGCTATATATTTTCACCGTTAGTACTGTTAAGATTAAGGTAGTATCTTAAGAAATTTTCTACCTACAGAAACTTTCTGAAATTTTCAGGAATTTTCTACTCACAAAAAATGTATTAAAAAAAACGATTGTAAAAGTTAAAATATAATTTTTGTACATAAATTTCTGCGTGTTCATTTTGCAGACAAGAAGCTCAACTTATTTCAAAGTAAAATTACATTTCCTTATTTTTATAATTATCTTTTTTTTACTCAAAATTCAATTAGCATTCCCCTTTTTCTGCTATAATTCAAATATTTGAATTGAACTTATACTGAACATATTACTTTCAATGGTCCTATAGTCAAATTTAAAATGATATTGAAGAAACTTCAAACTACTCTTGAAGTTCAAAACCGTGTTGATTGATATAACCTATTTACGGTGAAACGCTTTGAGAAATAGCACAAAAAGTGCCAATTTAGTGCCATGTGGCACTTGCAGATGGCAGAAGAATTTATAAAAAGCACGTAGATATGAGAAATAGCTTTTGAATGAGCCATTAAGAATCTCTTTGATATTGTGGTAGCCCGCTAGACCTGTTGAAAAAAAAAAAAAAAAAAAAAAAAAACGGGAGACAGATCAGTGCTACCAATGCAAAAAAGTGATTTTCCTTGTTGTTCAGGGAGGGGGACAGTAACTTACCTGTAAAAGGTTTTGACCATTTTGATTCCAATGGTACACTTTTCATTTTGATCTGACGCCATTTTCGAGTGGTTTGAGGCTTTTTTTCGAAATTACCATAAATTTCTTTTTGCAATAAACTTTTACTTTTAGGATAAACCAATATAATAGTTAACGTTCCTGAGTCAGTGTCAGATGGGAATTTTTTTTCCCTAGGCAGTCTTTTTCAAAACGCGTTTTTTAACTTTTGGTTACTATGGGATGTGGTTTGCTCTTTACTAGGTTGCAGCTGCCGCTGCAACCATGGTACCTTGCCGGGACATGCTTTAAAAATGAGCCTAGACAATGACTGAAAAAAAACAACAGCGGATACCGATACCGATATTCCCGATACGATGCATGCTACACCAATACGCCCGATACCGATACGCGCGATACCACATACAGCCCTTCCCCAGGGACTATGGAGGGCCATATCATCATCAAAACCATATATATTGGACCTTTGAATGTTAAACAAAATGGCTATCTCAAAATTTTTATAGGACTAGTTGGGAGGAGGGGGGCTATTTGCTCTCCAATCGTTTTGGTCAATTAAAAAGGGCACTTACAAATTTAATTCCCTTTCGAATGAGCTATTACACACCTCTCTATGATGCTCTGGCCACCCCTAACCCTGCTAGAAAAAAAGGGAGACAGATCTGTGCTACCCATGCAAAAAAGTCATTTTCCTTGGTGTTCAAGGTGGGGGAAATGTGAATTATTCTACATCAGGTGTTGGACCATGCTGATTCCAGTTGTGCACTTTTTATTTCGATTTGAACGCTGTTTTTTTCAAGGGGTTTTCAGGCTCTTTTTCGAAATCACCATAAATTTCGTTTTCGCAATAAACTTTTACTTCTAAGATCAACCGAAACAATAGTTTACCATTTCTGATTCAGTGTCAGATGACAATTTTCTCTCACTAGACAGGACAATTTTTTTGAAAACGCGTTTTTTAAACTTTTTGATTACTATGGGCTGTGGTTTGCTCTGTACTAGGTTGAAGCTGAAAACCATAATGACGTATTTTGACATTTCAATTTAGATGAGGCAGTGTTTAAGGTGACTTCACAAGTTTGTCCTAGCTCATCAAAGGTCAGTGTCCTTTGGAGAGGGAGAGTTTAAGACATAGTTACTTCAAAAGACTTCTTCTTGGCATAATTCAAGGTGTATACCTATTCCTAAAAGTTTAACTTTTGTAGCTCAACTACATCCTAAGATAACCAAAGTCCAATGTCAGAATAAATGTAAATAAAAATAAGAAAAAAAAAATCATGTCTAGAACTTCACTTACTATAAATGACTGAAGATTTAAGAATATGATTTTTGAAAAAAGGGGAAGTACCTAACGATTTTTAGAAAACTTTGATTAAACCAAATAGGAAAGGTGAAAAAATAATTGTGGAATTATAGAGGCAATAGCTTTTATTTCTGTAGGAAAACAAATTACTTAGTTTGATGAAACTTTTTAGATGTAGAGATGGCGCTGTAGATAAGGTTTTTAAAAGGGGACAGGTGATGTGGGATTGACCCAATCTTTCACAATCTGGGAAATAAAGTGGGGAATTTAAAATTGTAGGAACAGTTGCCCTAATTGAGACAAGTGAAGAACAGATTGTAAAAATAAAAAGCAAGTTTTGTCACAAGCTTATCCTAGATGGTTGATCCAAAAAAATAAAATAGCATTAAAGCATTAGGGCTATGCAGCTGTCTTCCACTAGTTTGTTTTAAGGTTGGAATTTGACAAGGTAGTGCTGGTTTGGTATTCGAAATCACCATAATTTCTTTTCGCAATAAACTTTTACTTCTAAGATCAACCGAAAACAATAGTTACCATTTCTGATTCAGTGTCAGATGACAATTTCTCTCACTAGACAGTTTTTTTGAAAACGCGTTTTTCAACTTTTGATTACTATGGGCTGTGGTTTGCTCTGTACTAGGTTGCAGCTGCAACCATAATGGACTATTTTGACATTTCAATTTAGATGAGGCAGTGTTTAAGGTGACTTCACAAGTTTGTCCTAGCTCATCAAAGGTCAGTGTCCTTTGGAGAGGGAGAGTTTAAGACATAGTTACTTCAAAAGACTTCTTCTTGGCATAATTCAAGGTGTATACCTATTCCTAAAAGTTTAACTTTTGTAGCTCAACTACATCCTAAGATAACCAAAGTCCCTCATCTAGAACTTCACTTACTATAAATGACTGAAGATTAAGAATATGATTTTTGAAAAAAGGGGAAGTACCTAACGATTTTAGGAAAACTTTGATTTTAAACCAAATAGAAAGGTGATAAAAGTAATTGTGGTAATTATAGAGGCAATAGCTTTATTTCTGTAGGAAGCAAATTACTTAGTTTGATGATACTTTTTAGATGTAGAGATGCTGTAGATAAGGTTTTAAGGGAAAAACAGTAGGTTCATAGGAAGAAGGAGGATGCATTGACCAACTTTCACTCTTAGATTAATAATTGAGAACAAGTGTTTGTGAGATATGCCTAATTGAGAACAAGTGAGAACAGATTGTGAGCAAGTGTTTGTTTCAGCTGATATCCTTGTATGGTTGACCAAATAAATACATTAAAGCAATTAGCACTATGCACTGGATTAACAGTATTGTTATTAAGGTAGGAAACAAGGTTAGTAGCTGGTTTTGTATTGAATCAGGAGTTCAGCAGGTTTATGTGATATCCCTGTTTATATGGATTATTTGGTGGATTGTGTCCTGAGGAACGCAAAACAGGCCATAGGAGAACATGGAATTGAATGGGAAAGTAAAACTCTCGAAGACTTGGATTATATTGATGATTTTTTTGAAGAAGAAGTGTCCTAGGTGAAAATGCTGGCAAAATGAATATTTTCTTTGAAGTTTTGAGGGCTCAAGGTGCACAAATAAGCTTTAAAATTAATGTTAAGAAGACCAAGTTGCTTAGACTGGGAAAAGTGAAGATGAAAAGGTTATGTTAGGTAATAACAAGAAGATCAATCAAGTGGATTACTTCATTTACTTCATTAGTATTATTAGTAAAGATAATGGATGCAGTGAAGATGTTAAAAGTAGAAAGGCCAAGGGTTTTTTCACACTTTACAAATATTTGGAAGAATTGGAAGATAAGTCTGCAAACCGAGATTAGAATATAGGGAGCTACTGTCATAACTGTGGTCAAATTTGGTCATGAAATGTGGGCACTTCAAAAGGCAGAGGAAGATTTGTTAAATGTTTGTTGGAGAAATTGTTTACAGATAGTTTTATGGACCCATTTGACTGACAGTATGTCCAACAGTAAGCTGTGTGAAAAATTTGGTTCTATCCTGTTTTCTAGGGCTATAATGAGAGAAAGGTTGAGATGGCTAGGACATTCTGCAGATGAAGGTTGACAGATTGCCAAAGAACATCCTTTTTGGCCAACCATCTAGGGCCAAACAAACAGCAGGTTATCCCAAATTGGGTGGGAGGAGTTCTTAAGGAAGA
Organism: Artemia sinica; assembly: GCA_027921565.1. NCBI lineage: Eukaryota > Metazoa > Arthropoda > Branchiopoda > Anostraca > Artemiidae > Artemia > Artemia sinica. The sequence goes on from CM051258.1 coordinate 45,316,649, forward strand.
ATTTAGGGGAAATTGAAACTTCTTGCCAGGATTTAAAGAGGAAGGCTTCAAATAGTTTGGGATGGAGGAGGGAGTGTGTATACCTGGGTTGGCTTCTGGCAGCTTGGTGCTGTAGTGAGATATTAGTAGTTGTATTATCTGGTAACTTCTTTAAAATGTAAATGTATCAAATTATTATGGAAATGAATTGTGTGTTTATTTTTTTTTTTAATGTTTCTTTTCATGGTGTATTTCTGTTTCTGTCTTGCAACATAAATTTAGCCCTAAGTGAATAGTTGTTAAAGTGTAGATTACCATCCAGTACCAGGTCATGGAATAATTTGGTTGGGTCGCAAAGAAATTTTGAAATATAAATAAATTATACATTCTTTTGAAACTTTGGAATATTATGTTGAGTTTGTAAGCTGCATAAAATATCAACCATTAAATAGTAGAAATCTTACCAAATTATGCAAAAAATTAATGAAGTCCATGGTGGCTTTGAACACGAAGGGTATGCTTTTGCATACCCTTCGTGTTTACCTTCACAAGGTTAATTCAGGTACCCGTTTAGAGCTGGGTTAACTTTGGATGAGTGTGCTGATTTTCTTACGTAAATATCGCTCATCTTTGTTTTTACAGCATTACAGTTTACAAGAGTTTCTATAAAAGTCTCTTTCTGATCTCACTATTTTTGAGTTCAGTATTCATCAATAGAGGCGTTCCATGCACTCCTGAATCAATAATATGCCTAAAGTGTATAGTTTTTTCCTGGGTTGGACTTTGTAACTTAAACTGACGCAGTTTTTTTTTTTTTTTTTTTTTTTTTTTTTTTTTTTTTTTTTTTTTTTTTTTTTTTTAATTTGAGGATTCTGCTCATAATGTTTGGGCCATTTTTTTTCTTTTTTACTCCGTTCAATGTCCTATTGGACAGACAAATTTAAATTTAAGACCTTTTGGCCTTTTAAGATCTTAGTACTTTGATTAAGCCAAAGCAAAAATTCGAGCAGAATGATGTAAGATCAGTGAAGTGAAGATCGTGGCTTATTCCTACTCCAAAATCGGGCTTAAGTAAATAAGGGAAGATTTATGGCACCCTTCCTTAACCCTCTGAACTTAATGTTGAAGTATCTTTCCTTTTTTACCAGAATAATAACTGTTATGTTATTTGACATTTATGTTATGTCAAAATACATTAACAGTTATCTGACTATATTCAAATGAATTATTGTCAAATAACTATGTTTTATTTGAACTGTGTCAAAGAAATCATAGTTTGATGAAAAGGTGCATGGTATTTTCATATTATAGCTGTAACCTAGTAAAGAGCAAACCACGGTCCATAGTAACCAAAAGTAAAAAAAAAACTATATAGTGAGATACAATTGCTAACTGCTGCTGATTCAGGAATAGTAATTATGATTTTTATTAATTTTAACAGAAAAATGTATTGCAAAAACAAATCTATGGTAATTTTGAAAAAGAGCCAGAAAACCCTGTCAAAAATGGTGACTAATCAAAATAAAAAAATCGACCATTGAACTCACCATTGCTGTAAACCCTATACAGGAAAACTACAGTCCCCACCTTGAACAAGGAAAATCGCTTTTTGCATGGGAAGCATTGACTTATCTTGTTTTTCTTTCTTTTTTTCCTTAGAGGTGGTTGTATTGAAGCAGTGGCTGTAGGATGTTGAGGGAGAGCTCATTTGAAAGGGAATTCCCATCTCTAGTGCCCTTTTTAAGTAACTAAACAAAAAAAATAAGTTTTTTTTTTCAACTGAAAGTAAGGAGCAACATCAAAACTTAAAACGAGTTGAAATTATTCTGTCTGTATATGAGGGGGGCTGCCAGCTTTTCAATCCATTGCTTGTTATGTTAATAAACAATAAGTTGAACAACAGGGATTTTTTTTTTTTTTTATACAAGACAGTGGAACGCAACTTTAAATGAATATTCCGACCCTATATCCAAGGGCCGTCCTCAGCAAAACAAACGAAGAGAATAAAAACAATATAAAAGAAACTTACATTAAAATTCAATCATTAAAACTGAAAAGAGTTTAATTTTTTTTTTTTAACAGCCCTAATATCATTACTTCAAGGAAGTTCAACCAGGACCTGAACTTCCTGGTTGAACTTCCTTGAAGTAATGATATTAGGGCTGTTTAATTTTTTTTTAACTCTTTTCTGTTTTAATGATTGAATTTTAATGTTAGTTTCTTTTATATTGTTTTTTATTCTCTTCGTTTGTTTTGCTGAGGATGGCCCTTGGATATGGGTCGAAATATTCATTTAAAGTTGCGTTCCACTGTCTTGTATAAACATTTCCCTGTTGTTCTACTTATTGTTTATGATGGAAAGGCAATATGGTCTTCGTCGCTATTTGTTATGTTAAAGTTTGACTTATTATCATAATTCTTTAAGAACGACTACTGAAACATAGATTGTTGAATTGGAATAAGAAGCTTCTTTAGAGCACTTAAAAAAAAAAAACCTCTTTAATACACTGAAGGAGCAGGCTGTTGCCCATTTAAATGGAATAATTTTTGTTTGTTTTAAGTTTTAATACTGCTCCTTGCTTACTGTTGAAAAAACTTGTTTTTTAATTTATTTTCTGATAGTTTTTCAAATCATGCTGGGAAACCCACCTCCCTCTTTATGGGAGTTCCTCCATAAAAATTCTCTCCACGTAAATCCTCTCCTCCCCAGAGTATCCCTTTGGACAATTCCCTCTTTGCTAAAAATTCTCCTTACTTTCATTTGAAAAAAGACTTGTTTTTTATTCAATGTCTGATCGTTTTTCAAATCAAGTCGGCAACTCCCTTCTCCCTCCTCCGTCGAAAATGTTTCCTGTTATATTTCCCTCCCCCGTGGAAAAGTCCTCCCGCGGACACCCCCCCTGACAATTCCCTCCCCACGGAAATTTACCCGCAGTGCAATTCTACTTGAACACTGTCTGTCAAATTGAGTAGCCATAGAGAAAGTAAGAGGAATAAAAAGAATTCTGCATATGAATTCTGGAAAATTTCCCCTGGAAAATTTCCTCCTCTCAGGAAGTTTTCCTTGTGGAAATACCCCCCCCCCCACCCCAAAAAAAAGAAGACAATTCCGTATATTTTGCAATAACAAAAACTACATATAAGGAATGGGCAAATCGCATAACTTATAGCCCTTTCTGCAGGGGTTTTGGGGAGCATGTTGTCCCCAGAGGCAGAGACAAAGCTATTGAACCTTTCAACTATGCTAAACTAAATGGCTGTCTCAAAATTGCTATTCGATTTCTTTGGGGGACAAGGGGCGCCGGAGGGGACTAGTTGTCCTCCAATCCCTTTGGTCCTTTAAATGGGCGCAAACAATTCTGATTTTCGTTCGAATGAGCCCTTCTAGGACAATTTGTTCGAAACGATCACCGCTGGAAAAAAAAAACCAAAAACAATTACATACGGATCTGTGATCATTCTTCTGGCAAAAAAATACAAAATCCCACATTTTTGTAGATGAGAGCTTGAAACCTCTACAACAGGGTTCCCTGATATGCTGAACCTGATGGTATTATTTTCGTTAAGATCGCTTGACATTTCAAGGGTGGTCATTTCAAAGGTTTTGACATTTCAAGGATTTTCTCGGGCTCATAGCTTTTGATAAGTAACATTAAACTTGATGAATTTTATATATTTGGAATCAGCATAAAAAGTCAATTCTTTTGAAGCATTAATTATTATCAAAACTTCTTTTTAGAGTTTCGGTTACTATTGAGTGGAGCCAATCCTTAATTACAGTCTGTTACAACGAACTGTTTGACTAAAGAGATCATGCCACTGCAAAGTTGTGATTTCTGCCATTTTTTGCCACCAAACAACAGTTTTTGCTCAAAGAGAGTCAAAATACTTGATCATAGAAATCCTAAGAAGGTCAATCAATTTGTCATAGTCCAACCTTAAACAGATGGTTTTGACTCCCCCATTTTGAAAATCACAGCAGAGTGCTGTTTGGTGTTTTCTGCTGATTTGGTCAACAATATATAAACTTTTGACCAAAAAGGGTAAATTACCACACAATAAAAATTTTAATAGAGCCATCCGATTTATCATGGTCTGAAAACCTAAACAAAAGCTTTTCAGACCCCTCCCTTCTTCCCCTATGTTGAAAAACTACTCTGAAGTATGGCATAAATGCTGCAGCAAGCTCCATTTTATTTATAAGTTGTCTGCTGATAATGACATGAATACTGCAGTGATACCAAGCTTTTGATAAATATCCAGTAGATGATGACCTTTATACATAACAAAAGAGATCTTGCCGAAGCAAAGCGGCGTTTTCTGCCACTTTGTGCCACAAAACATCAATTTTTGCCAAAAGAGGGTCAAAATGCCCAGAAATGCATATTCTAAGATAGCCGATCGGTTTTTTTTATGCTCTAATATCCTTGACTAGAGGTGTTGTGCTCCCTGGTGTAAAAAAGAGGAAAGCCGCTTTTTTTGCATAGTTAACATGCATCTCATTATTTATTTCTTTTTTTTCTGCGGGGATTGGAGTTTACTGCAAGATTGTAAAGAGATGATTAGTTGTTCATTTAAAATTTATTGCCTCTCTTTATGCACCTTTTGTTATGCGTTCATCTTAACAACTCCATTGTAAAGTGTCATATGGCTCCTGGAGTGTGAAGGCTAGAATGCATAATAATGGCGGTGTCCGGCGTTCCCCCCCCCCCCTCCCGGCGATTAACCTCCCGGAAAATACCCCCCCCCCGTGGAAAATAAGGCTTTCCGAATTTGAGATTTTATTTGAGTTTTATTTTTTTTATTTAAGTAGGGGGAAGGAATTTTGGTACTTGTGTATTATGCGCCACTCACTCAAGTTTACGCTGTGTAAAACTCGAGAACAAAACCGGTTTCTTCGTTAGTTTCTTTCATCTTAGCATGAGACAAGACAAAGACAAGTGACAGAATAGATGGGAAATATATAATTTGGGGTATATATTTGCACTTAGGGTGGAGGGGGGTAAAGTATTTGAAGTCAGAAAACAATTCCTTCTAAGTATGGACACTAAAAAATTACAGAAGAATAGCGAGGAAAAAAAAATCCCAGTATCAAGTAAGTATAATGTTTCATTTATTTGTTTTTTTCCGAATGTTAAGTGTTTTTTTTTTTTTTTTTTTCAATCTTTTGAATCCGAAGGTTGCTCATTTATGCATTAAAACGTTATAAAAATAAAATTTGCACTGTAGGCATGGTTTGAGAGTGAAAATAAGACTAGAGTTTATTCGTCAAGCGTATTATATGACCCCAACTTTGCATTCTTGTAGAAAAAAAAATTCATAGCTTGAAACTAAACATGGGTAAATGAAGATGCTAACTCTCCGTCTGACTGTTTGCTAACGCTAGTAGTGAGGACATTGTGGATTTCCTGAACATAGCAACCAGTTCTGGGTCCCTAGCAACCAGCAGGTGTTGTTGATTTTCTTCAAGATGTTGGTATTGGTTATGTACACCTGTTTGATACCTAATACTGGATGTTATTTTTTACCTATCCAAATTTATGGAGAATCACATAATCTCGCGTGACTTGTTTTGATAGAACTAACAGTCTATATACCTCAGAATTGAATAGAATGCGTCATAACATCTGATTAGATCTAAAATATGGCTAAAACGCCTAGAACCAATAATGGCACCGTTATTGTCTCCATGGTGGAAAATCCTTAACTGGAAGTTGGAAATCTCCCCTCTTGTATACTTCCTGTCCCAGCTCTCATAGTAAGTTAAAAATAGAAAACGCGTTTTGAAAAAAATTGCTTGATGAAAAAAATGCCATGTATTTATTTTCATTTCCATAAAAATAATTGAGTTTTTATGCACTATCTCTAAAAATAATTGTGATGACGTACCCCTGGGACTGTTTAGCTATGTGACAGAGCTGCACATCTTATGGAAAAGTTTAAGGGAGGTAGGAAGTAAAACTCATATAACTCATTTTAGTGTCCTATTTTAACAAAAAAAACATAGGCTACTGACCTGTTTAGTCTCATTGCTTAAATAAAAAGACCGTCTTTTTGTAATATTTATTGTGCACGTTTAAAAATTAGAAACGAGCAAAATTTTATTTTAAACAAACAATCTTTTTCTGGAAGTAATGAAAAAAGTTGAACATGAAAAAAACAAAAATTATTTCTTCGTAGATTCTGCAAGATATATTTACAAAACTGGCTTAAATAAACTGATTCGTGATGTTTTTTAATATCTGTAGAATTCTGAAACCTTGTATTTTACTGAAAACACAAAATCAATATAAAAAAAACGGCAGGTACTCCTTTAGGATCAGAAATTCTATGATTAGCCTCTAGAAAATAAAGACTAATTTATAAGTCTCTCAATAGTCTTTCATCAGCTATGATATCAACAATTGTTAGCATACAATTATGATTATCTAAGAAACCCAAGCAACGCGGTTTTCAGTAAATCGCTACATATTAGGTAACATGACGAGTCAATTTATTTAAGCTAGTTATATAATTTATTTAAGCTAATTTTTTTCTTTTAAGTTTCAACTTTGCTCTTTACTTCCATAAGAAAAACTTCTTTTTCTTAATTGATTTGCTAACAAAACAGCAAAAATTTTAAGCTAGTTATTTTAGTTTTGAGCATCAAATATTTAGAATTTGAATTTCTTCTCCTTTGAATTTTCTTTTTAACTTTGTAGCATTTAATTAATATTTGTTTCGTAATTATTTATGATTCCTATTTGGCCAGATATTGTTATTGTTCTGATGTTAATGTTTTGGGCAACTCAATTGCTCATGTATTTACAGTCCTCTTTTGTCACTTAGGCTGTATAACCAACCTGTGCCACTTAGACTTTACTGTACGAATTAATGCAGTTTAAATTTTTACAATTGCATTGATGAAAGTCCTTTTTTCTTGCAGGTTGTCTTGCTAAAAAGCATAAAGAATCATGGTTTTACTACTTTACGGACTATTTCGTCATTTAAGGTAAGTGTGACTTCTTGTTTTAGTGCTTGTATACTGGTTTTGGGAGAATACCCCATACTTAGAACAAATTGTTGTCCGTGTCTGTATCTCCCTGATGCTTTGTTATGAGGAAATAGTAATTTTGCAGAATCTTTTGCATTAATTAACGAGGTTATCCTCAAAATTTCAGACTATGATCTCAGTTGGTTTTTTAAGGAAAAGTGTTATTTTCACAACCACCCATTTTGTCCAAAGTATGGGATGGGGACACTCCATAGACTCCATAGATTGGACACATGATTGGACAATATAAAACTCAGCAATTAAACTTTAAAACTGAAGAACACAGAGCGAATGAACAAACTTCCAGGTGTTTATGATGTATTAAATGCTGATAGATCAGGGAGAAACACAAAGTATCCTGTCTGTCTTTCAGTGTGTCCTAAAGGCTCAAGTTTTGCCATGAGAACCGCTATTTCAGCTAAACTATGCCAATACAAAGCATGAGTAGGAATGAATTTCAAGAACGGTGATATTGTTTTGCTGCACGTTTGGAAACAACTTCACCCACACTTTGGCATTTGCCTTTTTCCTTTGCTTTTTCAATCACCAAAAAAAAGTCTCCAATGTTTAAAGTGGCAAAGAGAATGATCCTCTCTGCTTAAGATCCTTCTTGGGGATTTGTTTATATGGATCTAGTAAAGTCTGAAAACATCTTCCAAGCTACTTTCAAGAGAAAGTGATTTATTGTGTTTTCTGCCTTTCTGACGTGAGTTTGTGAGATCCTCTTTCACCTGCTTAGTTTTTCGTAGCAGAGCGTGCTCCCCAATCTTTTTCTTCTCAGGAGCATCCATCAGTTCTCTGCAAACTTCTTTTGGTCAGCCTCTTGGTGTAGATTTTCTTTGACGACCTTTGGGATGTGGTCTTGTCACAGCAGGTGAAACTATCTGGTTTGAAGTACAAGAGTCTTGTGCACACAGAGAGGCTGACCCCCCTTCCCCCCTATGCAAGGTTAACAGGATCATGTGGTCATCTTTGGCTACCTGGATGGCTTCAACTAATAAGTGAGATTCGTAGCATTCTATAATCAGTAGCTGGGCTTCTCTTTGCTTGGCCATACAGTGGAGATAAAGTGATACGGAAACTCATTGAACATAGAAGCTGTATTTCAGCCACAATTACTAGCACAAGCAACAGTACCAGTTGAAGCCCCTAAATTTATCCTTGGTGATGTTTTTTTCCTTGAGAAGACCAGCATTGACGGAACTGAGTTTTCAGATGCTTAAACACAGGAGGGATTAACAAGCTGGGCTTTCCAGGTCATTCCATTCAAAATCAATAAAAAAAGCTATATTATTTTTGAATATAAGTAGTTGTTCTGTTCAAGGTATGTATAGTTTTGTAATCTAGAAGAAATAATGAATGCCAATAAAAAGAAACTGTGCAATACAAAGATATTCCTTTTTAGTTTCAAGTTTATATAGACTTAAGCATATACTCCCTAGCAGTATATCTCTAAACCTTTTTACCCATGCAGAATCTTTAAAAAAGTGTCCTATTTCAAGGAACTCTGCCTGCCATACATCATATCTCTTCTCTTTTGGCTTCATTATAGTTCCTTATAACGTACTCTTCTTGCGGAACCCATGGGTTTAGGTAGCCGTGATTTAGAAAGCATTCTATAGATGTTTGTTTGAACCGAATTGATATGCAGCAAATGTAGTTAGTTGGCTTCTCAAAGTGTTTGGCTTGCCGATTGTCATTCAAAATAGTCGATCAGAAATTTGTGTTATTATGCAAATGTGCATTAATAAGCATTTTATTCTTGAGGCATTGTGAAAATACTTTTTATCCCATTCCCTTTTGTTAGAGTATTTTTTCATGAAGTAATGGGGGAAAACTTTAGCGGAAAGAGCGGAAGTGATTAACCCCCTATCATACACAGGACAATTTCTGCTTGTTCTAATTTTTAATATCACTCTTTACTTTCATTTGAAGAAAAGTATTTTTTTTTTTATCCAGGTTTTGTTCGTTTTTTAAGACCATATCCATGGTTATCCTAAATAGGAGAAAAGGGCCTCATCTAGTGTAGGCTATATCCTATTCGGGGTCAGGTTCATCCAAACAGCAAACTATGAAATTTTAAGGGGTTGAGTTCCAAGGCCTCACTTTGCCATATTTCTCGACAACACTGCATAAAAGGTATACGCTAAGTTGTGATGTTCATGTAAGATGTTTCTAATCCAATTATTGCAAGATTTGGCATCCAACCTCCGTCCCTAAATATTAAAATTAAATTAAAAAAACAAGTTAACTGAAAGTAAGGAGCAACATTAAAACTTAAAACAAACAGAAATTATTCCCTATAAGAAAGGGGCTGTCTCCTCCTCAACACATCGCTCTTTACGCTAAAGTTTTTTATTGTTTTAAAAAATAGTGAGAAACAGTCAAACTTCTGCGTAAAGAGCTAGAAGTTGAGGAGGGCACAGTCCCTTTCATATATGAAATAATTTCTATTTGTTTTAAGTTTTAATGTCGCTCCTTACTTTCAGTTCAAAAAACTTGTTGTTTTTTTTAATTTAATTTCTTTCTTTTTCTTTCTGAATTAATGCAGATTTTGGTTTTGGCTCACCGTACATGAATAGTTAAAGCGAAATTTGCATATTGATTTTACTTTTTTTGGCTAAATGGCTTTCTCGAAAGTTGTTTAATTTTATTTACGAACGTTTTTATTAGTAATAAATGTACGTAACTTACGAGTTAACTTACGTAACGAACTTCTATATTTGTATATTTTTATTACGTATATTAGGGGGTTTGTCCCCTAGTCAATACCTCGCTCTTTACGCTAAAGTTCGAATTTTTTTTCCAATTCTTGAAGAATGACCCTTTAATCACAAAGGTCGTTACGTATTGACTGGGGGGGGGGGGGCGAACCCAATAATATACGTAATAGTTTATGTTCGTTTTAAGTTTTGATGTTGAAAAGTTTTCGGTTGAAAAGCTTTTCAGTTGGAATTTTTTTTTTAGTTATTTAATTTCTGATCATTTTTTAAAATAATGCTGTGAAATTTGACGCCCCCTTCATGGCAATGTCCCTTCCCCCATAAAAACTTCCTCCATGGAAAGATCCTCCCAAATAACCCCCGACCCACCCACCCCTCCCACTACCCCCAACCTCCTGAAAACGTCTGTATTCTTCCCAATAACCAATACTATATCTAAACATTGGGCAAAGTTCATAACTTGCAGCCCTTCACCTGGGGACCGTGGGGGATTAAGTCATCTTCAAAGACATAGTTTTAATATTTTTCGACCATGCTGAACAAAATGGCTATCTCAAAATTTTGATCGGGTGACTTTGGGGAAAAAAATGAGCGTGGGAGTTGGCCTAGTTGCCTTTCATTTTTTTTCTTTAACTTAAAAATGACACTAGAAATTTTAATTTCCGTTCGAGTGAGCCCTCCCTCGATATTCTAGGACCACTGGGTCGATACGATCACCCCTGAAAAAAAAACAACAACAAATAAACACGCATCCGTGATCTTTCTTCTGGCAAAAAATACAAAATTCCACATTTTTGCAGATAGGCGTTAGAAACCTCTACAGTATGGTTCTCTGATACGCTGAATCTAATGGTTTGATTTTCATTAAGGTTCTATGACTTTTGAGGGGGTTTTCCCATTTTTTCGAAAATAAGGCAAATTTTCTCAGGCGCGTAACTTTTTGGGTAAGACTAAACTTGACGAGACTTATATATTGAAATCAGCATAAAAATCTGATTCTCTTGATGTATATATTGGTATCAAAATTCTGTTTTTAGAGTTTCGGTTACTATTTAGCCGGGTCGCTCATTACTTACAGTTAGTTACCACGAACTGTTTAAATAAAAACGCTTGTTTGTCTGTAATAATTGCCGCAGTTTTCAAGAAAGGACTGTTATATTATTTCAAAATTAATACCAATGTTAGGCTATTAAGAGGTCCTTGAAGACAAATCTGAAGTTTTGTGTTTGTAGTTCTCAGACCTTGAGGTTAAACATCAAGAATTGTCAAAGCTTCAGCCAAAACCCGATGCATCAAAACTTGTGTTTGGGAAATACTTTACTGATCACATGATGGAAGTAGACTGGGATAGTACAACTGGCTGGGGAAAACCAGTTATCTCTCCACTCCACAATCTCCAAATTCACCCTGGAGCCAAAGTTTTACACTACGCTGTTGAGGTAAGGCATTTAAATATTTTAGCCTTCATTGATTGTATATGATTAACTAAAAAAAACAAGTTTTTTTTTAACTGAAAGTAAGGAGCGACATTAAAACTTAAAACGAACAGAAATTATTCCGTATATTAAAGGGGCTGTCCCCTCCTCAACGCCTCGCTCTTTACGCAAAAGTCCTTTATTGTTTTAAAAAATAAAGTTGTGAGACAGAGTCAAACTTTAGCGTAAAGAGCGAGGCGTTGAGGAGGGGACAGCCCCTTTCATATACGGAATAATTTCTGTTCGTTTTAAGTTTTAATGTCGCTCCTTACTTTCAGTTAAAAAAACTTGTATTTTTAGTTAATTTCTGAACGTTTTTTTTTTTGAATTAATGCAGCTTTGATTTTGGCTCACCGTACATGAATAATTAAAACGAAATTCGCATATTAATTTTCCTTTTTTTGGCTAATTGGCTTTCTCGAAAATTTTTTCTGACGTAACTTACGAATTAACTTACGTATGTTTTTATTACGTATATTAGGGAGTTCGCTCCCTAGTCAATACCTCGCTCTTTACGCTAAAGTTCGAATTTTGTTCGAATCTCAAACCACTGAATCACACAAAGGCCGGTTGATTAGAATAGATAGCTCTTTTGAAAGTACTAAAAAAACTTTAGCGTAAAGAGTTAGGTATTGACTAGGGGTGAACCCCCTCATATACGTAATAATTTCTGTTCGTTTTAAGTTTAAATGTTGCTTCTTGCTTTCAGTTGTAAAAAAAAACTTGTTTTTTTATTTAATTTCTGATCGTTTTTTAAATAATGCTGGGAAATCTGGCACCCCCTTCATAGAAATGTCCCTTCCCCCAAGGAAATATCCTCCATGGAAAGATCCTCCCCCGTAACCCCTACTCTGACCCTGAACCCCCACTAGAAAAAAATTTCTCCTGAAAACGCCTGTATACTTCTCAATAACCAATACTATATGTAAACAATGGGCAAAGTTTATAACTTGCAGCCCTTCCCCCGGGATCAGTGGGGGATTAAGTCATCCTCAAAGACATATTAATTACATTTTCGACTATGCTGAACAAAATGGCTTTCTCAAAATTTTTACTGGGTGACTTCGGGAAAAAAATGAGCGTGGGAGGGGGCCAAGTTGCCCTCCAGTTTTTTTGATCACTTAAAAAGGGCACTAGAACTTTAATTTCCGTTCAAATGAGCCCTCTCACGATATTCTAGGACTGCTGGATCGATACGATCATCCCTGGGAAAAAAAAAAATAAACACGCATCCGTGATCTTTCTTCTGGCAAAAAATACAAAATTCCTCATTTTTGCAGATAGGAGCTTGAAACCTCTATAGTAGGGTTCTCTGATACGCTGAATCTGATGGTGTGATTTTCATTAAAGCTTTATGAATTTTAGGGGTAGTTTCCCTTTTTTTCGAAAATAAGGCGAAATTTCTCAGGCGCGTAACTTTTGATGGGTAAGACTAAACTTGATGAAATTTATATATTTGAAATCAGCATAAAAATCTGATTCTTCTGATGTATCTATTGTTATCAAAATTCCGTTTTTTAGACTTTCGATTACTATTGAGCCGGGTCGCTCCTCACTTACAGTTCGTTACCACGAACTGTTTGATACTTATTTCCATGTTATATATCTGAGGCAATTTGCCTTTTTCGTTTTTTTTTTGTATTTGCCTCCTCGCCCATATCTTTCTTTCTGTTTTCATTATTTTAATCTGGCATGAGTTTTAGACTAAAATCTTAATTTAGTTCTCCAGGTTCAGATTTAAATTGGAAACACATATATGACGTTTGAGGGCATTTTAAAGGTAAGGTAAAGTCTTTGAACTCATAAAAATAACATAAACAAAGTAGGTCCAGCCAAAATTCTAGGGTTACCAAAAACTAAATTTATTGATTGAAGTTTCGTTTTTGTATTCATTTAATTGATTGTACCTTCGTGTTTATATATATATATATATATATATATATATATATATATATATATCTATATATATATATATATATATATATATATATATATATATATATATATATATATATATATATATATATATAATATATATATATATATATATATATATATATATATATATATATATATATATATATATATATATATATATATTATATATATATATATATATATATATATATATATATATATATATATATATATATATATATATATATATATATATATATATATATATATATATATATATATATATATATATATATATATATATATATATATATAATATATATATATATATATATATATATATATATATATATATATATATATATATATATATATATATATATAATATATATATATATATATATATATATATATATATATATATATATATATATATATATATATATATATATATATATATATATATATATATATATATATATTATATATATATATATATATATATATATATATATATATATATATATATATATATATATATATATATATATATATATATATATATATATATATATATATATATATATATATATATATATATATATATATATATATATATATATATATATATATATATATATATATATATATATATATATATATATATATATATATATATATATATATATATATATATATATATATATATATATATATATATATATATATATATATATATATATATATATATATATATATATATATATATATATATATATATATATATATATATATATATATATATATATATATATATATATATATATATATATATATATATATATATATAATATATATATATATATATATATATATATATATATATATATATATATATATATATATATATATATATATATATATATATATATATATATATATATATATATATATATATATATATATATATATATATATATATATATATATATATATATATATATATATATATATATATATATATATATATATATAATTAATATATATATATATATATATATATATATATATATATATATATATATATATATATATATATATATATATATATATATATATATATATATATATATATATATATATATATATATATATATATATATATATATATATATATATATATTAGAATGAAAGAGAAGAAAGTAATTGCAAAAATGAAAAGATGCATTCTTGGTCAAGTTAATTGATGTAGGGCATCTGTTGATTTTTTACTTTATTTTACTTTTTATTCTTTACTTTTGCTACTCTTGTTCATTCCCACATTTCATTCGCGTTTCTTTTTTGCATTTCTTTTTTATCGTTTGCATTGACTATCAATGCTCTTTTTCCCTTCCATTGGTTTAGAAAAGTAGAACAAACCGAATTTGCTGGAGTCAATTGGTATAATTTGATGATATTACGGGTTTTTTTTTATTGAAAAGTATGGTTTGCAGACAAAGAAGGATGTACCTACCACTTTTTCTGTCCAAAATTTCCAAGTAAAATTTAGGTTAATAACAGAACCTCTTGGTTTGTTGGAAATGATTCTAAGAGGTGTATTGACTAAGTAGTTTTGTTTTGGGAATAAAAAAAAATATTACAGATAAAGATTATGTTTTTATTGTGAAACGACTTTGACCGCCCTCCATTGGTCCTGGACCTTTTTGTTTGTGGCTCGTCTCTTTTTATGTTTAAAGCGCTCCTTTGTGGTCCAAAGTTCAACAACGATTGCGATTTTACATAACATCTTATCACACGGCTGGCGACAAAGGTGGCAACGTTTTAGGATGAATAAATTTTGTATTGTGCCTTGATAATAATTTGATGAAAGTTTTGTATAAAGATAGTTAAGTTGTTTAGTTTATTTTTCTACTATAAACGGTGTTTCTCTAACTGTACTCATTTTGTTTCTTTTACCGAATAGACCTTAATTTGGGGATGAGGCTCGTGTATGTTCGATTTATGTAGTTTATTGTTTACATATATTTTGTCCTCGGTATATAGCTTTTCGCAAGGGTACTACATTGTACACTTCTTTCTTACTTCTATCTCTACTACAACTGTTCATATCAAATCAACTTATTCCCTTCAATACATGTTCCCTCCAAGCGGTAAAGCTTAAAACATGGGATTGAGTGGAAAGATTTTGTTTACGGATGTGTTCTCAACAGGTCTGTTGAAAGGTTTCAACACAATCTTTGAACTTTCATGGCGCATAAACTTGCAACAAAAAAACAAATGAAAGCGCAAAAATGCAAAAACTGTTAATTGTGGGAGAACAGCTTCCTGAATCAATGGCTTCAACCCCCCCCCCCCCTCCAATCTTAAACAAAATCTCGAGGCCTGATTTCAAAATTTAATTCTCACCGAGGTTTTCATAAAAAAAAATCAATATTGTTCTTCATTGGCTATTTTTAGGTAGTTTGAATTGCAGGGTCGCTATTTAAGATTAAAAGCGATATTAAACAGGATCAAGTTAACTTATTCTTATAACGGATGCTCTAACCTCGCATAAGAAAACTGGCTTGCAAATTGCGTCGTATGGTGGAAATGCATAGTATTTACTTTTATGCGGACTGAATTCTTAATTTCAGGCTTACTCTGAGCCTCGATAGGTTTTTAGAGTCTCGCACGGAATATAGATGAAGCAGGAGATAAAGAAAATTAATATTCTTTCTAGATTAACTGCAAAGGAGTTCTTAGAAAATATCTTGCAGAAAATTAACCCAAAGTGATATTCTGCAGCAGTGTTTCCAAAACAGACAAAAGAATAAAGTCCTCTCCAAAAGTGTGATGTAGACAAGTTTGTGTGGTAAAAAATTTTTCAAAAGCTCTCAGTGATTAAGCTTTGGAAGTCGAATTAAGAGATCTTGCTTCTTAAGAGCTATTAGTCTCTCCCTCCCTTGGGGTTTAACTTTTGGAGATGCGGTACTTTTATCAGTGTGGGATAAAAAAAAATAAAGAGATGAAATAGTGTTAAAAAATAATTTATTTTTCTGACTTTTTTTGTGATTTTCTGGGGCTGGTTTTCTTAACACTTGTGACATATGGGACTTATCCTCTTGTGATAAAAATAAAACAATGACCACTTTTCCGTATCTGTGATTTATTTTTTTTTTATTGTTTTATTTTTTTTGTCTTTTTATTTTCTTTTAGTGGCATGTGGGACTTATCCTCTTGTGACAAAAATAAAACAATGACCACTTTTCCGTATCTGTGATTTATTTTTTTTTATTGTTTTATTTTTTTGTCTTTGTTTTCTTTTAGTGGCATGTGGGACTTTTTCCTCTTGTGACAAAAATAAAACAGTGACCACTTTTCCGTATTAGTGATTTATTTTCTTATATCAATGGCGCGTAATGAAGAAGTTCATATTGTACCTAATATTCATTTGTGTCAGCTTCAGATCTTCGTCAAAGGTCAACTTCAGTAAATAAGGCTGAGGAAGTGAAAAGTTACATAACCTTGGTGATACTAATTGTTCAAAGTGATCACAGAAAGGCTGTAAATAACAAAAGTCTTAGGGAGTAAAATCCCTTTAGATCTTTTTTTAACCTTCAAGTTTGTTGGTAAAATGTAAATCTTTAACCAAGTAAAGCAAAACAGAAGTCAAACAGTAGGACAGAAAGGACAAAAACGGCTTTGACGTAAAATTGAAAGACAATCGGAAATTATTCGCAAGTATAAACTTATCTAAGATTACTGTCCAAAAGACTCCGTCTTTTTCATTCCCTAGAAGCTGCGTCTTGGTATAAATTTGTTGTACTATTTAATTTGAATTATTTATGTTTCTAGCTTTTTTGAAGGAATGAAAGCTTTTAGAGGTGTAGATGGCAATATTCGGCTATTCCGACCAGATTGTAATATGAAAGAATGATCCGAACTGCAGAGAGATCATCCCTGCCCACTTTTCATGGCAATGAGCTGATTGAATGTATTAAACGTCTAGTCACCATGGACAAAGAATGGGTTCCCCACTCAGAAGCATCTAGTCTCTATATACGACCTACTTTTATTGGCACAGAGGTAAGTGGCTTCTGGGTCATTCACTATCCTGGTCATTGGAACGAGAATCAGGGAAAACTTCCCGTAAGCCTCCTTTGGAGCAAATCGCCATCTCTCTTCCCCTTCTCTTAAATTTTATATTAATCATACTAAAAATACACAGAATTCGGACATTCAGTCCTATACAATATACGTATTATTTTGAATCCCGTGACTCGAGAATTACGTCTGTATTACATCACAAATAGCGATGATTTTAGTATCTAAGGCCCATTCACTATGAGATGTTGTTAATACCGAGATTTAGCTAGCGCTAATTTAAGCGAATCAAAATTATTCAGAGACATTTTCCATCCAGTTAGAAAATTTCTATGAACAACCTGATTGGCTCGAATTATAGTTACCTGAATTTCGTATCAACAAAATCTCGTTGTGAATGGTCCTACACACAACATACAGGTCATAAAGCATCGTTTCTAATATTGTCAGCATTTGTGACCCTCACATCCTGCTTAAAATAAATAATAATTTGAGCATAATTATCTGTTCATCAGTAAGCAAGGCCGTATCCAGGGGAGAGGGTAGGTGGTTTGAACACCAACCAACCACCCACCCCCTCACCCCGAAATGTTTGTCCGACTCGTAGAAACGCAATGAAAATGCGTACAAACAAAATTTTGCAGTGTTTTCAACATTTTTTGCCCCCCCCCCCCCCATACGGCCTTGTCAGCAGACCTAATTATCTTATCAGATGCTGATTCATATGATTATTCTCATTCATTGAGAAGTTTTACTTTTGTATTTGCAGGCTCATCTGTTTGAAATCTATTAATTAATAAAAAAGAAGGGGAGGCGGACTTTTGAATTAAGATTTAATTTTTTCTTACTGACTATATCCCTTTGTCTAAGGAATGGCTTCCCTCAGATTTGGTAAAGAAGCCCTGATGTGCGATAAAGCTTTTTATGCGAGTATTCGCAGGAATGCCTAAAAACTTGACCTGAAATTGATATAATAAAAACCCCTAAATTATTTCACTGAAATAAAATAAGTCCTGGGAGGACTTTAAATTCCTCTGTTGACTATATCAAGGTTTTATTATTGGGTTTATGTAGTTAGGGCATAACAGTTTATATGATTTTCACTCAGCCTCTGATTGACCTGGATATTTGTTAGTGCAGATTGCTTTCGATCTCACATCATTGGAACTAACTAGTTTTGGCCAAAGATCTTGACAATCTAAAGAAAAATAAACATGTCCAATGTGAACAACATACCGCAGAAACTTGGTTTCCATGGCAAGTGACTTAGTGAAGCAATAATGAATGAAGCTTGAGAATGAGTTGATTGTTAACAGTTGATAAGAGAAAGATTTGATTTTTAATAGTTATTCAGCACTTTGTTCAACGCATGTTTTATCTTACCATCAAAGGAGTTAAAGGATTTTTTTGGGGGGGGGGACAAACACATTTGAAAAACGCATCAAAAATTTGTTTATATGCATTTTTGTTACGTTTTTACGTGTTGCACAAAATTTTAGAGAGGGAAGGATAAATCCCGGTAACCCCTCCCCCCTTCAGCCATACTTACCATTATTTACCTATCTAAAAAAATAGCCGACTTTATATTTTAGTCGAAACTTTTTCCTGTATTGTCGTATCTTCTCTTTCAGTGAACTCTTTATTTTTTACTATTCAACTGTATTTGAAGAAAATTTCCATTTTAATGCGTAATCTTCATTGTAGAATTTAACCAAGTAGAAATCATTAACAGTTTGCTTGTTTATAATATACAGTTTCTGTGCCAGGAACTTAGACTGAGCATAATTTTTCTCTATGGAGTGTTCCTAATTATTCAGCTAATAAATAGATGGATATTACTGCATACAAAAGGGTGATTTGAATAGTAAACAGAAGAAGAAGGGATCTTGCCCTGTAAACGAGTCACTTGTGTTAATGATCCTCTGATTTAATGATGAAGAATATAGCACCTATGAATAGTCATGTCAAAAATTTGCACATAAGCTTGATATTTGAATAGCAGTTGAAAAATTTAATAATAAATTAAATTGGAAACAGCTTTTATAATGATAAAGGGGAAATTCTCAAGGCCGTATCCAGGGGGGGGGGGGGTTACCCGGTTTGAACCCCTTCCCCTCCCCGAAGTTTTTGACCGAGTTTAAAATTAGTCTAAAAAATACCTGTAAAGACAAAACCACGGGATGTTAGACAAAGTCCACGGAAAAAAATTGGGTAACACCCCCCCCCCCAAACACAAAAATACTGGATCGCTCTTGGAAATTCTATTGATGGATGTTATAATATAGTATATACCTCATGCTTCGAACCAAGAAAGGACGACGTTTATCACTGCTAAAAATAGCAACGCTGCAACTTAGGTGCCCTTAGCCCATTTTGAATCATTATCTCTTGGGAAATGGCTATAGAAACGCTGGTATTGGTTTTTTGAATAATTAATCACTAAGAGGAGAATATGCCTTTGTGCACCCGTAGTGCTGAAATTCGGCTATGGAATGGTGAATACGGTTGGTCGAAGGTATTTCGGTAGTTGACCAATAGAAGATCAAGAATCACACTTATTTAATCAAGCCACCCGACAAAGAGATGGAACAAACGCATTAAGTACAATGTAGTGCTGTAGTGTTTCAGACGTCTGAACGGGTACTAGTCAGGCTTGCCACCCGGTAACAAAAAAACAATGACTAGATTTTAGTGATTTTTTGGTTGATTTAGTGGTTTTCTTCATTAATCTAGTGATTTATGTGCAAATTTAGTGATTTTTTAGTATTTGCAGTATAAAAAATCAGTAGAAATAGTGATAAATCGCTAAGGGTGGCAACTCTGGTACTAGTGAAGGGAAGTAGAGACCTGTGAGAAAAGCTAATGATATATAAAGGTATCTTTCACTTTCGAAAGGTGGGAGCTATTGAAGTAGAACAGAGCGGATCATAAGAATCCGGCACCTTTTACTTTAGTAAAACACGAACGTAGGCCCTCTTCCAATCACTTGAGAAAACTTGCTCTCTGATGCATTTATTAATAATTGAGGAGACTGGTATGGGAGTAGCTTTACGGGAAGGTCACCAGAGTAGGACGCACAATCTGTTTGACTTGATCAACTGTTACACGTCGAAGATAAAGTGAAACATCAGTCAGATTCCTGAATAATTATTAAACGTCGGATCATCTCTATTTGACGCGACTGACACAGCTGGATTTTGACCGCTCACACAGGAACAGGAGCGAATCTACAGCATTTTCATAGGGGGGGGGCAAGAGGGGTCAAGATCCAGATATTCAAGTAACATGGTCTATATAATAGATTTTTCTCCACATTGTTGGAGGGGCAAATGCCCCTCCCCCCTTGCCCCTCCCGAACGACGCCCTGCACAAGAATTTCATCTTTAGACTTCACAGCAATTTTTTATAGTAAATAACTGAATTAATCAGACGTGAGGCTGAGAAACCTTTTTTTTTTTTTTTTTTTTTTTTTTTTTTTTTTTTTTTTTTTTTTTTTTTTTTTTTTTTTTTTTTATCTAACCCTTATTCTTTTGCCAAGCAAAATATAACGAGTCTATAGGACATCGGACAAGTTTCAGGTTGTCCTTCGATTGATTTGAGACCTTAGAGTAGGAACTGTAACTCAGAGCTTGCGATCGAACGAGCCCTCTCCCAACTTTCTACGATAATTTTTTTGTGTGATGACCACTTAGAGAAAATGGATGGAAGTCATATTGCTCTTTATTAAGTAAATGCTTTCACATTGACTGATTAGTTTTTAACTAGAAAAAACATCAGTATTATGGTAGAAAAAACTTATTGCGCGATCCTTTTTATTTCTAGTATTAAAGGAAACATGTGTAGATAGCAAATAAGCATTAAACAAACAACAAAACCAATTATTTCCCGAAGGCCTTGTATAATTTATTGAAGTACTAGACACGTTTCGTATATTATCTTTTTCTTATTTTTCCTTTTAATTGCTTAGGAAAAAAAACTTCGATTACTTTGACAATTTTTCGTGGTATGTTTTTCCCCAGTCGATCATGGGATATCTTCCTTTGTTGTCGCTACAATTCAGTTAAGCATTGATGAATCAAGTTTTATAAATCCTTGGAAGCTCTTCGAGCGGTATTCATTAATATCCTTCCCAATTAAAAATTAAACTTTCCTTCTCCTTTCCACCTGTTCGTCTGGATGAAGTGGTATTGATTTCCAAGGTAGCACTGGCTTTGTTCAGGTCAGCTGTTTCTTGACGCAATTAATCATACTTTTTAACGTGAACAATGAAGGATCTGAGATTTTCCAGCTCATTCTACCAGAATAGATGCTTTTGAATCGAAAGTATTGTTGTTTTGATCTAAGGAAATTATTTCTGGTGCAAATTTTGAATGAGCTTGCTAGTGATGGACGGTCTAGCAAGAAGGATAGGAGTTCTCCTTAATTGGATTCGATTCAGTCGTCTCCTCTAATGAGCTGCTTGTTGTAATGAATTTTTCTAATGGGTGTGATATCACAAGGTTTTAATTATATAGTCAAATTTATTATGCTGATCATAAAGGTTGGGAAAGAAAAGAAAAGCTGTATTGCCAAAACCCCATTTTCACATTTTCAATTAGAAAAGAGCACAATTGTGATTACATTCAAATAACGTACCTTAATTGGAATTTTGGGGAGAGAAGTCTTTGCTTTGTCATGCATGCTTCACAAAAATTAGTGAATTATGTATTTTCGAATCATATCTAAATTCATATTTTCATTAATGCCCTTCTATTGGAATACAACCAGTTAGGCTTATTGACGGGGTAGTTTCGAAATAGGGGACAGCTTCACTTATCAGAATAGTACTATTAGTAAGGGTGGTAGCTATTTCAAGGTGGTAAATGTAGTGAAGATGTAAAAATTGGAATAGCTAAGGCGCAGGTTGTTTTACGTGGTTAAAAGAAGTTTGAAAGAATAGGAAGATAAATCTGCGAACTATGATTAGGATATTGGAAGCCACAGTCATGACAGAGGACAAATATGACTGTAACGTAGGCGCTTCGGAAGGCTAAGGCAGAATTTTTTAATGTTTAGTTTTTTTTATTGGAGTGGAGGAGGAGCTTGCCTAAATGTGTTGGCCTCGCGCGGCTTGGTGCTCTAGTGCGTTATCAGCAGAAGTAGTAGTCATTCTCTTTTTTTAAGAACTTGCTTCTCTGAGGAGTAATTTTTCCGTTAACTATCGATCTTGTGCTTCGACCAGCCGAGTCTTACTGTTCCTACCCCTTTTTCAAACAAAATCAACTTGAAGTTTCATAGTTGACCAACTTGTCGGTCAACTAATTATTGAAGCAGATTATCGCACGGAATTCACATGGGGAAACATGCTAAATTCCGAAAGAGCGGAATAATCTGAAATTCAAAAAGAGCTTACTTGTGACCAAGCTAAATTGATTAGTTAACATTATTTTGGTTTTCTCAGTTCTTATAGCGAATTTTTTTAAACTCGTGTTCGCCAGCCTTACAAATTCATTGGATTCTATCTCTTTTTATTTCTTTTCAAAAAAATGACAGTTGATAAACCTCTCAGTGGTCATCGATCTTTATTAGTAAAAAAAAAAAAAAAAAAAAAAAAAAAAAAAATGCTGCTGAACAATGAACTGGCTGGTGACAATTTGCTCATGATCAGTCCAATTATTGTAAATACAACCCTGGATCTTTAGGTCTAACTGTAAAGCGTATTTTATACGCTTAGACTCTAGACTTTACTAACTTGCAATCTTTAGATAACATACTTTGGATGTTAGCCTCATGATGTTTCCTTGACAATGGTACAGCCACGTAAGTTACTTTTTTTTTGGGGGGGGGGTAGGGGGAGGTCACCAAAAATGGAAAAAATATCTGTAGAAACCTAGGGAACCCGGAATTGTAGAGGAAAGGAGCCCCTCCCCTGTCTACTTGCCTAGTCATGATTATAGGAAACAGTTTTATCACCACCCAATTACAAACAGAAAATGACAAGGGTAGATTCTTCAATGCGCGATGTAATTATAAGATAGTAAAGTTTGTGAAAAAAGTGGAATGCTATCGTTGGAGGAGTGTCATCCCGTTTTCACAAATATTTTCCCTCAGTAAATCTGGAGCTGTCCAACGCGACCAACAGAAGTCAGAATAAATATTTATACAGAAAATTGAAAGTTAAAAAAATACAAAATATATAAAGTTGTTTCTGTACCATATGTTTTACTGTGATGAATGCTGTCTCAAATTCCCAGAAACTTCATTTTTTTTAAAATTGTGTATTTACTAGATCAAAATTGAAGGTTCGTTACTTTACTACTACATAAAACTTAATCAACTAACACAGTCTCATTTAGTTTATCCTAATTTCTTTAATGACTCCCTAATTGGGAATTATACTATTTTCTCTTGCGGTTGCTGAAGTCGATCACCCTCTTTTAGCCATCCAGAATGTTTTTGAGAATTTAAGAAAATGTTTTCTGTAAAAGAAATTCCTAATATGAACCCAGTTTGAATATTAGCTAGAAGTAATATGTTCTTTTCTAATTTTCCTTGTTTTCTATAGCTCTATTTAGTAGTTTGATTCTATCATTTATTACATTCAAGTGAACAGAAATATAAGCGAAAGATCAAATTTTCGAAAAGAAACTCAGTTTTTATCTGAACTAATTTAAAGGATATATTTTTTTTTTTTTTTTTAGCCTGCTCTCGGGGTTGTTTCGCCAAGCTCAGCTTTGCTATTCGTTGTCCTTTGTCCAGTTGGTCCTTACTTTGCATCGGGTCTGAAACCGGTATCCCTATTGGCTGATCCAAGTTATGTCAGGGCATGGCCAGGAGGATGTGGTGCTATGAAAATGGGATCCAATTACGCCCCTACAATTCGCATCCAGAAGGTTGCTGAACAATCAGGCCATCAGCAAGTCCTCTGGCTTTATGGTGATGATCATCAGCTAACCGAAGCTGGAACGATGAACATATTCGTCTTCCTCAAAAATAAAAACGGAGGTAAACGTTTGAAATTTGCCTTCTTGTCCAATCCACTTTCCGTGCTTTTGTGTGTTCTTGTAATGACTGTTTTTTTTTTTTTTTTTTTTTTTTTTTTTTTTTTTTTTTTTTTTTTTTTTTTTTTTTTTTTTTTTTTTTTTTAAATAACCAAGGGATTGTCGCCGTTTTCTAGGAAGAATATGCGTCTAGGATTTCTTTGTTTCTAAATTTTAGTGGAGCAAATTTGGACCCTAAGGACTTTTAAGAAAATACCGCGTTTGTTCTTTTTCTAAAACCCTCAATAACTTTCAAAATATGGAAATGTTTCAACATGCTCTACACATCTTGGCATGTAAACACGCAATATTTAATCGTGTTCTAAATATTTAATACACATGTTAATGCAATTTAACACTTAAATATGATCTCAACATCTGAGAAGTTTGTGATTGTCAGAAGGAAAGACATATCCGTAGAGCCCTGTCAGTTCTATTCCTGAAATGAAGCACATTTTAATGCTCTTTATGTTTAATTCTCTGTTTACTAACCAAGAAAGTTGTCAAAGCTTAGTGACTAGGAGGCAACATCACTTTTACCAATGGTCTGGTTACAAATTTACCAATTGTCAGGACATAGCTGAGGAGGTGCTTGGCCACTCAAAACGACAACAGCGAGCCTATATCTCTGACCCAACCATAGAACTGGTCGAGAAGAAGCGACCCCTCGTGAGAGGTGCAAAAAACCCTTAAAGGTAGCCCACAAAGCAGTCACTGAAACGGGACAGAGAACAGTACTGGTCAGATCTGGCGAATGAGTTATAAGCGTCCAAGAGCCACGACAACAGGAAAATGTTCAAACTCCTGAAAGAAGCGACAAGAAAAGCTCCTGTAGCGGTTAACGCACTGAAAGATAAGTCTGGAGAACTCATTCGAACAGAAGGAGGACGCATAGAACGCTGACGAGAGCATTTTTCCGAGCTAATGAACCCTGTCAAACCCCGTGCGATCTACCTGCATTCTCGAGCGCTGCTAGAGAGCCCTCCTGAGCAAGCAGGCTTCAGACCAGGCAGAGGCTGTCCTGAACAGATATTGACGATTCACCTCATCCTTCAGCAGTACAGCAAGTTTCATCTAGCCCTTCTCATCGCCTTTATTGACTTTGTAGCTGTCTTTGATTCTGTCATCAGAGAGGAGCTATGGAGAATTATGGCTGAAGACGGTGCGCCACAGGAACTCACTGAGATACTCCTAAGTGCGTATAAGGACACTGAGACTGGCGTCAGTGTTTCCGGCAATGACACTCCTAAGTTTCCAGTGGAGTTTGGGGTAAAGTAGGGATGCCCTTCCGTCTATATTATTCAACTACGCGATAGACTGAATCATGAATAGTGCAATGAGAAACCACAGCAGAATAGTCTTCGGACAAACAGCTGGTTTCCTCCAGTCCCTGACAGATCTGGACTTCGCAGACGACGTTGCTGAGCTGGAAACTACCGCCGACAGCTTACAAGGCATGATCAACGATACTTCTGAGGTCTCAAAGCGCATCGGACTGGCCATCAGCGACGCAAAGACCAAAGTATTGGCTCTCAACTAACCTGTTTGTTGCCAGGTTACCCTCGACGGTGAGCCAGTAGAAAACGTCGAGGAATTCAAGCATCTTGGCTCTTATCATAACACCACATTGCGGAGCTGAAAGGGATACCTCTGCCCGCATAGCAAAAGCCTGGGGAGTCTTTAATAGTCTGAAAAAAGCAATATGGACTAGACGGGAGATCTCAACCAAAACAAAAGTCAGAATCTATGTTGCAACTGTTCGAGCAGTACTACTGTATGCTTGCGAGACATGGTCGATCAAGGCTGAAGACGCGAGAACTTTGGACATGTTCGACCACCGCTGCCTTCGTTACATCCTCCGCATTAAGAGATGGAGTAGGATTTTCAATAGTGAAGTAAGGAGTCGCTGTGGCCAATCAGAAGAGCTATCGATTATCATTAAAAGACGTTGCCTGGAGCTCCTCGGCCACAAATTGCGCCGTCCCGAAGGCACGATATGTCGAGACGTCCTTTTCTGCGAACCAGCCTCCTCCTGAAAATGTAAACCAGGAGGACAAAAGAAGAACCTGTGGCAAAAAATTCAAGGAGGACCTGGAACCGTGGGGAAAATTCAGGAGACACGGTCGGAGATGGGACAAAGACTGACTGAAGATCGCCGGAGCAGATGCAGCCGACAGGTCCAAGTGGTCGTCGGAAATCATCCCAAGATCCTTTGGTGCCGGGTAGGAAAGTTCATCGTCTGGTTCCCGCGGAAAGTAAAAGAAAAGTAAAGTAAGTGTCCCCGTCATGAACGAGTGGCTTAGATAGCCTGGTCCATACCTAGGTCCATATCATACAGAAAAACTCCATATATAGAATAATTATACCAAATATTCCATAAAGGGAAAAGAAAGAGTAGATTCCCTCCCTCCTGATTAGGCTGAGAGTATAAGACTGCGCAAATAATGATAAGAATTGTTCCTGTGAGTAGAGTGAAGATGGGGAATTCACGAATGTATCTTCTTCTTTTATTTAAAGAATGGGCCTTAAAAAAAAGTCTCCACAGAAATCACTACCACTTAATTTTCTCATGTCCAGGCGCATGTCTCTGTGATTGGGACAAGCAAAAAAAATCGAAAGAAAATAACACTTCAGAGACTTATGCAATTCCTTAAAAAAATCTCACCCCTCTGCTCCCTTTCTTGCCCTACCAAATATATAGCCAGACACAGCCGCCAAAAATAAAAAATAAAATTTTCAGTGCTGCTTGAATAAAATCCGTCCACTCTTGCTTTGCATTTCTGTCTTTCTGAATCAAGCCAACACTTGCCCACTCAGACTTACAATCAATCTTGCTTTAACACTAATAAAAGCTTGTCGCATTGCTATATCCATAACCATACCAGTACACAAAAAAAGGGGGGCTGATATTTCGAGGTGTATCTCTTCCCTTGGCGAATAGAACGTATTGGTACAAAATGTGTTTGATTTACTTTATTTAACGTGCTGTCCCCCCCCTCCAAGGGTTGGAACTTTGTGCAGACTGTGCACCGCTGTTCATAGTCGTTTTTGCTAGACAAATGAATCTATTAAAAAAAAAATTATAAATATTTTGTTTATTTCCTTTTTACCTTTCGTAAGATGAAGAGGGTGCTTTCTTCTCTTTTTTTCAAGCTCCATTTATTTTTCAATATATGGTTTGCTTTTTCCCTAGCTATCATACAGCTTTTCAGAGCGTACAATTTTTATTTTTAAGCTTAACCGCTTCCGTTCCATTAAATCTATCTATTTCTGTTATTACAAAAATCACCTTTGGCGTCTCTTGTGGTTGACTAGGATGTTTCTCATCTCTCTAGCACGTGGTTAAGTATGAACCCAGTGCTTTGTTTAATATTGGATTTTTAATACATTTTGTGACATGAATTAGGAGCAGTCGCTCTTATCTTTCATTTTTTCTTCTTTTCTTGTCACCTGTAATTTTCATTGGATGAATAAACGGGAAGGTGTTTTTTTTTTCACTGTCCTAATTGATTCATATAGTACCGTAAAAGTCGGAGAAGGATAGTGAATTTACTGGTAAATTTTATCATTGAGCATAGGAAGGGGGTAAAAGGTGAAAAATTACTAGTAAAAGCTTTCAATACATGCTTTTATCAAATCAGTTTATCAGAGGGTGACATTTACGAGTTAAAATCCTTATAGCAATTGCTCAGTTGTACCGTCCTTAACCATATGCAAGTAAAGAAAGCTGTGCGGGCAAAGCCATTGTTTCTTTATTCTTTTATCTATGTGTTCGGTAAATTTTTACCGGTTTAGTATTAGACACCAAACATTTACTGATTCTATTTAGTAAAAGAAGTTAAAGAGCTTACCAGCCTTATCGGATTTTGCGACCTTGTTCTGGCAAATCCCAGAATTTACCAACATTCAGGCTTCAACAGTAACGCTTATACTAAGCTTATACTCAACAGTAATAAGCTTAGAATATAAGCTTATTACTCAACAGTAAGCCTATATTATAAGCTTATATATATATATATATATATATATATATATATATATATATATATATATATATATATATATATATATATATATATATATATATATATATATATATATATATATATATATATATATATATATATATATATATATATATATATATATATATATATATATATATATATATATATATATATATATATATATATCTATATATATATATATATATATATGTGTGTGTGTGTGTGTGTGTATATGTATATATATGGCCCTTTAAAATGCCATTTTGGACTTTCAGGCCGAGTATTAAAAGAGTGGTCCGATACTGATACCGATGTATCGGTAGCGTACCGATATAATTTAACGATAAATTCCCCTCCGGAAAAAAAAACTTACCTGAAGTTTAAACCCCCATTCTCTGCCCGTATTCATACTCACAGGTTTCTCTCCAGGTCTATTAAACACCGAAAAACAGCCTCAATAATTCACTGGATTCCAAAAATTAGGTCATTTAGAAGAATTGTTTCTTTTTCTCACAGTTTATAGACGGTAAGCTTATCGCAGATCATTTCTGGTCTTCGTTCTCGGTGCGAACAAAAAGCTCCTCCCACTTATTTCTGCATTAGCGGGTTAGTCTGTTTTCGTCAATCACTGAGAAATGGTTACCAAGTGCATTATTCGTAATTGCGAAAGCAGAAAAAAAAAACTTGGTGAGCCAGCCAAGTGGTTTGCAAGTGTCCCATCTCACAGGTATGAATTAATTTATATACAAATTATGACTTAATCTAGTATTTACATACAGTGGACTCAACTGATCGGCCTATGTAGGATTTTATAAAAAAAAGGGGGCGGGGGGGTTGATGAAATTTGTGAAAATAAGGAATTTTGTCTTCTTCTAATAACTGGTGGAGTAGGTGTGATGGTTTCAGGGGCGGATCCAGGATTTTTTTTTAGGGAGGGGGGACGCAAAATAGGTTGATCCGACAAACTTACGTTAGGAGCAAGTTTAATTAATGCAAACTTGCGTTAATTAGGTAAATTACGCTACTTTAGACTACTATAGGGGGGCACCCCTCGCCCCCCCCCCCTCTGGATCCGCCACTGGATGGTTTATCATTTTTTTTTTTCACGTCGTGATGTTTATTTTCTACGATATTTATTTTCTAGATAAGACTACTTTCGTTTTCAATCAATGTTTTCATATGAAATGTGCAGACCTTTCCTGAGATCTTTGCACTTTGTGAATTTAGATAGCGATAAGGGGTTCCTGATTGAGAACAATTTTAGGACTTGAGTTCTAATTATTGGTTGTTGTGGTAAAACTTGCCCACAATGCGAAGCACCAAATATTATAATCAAATGTCATCGCTTTATGGCATTGTTCAAATAAAACTTATTTTTTACTTGATTATCGTCGTAAATTTATTCTTTGTCTTTCTTTCCATTCTTAAACCAATGTTTATATTTACCTTTTGCATTATTACAGCCCACTATATATACATTCATATAAATTTATATTCAGTGTTACCGCCATACCAATTATTCTCCTTTCCTTTTTTATTCTTTAATAATAATTTCTGGTCGTTTTGAGTTTGAATTATTGTAGGCTTCTATTTCTACTGATCTTAAGTTTAATATGGGCCTTTACTTTTCTTTAAAAAAAACTTGCTTTTTCGTAAAGTTTTCGTAGCGTATATATATATATATATATATATATATATATATATATATATATATATATATATATATATATATATATATATATATATATATATATATATATATATATATATATATATATATATCGGCGCGTACAAACAGCTCCTCTCATTTGATGTGCCATCAGCGGTCCAATTACCCTGGAACACGTATTTTGGCAGAAACTTTCTCAAAATGCCTTTGAAACCAACTTGAGACTTCGAAACCTATTTTTAATTCCTAAAAATATCTAATAATAACATTACACTACTAACTACCGATTTTCATGTATGTATTGGAATAAATTAATTTAAAATTAGTTTCTTCAAAATTAGTGTTCCAACGTTGAAGCCAAGTTTCGCGTCCAAGAGAAATCTGACTTGTCTACCCGTGAAAAGATCTGACTTCGCTTATGTTTATATCTGCAAAAACGTTCTCCGGAGCACTTGCACCCCGGTCCGGGTTTTTATAATGGGTGAGATAGGGAATGATCATACTGGATAATTATATGAACTGTGCTTTTTCTTTACCTTTTCTGATCAGCAGCTTCTGAGCACACAAACAAAATGGCGGACATTTGCGGAAGTGACAAATAAGAAAAAAATTAATCAAAGAAGCCGGTTTAGTTACATAAATACAAATACATGAAAATCTGATTGAAAGAAGCTTAAGATATTTATTGGAACTGATTATTCGAAACTCAAATTTCAATAACGGGACTTTGAATTTTAATCATTCACATATTAATGTGAAAACTTTACATTCATATGATATGTTCTCGATTCAAAATCGTCCAGTATGCCGACAAATGTGGACACACTAGCTAAATTTCTAAGGTAAATTTTCTAAGGTGTTGACACGCGGCGGCGACACCTTGGAACTCCCTACCTTGAAACACCCCTCTCCCTTTATTTGCGCTCCTGACTGGAAATGTTGGTTTTAACCGATTAAACCTTGGATCTTTCACCCACGCAACTGAACATTCATTAAACAGGAATGTATGGTTTATTGTATTCTTTTTAGTTGTTTTGGTAGAGAATGGACGTTCTTGAAGTCACCATGCATTTAGAACATTTCTGCACTGGGTGTACCCTGACAAGTATTGACGACAAATATATTTTGACTTCATTTGACTCACCTGTGCTGCTATCTCTACCAGGGTCAGACTTAGCTGGTGGCTCCACCCCCAAGGACTGGACAAGCAAACATTACCTGAGGAAATCTGGTGCCATCTTCTGGATAAGTTGCGCATAAAAAAAATTATATATATCGACCGATAACCGATATTTTTCCGATATCCGATAATACACTGACCATCATATCAGCCCGATAATATCGGTCGGGCCCTGCTTAAAACTAAATCAAATCGCCCTTGCTCGGGAATAGCGTAAATAGCGCTTGGGAATATTTGGAAAAAACTTTCCATGTGAAGGAAAATTTTCTCTGGGTTTTCAAAAATATGTTCTCGAGCTTTAATTGCATAGACTGTGCCAACTCGTATAACGAAATGTCTTATATTGCTGCATTCTTAACTGTTGTTTTTTTTTCCTGGACTTGGAAGTACACTCTGTTTCAAAATGTTTTATCGAAAGTTAAGTTTTACTTTTAGCTGTCTTAGTGGAATGTTGATGTCATTTATTTTGGGGTTTCTTACTTTCCAAGGATCACCTAATGTTCAATGAACATTTTACTTAATCACTTTCTACAATAAATTCTTCAGAGCCTTGACTGCTGATCTTTTTAGGTGTTTTCATTTCTGTCATAAAAAGCATTTTTATCAGTTTTCCCGAGACTTCCTGTAAAGTTCTTCATTTCTCTGTAATGTGTCTAAAGTTAAATCCAATATTTTCCTTAATCTTGCATCTTTAACATAAACCAGAATTCGATTTATTCATTTTTCGATTTATTTTTCCCCCTTTCTCTTGTCAGTCGTAAATTATTTATTCCGTGAGAAAAGGGGAATTGCTTTTTCATCGTACTTCATCTGAAGCAACACCTGTATTATTTTAATATCTAAAAATAAACGCCGTTAAGATAAACCTTTCTTATTCTTCTTGTGGGAAAGCTGTTAACGTTTACCCTACATTGACAGAATATTCGAAAGCGAAGAGGCCAACCTCTACTAGGCTGTTCGTGTGGCTTGCTAAAAAATATAACTTACACACTGAAAAGATTTTCTTTTTTCACTTAAAAAAAAAAAAAAAAAAAAAAAAAAAAAAAAAAAAAAAAAAAAAAAAAAAAAAAAAAAAAAAAAAAAACTTAAGAGCGACCTAATGGAACCTGGCTATGAATTGATATAATGAATGAAGGGTAATTTTTCTTTCTATTTCTTGATGTCTATACAGTCGCAGAAAGATGTATAGCTACTTGGCAAGTCAAGAAAAAGACTTCGTGAAACGAGTGCAAGTCATGCTACCATAACCGAGATTTCGCCTTACAATAGCTCTGAGCTAACACGGGTGTGCCAATATTGAAAAAAAGAACTAAATAAAGTAAGGAGCTACAAAAAAAGCAGCAGCAAAATCTAACGTAGCAAGCACTATTTCAAAATAAACACAAAAAATATATATTTTAATCGTCAAGTAATAAAATTAATCGTTAAAATTACGAATAAAACCTACAATTGTGTATTTCACAATTAATCGAAAGTGGTTTCACATATTGAATCATTATTTAGCTAGCCAAGGATCCTGTCAGACGACAGTCGTAAGAAACAAAAAGATATAGTTCTGATCTTTTGTGAGGACTAATTTTGACCCTTCCCCCTTCCACAAATGTCTTATCGCACCAACACCACAAAAAAAGTATTAGAAGTTCCAGCTCGATTTCCAGCATTGAGACAAAACAATGTATTCTTACCAAACGTCATATAAAATTCTTCACCTTTCAATGAAAGTTACTGAGTGCCTACAACCTCATTAAACTGTATGTAGTACTCGCTTGCCTTCAGTCGTAAAAAAAAACATATACTCTCTTTGATTCTGCAAAGATATACACGATCTAGATAATAAGATCGTGTGGTTGTTTTCTGAAGAAGGATTGGCTGTGTGTTACGGAGACTGGCCGATTAAAATTATATAAAGGAAGATATGTCCAGTTTCTCCATTGATTTTAGACCGTAATACTTCTACAAACGTTTTTATCATTATTATTTAATTTTGACGGTATATTTGTTCTTATATACATAAAAGTTTGGATACATCTACTAATAAAAAAAAGAAATAGACAACTGGCGGACACGCAGAACATCTTTTGGGGGGCCGGGGGGCTGAAAACGTAAACTAGGCTAACTGTTTGAAAAATATTGTAAATTTAGAGTAAAAACTGTATAAATCCTTATGCTTTTCTTGGGAGGAGTACAGGCACAACCTATGTCCCTCCCACCTCGTGTGTATACTCGCCTGGTTGACAACGTTGCTGAGACTTCTTTTTTCTCATGGTATGAAACACCCTATTTTATGTTGTATTGTAAAATCAATTCGTATCACCCCTTAGTGGGATGTTGTGCCATATGTTTGAATCACACTAAGTAAATACAATAGTATAATATTGAACGTTACAATTGTGTTTTAGAGAAAGAGCTTGTTACCCCTCCATTGAACGGTCTAATTCTTCCTGGCGTGACTAGAAGATCTCTTTTGGAACTGGCACGAGAATGGAATGAATTCAAAGTATCTGAGCGTGACATTACAATGGCCGAGGTCAAAGAAGCTTTAGATGAAGATAGAGTAGGTGTTTTCCTCTTTTCTTTCTTGGGTTTTCATTACTTGTTTCAGTATAGAAAGAGTAATTAATTTAAAACTTATGTGTATTGCATGACTCAGTATTTCGGCTGTTCATCCATAATGGGGAAAAAAAGGAATTATTGATTTTTACTCCGTTCTACCAATTGTTTGCTAATAAAAAGTACGCAGAGTTAATTTTTGTAGGTGTATAGACAATGTGCTCAAGTACAGGAGGTGGATGGAAAATAGGGATATTTTGGATAAGTTTTAGGCGGGTTTTCCTGAAGGTTACGGGACGACAAATCCTATATTTAGTTTACAGTCTTTAGTTAATAAATATACTAGTGCTAGGAAAGGTAAGCTATACGTGGCATTTATGGATATTAAAGGGGCTTTTGATAATGTTTGGAGGTTTCAACTAATGGAAAGCTTGCGTGAGAAAGGTCTCCCGATCCCCTTTGTGTTAGTTTCTGTTCAAATGTATGAAGAGTCAGAAGTTTGGCATGATTCCTTTGTCTCGCGATGGATCATAGAGCTAGGTTCTTGTAGGATTAGGTTAGGATTTTTGTAATTTCTGTGTAATTGTTGTTTGTTTTATATTTTTTGCCATGGTCTATGGGCCTTTAGCGCAAATAAATTCTATTCCATTATGCTCAAGTACATCGGTAGAGCTTTTCAAATTACATTCTAAAGATTTTATTTTGTTTAGTTACCTAAATCTTTACTGTGAGGAGACATCGATCCTTAGGAGGGGTTTAATCATGAATATTGTGATTATGCCTTTTCTAACTTTTCCTACGATTTACTTTAAATAATGTGTTACTCCAATTAACCTTATTTAAGAAAATTAAGGTTTTCGGTACTCTAGATAAAGAAAATACCCGGTAGAAAATGTGGTATTTCATTAAGCGTATGTTAAAATTTGCCGTTGAGAGCATGGTTCTAGGGGGGTTTCTGCTATCTCCCTTTTTTTTTTCCCTTTTCCCCCTTTTTTCTTCTATTTTTTTCTTTTTATTTAATTTATGTGTAAGTGAAATTAGACTGATAGTTAATTGTTATTTTATTTTCTTTTATGTAAGCAAGGTTTTGCCAAACTGGTTCAATTCAAACTAATTGTCAAAAATACGGTACGCATTGACAGTCTGTTGCTGCTAGAGGCCGAAAGATCTCGTAATAGAGTAGCAGTATAATTACTTATTTTCTGAATAGTAAGCCACATTGTAATCTTTTCTTTGTTGGAGGGAAACGGTATTTGTTGTGCTGCTATCTCTAGCTATCCAAAAAAAGGCACAGAAATTTAAATTTTTGTTTAATGAACACTTTTTTAATTTTCTATATCCATGCCTTCCTTTGTATGTTTCATTCCTTTCTGCTGATTTTTTTTTCTTGATAAGTATTCAAAGTTTTTTTTTTTTTTATCTTTTCTGTATAGTTTGACTTTGTAGAAATTTTCTCTTATTTTTTAGTCCCCCACAAACTTTGCTTCATGGGCTGGTTATTCTATCGTTTTTCTTTTCTTTGTACTTTCTGGTAATAAATAAATTGAATGGTATATTAAATCAATCCTGAATGACGTATCTCTATCAATAAATACTAGATTGAGCAATATTTTCTGCATGGAGATTTAAATCACTTCAACCATCGATTATAGTTTTTGGAAAATCTTTTATTCGAAAAAAGGCTATCGGTTTCCCGGGTTCAAGGTTATGAATTGTAGAAGAAAGCAAGGACATTTGTTTGATTATGCAAGAAGCAAATCCTTAGACAATAAAGACAGACAGCTCCGTAATTGGTCGCCAAGAATATTTTGTGCCACAACAATAAATTGGAGTTTCAAAATTGATCAACAACAGTCACCATATGTTTGTCACATAGTTTTTCCAGAGTAGAAAAACTGCTTTATAAAAAAAAAAGTATGTTGAAACCCGAAATATCTCTTCTCCCCCTCTCTCTCTCTCGTCTGTTGTCCCTTTATATTCGTCTATGCACGAAAAAGTGTCAACTATGAGTATCCGTATATCTACTATTCTTTCAAAATTTAGGTATTTTTTTATTTTAGCTTCCGTAAAAATTCGAGTCTTTGGTATTTCCCGGTAATTTAAAAAAAAGATTTTGTAATAACATTTAAAACCTGGCGTTTTCCTCTTTGAACGATACTTCTTTCATATGAGCTTACCAAAAGCGGGAGGTGTACTCTCCTTGTAGATATAAAAAATATTATCTGTAAGTTGTTTTATCTTTCGTCGTTTTATATGTTAAGACGAGGAAAAAAAAAACTCAGATCTTTTGCCTTTCCTCCTCCTCTCTCCATAATCTAATTCTGGTGTGCATGTTATTTTAAGATTGATGATTTATTGAATTTTCGTAGTGAGTTGGTCGTTGGGTCGATGTTTTGGTGCCTGATATCGAGGACTGATATTGAGTTTTTATGGCAAAACTGTCTGTGTCTTAACTTTCCATGTTCAATCGACACCCTACAAAAATGGATCTAATTTTCTGTCGACCAGTTTGACTAACTCCGTTCTAAAACGTACTTACAATTTTATTCCTTTTGATCAAACACATAAGCAAATAATTGCACAAAATTAAATTCTGTAACCATCGGTTGGGTTATGGCGTGTATTCAAGATCGTACTTGGCAAGCTATCCTGTTTGTGTTGTGGTTTTAATTAATTTGGAAAGTGGACAGTCCTACCGTGACTCTGGGAATTTTAAAAGAAACAAAGGCGATTTTTGGGAAATAGACGAAGTTTAATTCTCTTAGCATATTGAGAATAGTGCCTGAAGTAGCAGAGACGCTTAATGAAATTTAAATTAGCTGTAAGTTTATTGGTCACAGATTTTGTAAATCTTCGATCGGGGATTCCCCATGACTACAAATTCAGTTGAATAGGTAGGATCAATAGTTTCAATTAGAAGTTTTGGAGACATTTCTATCAGCTAGATACAAAATCTCGATTTGGGCGCGGAAAATTTAATCTATTCGTTTTAAGATAATTTATAGTATACTTTTATTATATTCGATCCGGTGAAGTGTCAGCTCGTAGTTGCTATCGATGGCTCCAATGGTAGGGGGATTTCCATCCTCCCCGCGAATGAAGTCTCAATTTAGGTGCGAAAAATTAATCTATTTTTTTTTTTTAGAATAATTTGATTAAGATACTTTTTTTAAAATTCGAATCGCTGAAGTGTCAGGTCGTGGCTGCTATGAGTGGCAACAATGGGGAGAGGGGAGGGGGTAGATATATTCTCATTGAAAAAAAGGGGAAAAAAAACAAAATTGAACCGAACCCCTTGGTTTTGAAAATGTCTTTATTTTCATTAAAAAAAAACTCCTCCCTTCCTCTACATTGTCGTGAATTGGTGTTCCTGGTTGCTATGGCCAAATAGGACGAGGAAACTGATCAGCTTATGGAGAAAAATGTATATTTGTTTTTGTCTATTGGTTGATTGAACTCACCGTAGTTTAACTTTTTTTATTGGATTTGTTAATTATTTTAAAAATTTGCATTTTTCTTAATCGAATTTATGCCAAAATGGACCAATGCATTTATGAATTTGCATTTGCTTTATTTTGTGTTTCATTATAAGGTTTTAAAAAATTAATGTTTTTTTTCAGCTTCTTGAAATTTTTGGTGCTGGTACAGCTTGTGTTGTATGCCCTGTTTCAAGTATTTCTTATGAAGGAAAACGCTTATCTATACCAACTATGGAGCATGCATCTCCTCTCTTAAACACTCGTTTTTTAAAGACAATCAACGACATTCAGTATGGAAGAGTCGATCATCCCTGGGCTGTGCGAATTGATTGACGCATCTGCAGAAATAGTTATTTCTAGTCGCAAGACGCCATATAGTACCTTAGTTTTATATTTTGATAAGTGTTATTGTATGTGCTAGCTTGCTTTAACTATCAGTGGACACATGTGCAAGATATCCAATCTTTCAACTATATTGCCTCCTCCGCGTAGGCCAGCATAAATATAATATGAAATTGTTTTTTTCTTTTTCTGAACAGGTCAAGCATAGCTTATTTCGGTGCTCTTATATTGCTATAATAGAAAGTTGCCACTGCGAGTTTTTTAACTAAAATTATATTTCTCTCTATGAACAGCGTTTTGAGCTCAATAAAAAAAGATTATAATAATTAGGTCCAGTTTTAGAGTCCTAAGCTGGAATTGTTTGCCTTTTCATGTAGCGAAAGGGCATTTATGGTCTTGTTTTCTGGGAAAAGCTATATATAGGATACAGAGACAATATATCTCGTTTTCTACAGTAGCGTAAATTGTGAAGTATAATTGACATAGGGGTATTTTAGGTATTCCAAATGTATCATATTTAACCTGTACTGTCTAGTTTTCTGCATTCTTACAGATGCACACATATCATACCCATAGGTGTGGGCCAAATGGTTTTACTGGGTAGGGGTAAGTTAAAACACCAACCCAACCCCCGTGTGCAGTCATTAATATCATACTTGTTTGCGAAATTTCACTTGGGATTTGAGCAAATTCATTTTCCTTGACCATAAAAGATAAGTTGACTTGACAATGGCTTTTTTTTTTTTACTTAAAAGATTTTTCTGCTATTATCAGAATAAAACCAAACTTTTGAAGTGTTGAGTGTTTCCGTATAAAGACTCTATACCTATTAATTAATATCATGATCATTATAACTATGTTTACTAGATGATACCTATTTCTTTCTTAACTGTAAAAAAAGCCTATATTCTTGCCATAACAAAGTCTTTCAGTCCGTCCAAAATGTCCAACCTTAGGCCAGAAATTGAGCTCTCTTTAAGAATACCCATTTTGTTTAAAATTGAAATCCTTTATGATCAGCGTAAATAAAGAAAACCACATATGCACCTTTTTGGTGGCAGTGCTATTTTTATTGTTTGCCCAGTCTTTACTTTTATTTTGTCCTTTTCTCAAATGTATTTTTATTTGTATGTAGAAGTACTTATTCTATGGATTGAAAAGAGTCTCGGTACACTAAAATATCTGCTCTAAGTATCATATTATACTGGGTGGAATTAACATATTAGGTAGTTTCGTTTTCTGCCCTAATAAGAGAGCCTTTTTTGGGAGTCTCTGGGTCGGTATTTCTACCCCTATGCTTCCCTTGCCACACTGTGTATCAGTAGACGTTGGGTGATATAAATGTGATGGACTTGTATTTTTCGTCGAATCTCGTTGACGGCTTTTTTAGACAATCTTGTTTGTTTCTGATGTTATTTATCCACCTATGTAAGGAAGCTAGCACATATTATCGTGTAGATCTTTTGGTCTCAGTATTTTTAAACTGCGCCTCCTTCAAGCGTGTCCCAGTGAAACTCTTTCCTGTATTTGCTTCCCTTTCAAGTGTTTCTGCTTATTGTTTTTTTTTTTTTTTTTTTCTAAGATTGTATTTGTGCCTTAATAATATCGACGGTACCATCTTGCTTCAGAGCAATCTTTGTAGGGATCCTTTTGATCCCTTTGTAGGGAGCAATCTTTGGAGGGTTCCTGAAAACGATGTCAGTCCTTTTTTCGTTTTGTTTTTGGACTGATTTTTTATATTCAGTTTAAAAAGGGTTTACGAAATTTTGGGAAATTTATTTTGTAAATGTAGTTGAAAAGAGTTTCATTGTCAGTATGAAATGCAAAGACGCTACCTGTTTTCTTCTTTCTTTATCCTTAATATTGTCTTATATCCTTAATATTTGAGATTTTTTGAACGTTTTTCTGAACAAGGTTTCAATTTACATAGCTCTGAAAGAGTGAAATAAAAAGTTATTGTTTCTAAATGTTCGATGCACAAAAAACTGGAAAAAATTGCCATTTTAGTTGCCATTAATTTTTTAATCAGGAAAAGATAAAATAAAATCGTTTTTTGTTTTCTAGCATATTTTAGGACTCTGTGTTGGTTAAACCTAAGTACGTTGATAAAGTGTTTTTTTTTTTTTTTTTTTTTTTTTTTTTTTTTTTTTTTTTTTTTTTTTTTTTTTTTTTTTTTTTTTTTTTTTTTTCTTATAATAACTTCATTCTTATAAGGATTCATCCAACATTTTTCTTTTCAAATTATTTTATTTATATAAGTCTTAATTGTATATATTGTATATCTCCTCATGTGGACGTTGATAGAGAAGCTAAAATCAATCTGTCTAAGAGTTGTGATCTCAGGAGAAGCAATTATGCAAATTGAATGAGATTATTCTCCCATTTGGATGTATTGATTTTTATTAACCTTCACTTGGATTTTTTCTTTAAAAGTCAACAGTAGAAATGCTGAAAAAATTTAAGTTTATCAAATTGTAAGGCGTAACTATTTTAATTATTGTAAGACTATTGTAAGATTCGCTTTCTTTTATTTTCAATTATCTATTTTGATGATTTTTAATATCTGGCAACTAGAAGTATGTAATTTCTAGCAATTAAAAGTCTGCCCTCAATAGCATTGATGACTATCGAAACTTCTACATTATTTTTGTTCTATTGATGAAAGACAAATTAATGTGAATGTGTGCATTAATCTACTTAACTACCTAATTTAGGGTATTTAAACTTCTTCAGGGCTAGAAGTTGCACCCACGTCCTAGTATAATAAGACACTTGTGAGACTTAGCACTTTTTGGACTATTGTCTGCTCACTTATCCAAGTCTACTCCAAGATAGCGGCTCGTTAACGGGGGTCGATGCCCCTCGAGTCAAACTCGGGATTATCGGTAACCGTCAGTCTAGGAGGCCTCATCCTAGCAGATGAAACAGGTACTGCGCCTCGAGCCTAGAATAAGTATTTTTGGCTCCACTTTGCTTCGCCTGGCCTAGTTAGGGTCCCTTGTTCGATAATGCTTAAAACTGTATGATGCCATACATATATTTTTACTTCGAAATTTTCTTATAACAATAGTTATTAATCCCGCCACACTTTTCTATGAACGTCTGTTTTTTCTCTGTGATAAGACTTAGCTTGTTATTTTAGCTTTGCTTTATTTTGAAATAGTTCGGATGCATAATGCTTTGATTTAATCATTTTATAGAATTTTAATTGTTTAAAGTCTAAATGCGCCTGGTTTGGAATCTCACAAGCACGGTTAAATGTGATATGGCAGTATGTTCTTTTTTTTATGAACGAATGTTCCTTTAGCTAAGGTTTCTTTTGTAAAATTCCATTATTGTTTGTCTTAGTTAAATATTTATTATTTGCATAATAACGTATTGAATCGTATTATTTATTTAGGATAAACTAATATTTTTGAAATGTAGTTACCTTATTTAAACAGTATTAAAAGTATTCTAAAGAAAGCTTTAAATCTGTGGGTTTGATGTATTCTGTTTTTGCTTTTAAAGTTAGGTCACTCGTTGCCAAGAAAAGGGAAGATTGCATTTTGAGTTGGATTCTTTGTTGCTTAAGGTGTTTTTGATCAGAAGAAATGTACTAGACCATTTGTGAGATCAAAGTCTAAAAGCGGCAAAGACGATGGCCACTCCTGCTGCTCGTCTAAAGGTTTCGCGCATAATTTTTTAGAAGCAAGATCTCGGGAATGCATCTAGCTCGCTTTGAAAAAAAAGGAGTATTCCCCTTAGCGTCACCAAAAATAGATCCTGATTCTAATATTAAAAAAAAATACAAGTATAGATAACAATACCATTGGTTTTCGTTTTTAAAAATGTATGTTAATGCAATAATCAGAAAATTGTGTCTTGTATTACAAAGATCTGAGTTCTGTCTCTTAATATCATGTACCTTTATTACTTTTTTTCGGCAATTTAGGTTAAACTGGTTTATAGAAGTAGTTCCTACCTATCTAGCCATTAAGTGTTTTTCCTGTTTAACTAATTATTGCAACTGAAGCTAATTGCTCTTCGAAAGGGTGGTATGATGGAGCATTGGCCATCGTGAAAATATAATTTTTAGTCTAGCCTAAAGATCAGAAGGTTTTCGAGTGACTAAGGGTTAGGTCACATAAACAGCAAAATTTCTCGAATTTATGGGGAACATAAGATGTTTTTGGGTGGGCCTGGGTCAGAAGCGTCCAGGCGATGTACGTACCTGTCAATTGTATAGTTATGACTAGAAACTGAATAATTTTGTAGATAATTTATTTTGTGAGAAAAAAAATTAGCTTCATCTGCAATTTTTTTGCTTTATTCCACGAATTGTTTTACTGGGATTGACGCGCGACTCTTGCATAATCTGAATATACAAATTTTCAACTACATTTGGAAGGTAAGCCCTGGTTGCCAAATCCACTGCATTAGATTCTTAACTTTGGGATGATTGGATGCAGATTCTGTGCAGAACTGTGATTTCTCCTCTGTACTTTGTTTCTCTTTCTTTTGTATTTAGCAACTCTGCGCTTACCTCCTTTTTTACACCGTAGTTTACAAGTTGATAGCAAGAGCTGTAAAGTTTAATAATACTTGTCCTATTCTTATATTGTCTTTATGGTGTCATCTAGTATTGTGAATTTATAAAATTGAATTTCTTAGTTGGAGATAAGGAATAAGTACATATTACTGTGTATGTATGGTAAAAATTTAGCTGAACTGATTATATGTTGGTTGAATTTAGTGTGTTTTATCCTTTGTTGACTAGTTTTAGTCTGTCCAATGGACTTTTTTTTTTTTTAGATTATGTATTAATTTTGTAGTTTCAAGATACCTTTAATAAACAATATAGCCCTCTTTCCCTTGTTTTTCACTTCCGTATTAGGAAAGAAACAAATAGACACTACATAAGATCTTGAATACAGATTGTAACTAGATGGCCACATTTTCACATTCCATCTTTCTAATTTGCGTTTTCTTTAGTCGGTTATCACCCTATCCGGACTGTCTGAAAACAAAATTCTTAGTGTGTCTGAAATGTATAAAAAGCTGATCTGACGTTCTTGTTCTTGAGGTTAGGTCAGAGTTTGTCAAAGTATCAGTATGTCAAAATATTGAAATGGTGCTCCCCTTGGTGGAAGT
Source organism: Artemia sinica (assembly GCA_027921565.1). Lineage (NCBI taxonomy): Eukaryota > Metazoa > Arthropoda > Branchiopoda > Anostraca > Artemiidae > Artemia > Artemia sinica. The sequence goes on from CM051258.1 coordinate 45,359,238, forward strand.
CAAAGATCTTAAGGAACCTGAGATCTTTATCTCAGTTTACAATCTTCATCATTTGTTCCTTTGCCACACAGTTATGGCGATGCTTATTACTGATTATAGCAAATTCAAGCAGGGTAACTACTGTCTGCGGTACAGAGAATTTTCTTAGAACGCAGAGGTATCTAAGTTTGCCACTCACGTATCCCCTGAACGATCCTCGAGAAAAATAGAGCTTTGTACGAAACCCGTCGAGAGAGGAGAGCTAGCTGTTCACTAGACATCACTAAGATTTTTATGCATAGCAGAAAGGTTACAAGATGTATGTTGTTTCATTGGAAGAACATCAGGACCTCAGCCAGGTTCTGTTATTTTTCTTCATTATTTTTACGTTGAAAGACAAATTGTGCGAAAACAATTAGCTGAAAAAATATCAGTTTAAAAAGTGGAATGATGCCCGACATCCAGATTACCACATTAAAATTTGGCGGAGGATAACTTATGGCCCAAAACCGACAGCAAGCAAGAAGTGGCATTTTCGTTCCAGTAAATTTTAGGAAAAAATGAAAGTGGAAGAACAAGGCTTGCGTTCTTCATCCTTAGCCCAAAGCATTAGCAAAAGTTTACATTATCGTGCGTCACGTCGCAACGTTGCTATATGTGTTCATAAAATGCGTAATAAACAAAAAAAAAAAATCTTTTTTCTAGAACTTATCGTAGAATTCTAATTTTTGCAATAAAAAGTGATTTCCTAGAAACTAAAAAGGAAAAATGTGCGGTTACACTTTATCTCTGTTAAAGGAAATTGTGGTCTTAGCTATTTCTGTAATCCTTCCTTCCATTACCTGATAAAAAGCCTTTTTTAAATAATCAGGTTTAGTTTCAAATCGAATTTAGTACATAACTCTTCTAAAGTAAACTCTTTACCGTAAGTAATTTATATTTTTCAGTATGTCATAATTATTCACAAAATAAATTGAGTTGTTATTTAACGCAGGCTTAATATAGTGTGCCTTACGAAGGCTATAAAAATTATTCTTATCAGAAACCAATTTTACATATAACGTAGCAATGTTTTGCACTATATCACCAGTAGAGGGAAAATAGAGAATATTTGAAAGAGTATTTTGAACTGGACTGTTAAGAGATTCAAAAAGTCATATCCCAGGGATTTAAAACATGAAATTAGGTGATATAGAATTTTTTTTTTTAGTCAGGCAGGTAGGATGGGACGCATAGTCAGGGAGTAAGGCTCATGATGAATAAGCAAACTGTTGAATCTTGCTTAGGTTGGCAAGCAGTGGCGGATCCAGGGGAGGGGCAAGGGGGCGCACACCCCTAACGTAGTCTAAAGTAGTGTAATTTACTTAATTAACGCAAGTTTGCATCAATTAAACTTGCTCCTAACGCAAGTTTATCGGATCAACCTATTTTGCGCCCCCCCCCCCCCCCTCCTAAAAAAAAATCCTGGATCCACTCTTGTTGGGAAGGTATAAATATTGAAAATGCTCTCATTTTATGACTAAAAATGGCAGGGTATCAGTGAAAGTAGTATATGCCCCTGTAGAACCGGTCAATGAAGATAGTAGTGGCAATCTAGTTATAACCAAAGCAGTTTTTGGTAATTAAATGGCCAATAAGTTAACAAGATAGTCACATGAAGGTAAGACGGCCAACATTATTGATTATGTTATTGTAAGCCGAAGACTGGCAGGATCGATACAAGATGTTATGGCATATAGGAGTGCGTCTATAAATGTAAAAGTAAAGATTACCATCTAGTAGTTTCTAGGAGCTATCAACCTGAAATCTAAACGTAAAGCTGAAATTTAGGAAGAGTAGCTACCTTCCGAGAATTTATGAAGTTGGTAGACTTCAGAATGAGAATTGAGAGAAACTTTCAGGAACAGTTGACTATTAAGCTAAAGATTCTAAAATTTAACAATGTAAAGATGGATGGATAATTTTAGAAGAATAGTTTGTGAAGTAGCAGAGGAAAGTTAGAAACGAGGCTAGAGATATTAGTGAATGGGGCTAAATAAAGCAATTCTCCGGCTCCTAACTTGATTGGTAAGACAAAACTTGATGATAATTACATATTTGAAATCAGCATAAAAATGCGATTCTTTTGATGTATCTATTGGTACCAAAATTCCGTTTTTTTTAGAGTTTCGGTTACCATTGAGCTGGGTCGCTCCTTACTTACTGTTCGTTAAACGGGGACAAGCCTAGATTGGCTATTCCCTCTCAGTTATTTACATGCAAATACAATATTTTACTGTTCTGCCGTTTGGCTGCATCTTCCAGACCTTCAACAATTTTATCCATGGCCTCCACATCACACCTTCTTAATTAATGGTTTAATGATTTCTCTACTTTCCTTACGTTCCTATTTATTTTCACATGATCAGTCCCTCAAATACTTACCGTACAAGTCCCTCCTGTTATCTAGTACACTTCTAGGGGTTTTGACTGCTAGGGACTATTTAGTAGACTGCTATGGGTTTTGGGAATTAGCCGAAACTTGTTCTCCCCGATTAGTTTGAAATTTACAGCTTTAAATCCTTGGGTTAAGGAACCCAATCTTGGATAAAAAATCTTTTTAGGGGCACAGCCCCCCTCCCCCAAGAGATTGGGCCTGAAATGGACCAGCCTTTTTTTTAATCAGCTCAAAACTCATATTTTCAAGTCCTCGGGTCAAGAAGACCCTAATACACAAGAAAAAAGAGAAACACAATACGCTAAAGCTTTTTAGTACTTTCAAAAGAGCTGTTTATTCTAATTAACGGGCCTTTGTGATTCAGGGGTCATTTTTAAAGAAGTGGAGCAAAATTTGAACTTTAGCGTAAAGAGCGAGGTATTGACGAGGGGGCGAACCCTCTCATATACGTAATAATTTATGTTCGTTTTAAGTTTTAATGTTGCTCCTTACTTCAGTTGAAAAAACTTGTTTTTTTTTTTATTTTATCAAACAGTTCGTGGTAACGAACTGTAAGTAATGAGCGACCCGGCTCAATAGTAACCGAAGCTCTAAAACGGTATTTTTGATGTCAATAGATATATAAAAAGAATCAGCTTATTTGGCTGATTTTAAATATTTAAGTATCAATAAGTTTACTCCTACCGATTAAAGGCTACGAGCCTGAGAAAATTTGCCTGATTTTCCAAAAAGGGGGAACACCCCCTAAAAGTATTGGAATCTTAATGAAATTTGCTCATTTTGTACACATAGTATTTGTTACTGTGAAGTATGTATACAGTTTCATAGGGGGGGAGGCGAATTTTTTACTTGGGGTTTATCCACAGGGAATTTTCTATGGGAGGGAAGTTTCCAAGGGGTGAACTTGCGAGGGGAAATATTACACCTGGGAAATTTGCAAAAAATCCTATACAGAATTATTTTTAAATCTCTTGCTTTCTCTTTTCCGTCTCAATTTTACGCGTGGAGTTGTTAAGGGTAATTGTCCGGGTAAATTTTCACCAGGATTGAATTGCCTAGAGGATATTTTCAACGTGGAGGTGGGGCCAGATTTCCTGGCATTACTTAAAAACGATCAGAAATTAAATTTAAAAAATAAGCTTTTTCAAATGAAAGTAAGGAGCAACATTAAAACTTAAAAAGAACAGAAATTATTACGTACACGAAGAGGATTACCCCCTCCTGAATACCTCGCTCTTTACGCTAAAGTTTGAATTTTGTCCCAATTCTTTAAGAACGACTCCTGAAACACAAGGGTCGTTTAACTAGAACAATAGGAAGCCTTATTAAAAGTACTAAAAAACTTTAGCGTAAAGAGCGAGGTGTTGAGGAGGGGACAATCCACTTCATACACGTAATAATTTCTGTTCGTTTTAAGTTTTAATGTTGCTACTTACTTTCCTTTTAATTTAATTATAAAAAACTTTTCTTTTAATTTAATTATAAATAGGAACGGGGCCAGAATTAGTGATTAGGAAATATTTAAAGAAAGATGGGCAGAACATTTTTGAGAATATGATAAACCGTGATAAAGTTACAGGAAATTCTATAGAAAACAATGAAAAAGTTAGTGACCCTTTAGAAGCGAAGAAAGATTTATTCTACAGGGAAGAATTAGAAACAGCACTAAAAGAATTATAAAATAATTGAGCCTCGGGCGCTCATAGTGTTGTAAATGAGTTTCTTAAATGTGGTGGCTGTGTAGTTAGAGATAATTACTGCAGATTATGAATATGATTTTTCAGAAGGGGGAAATACCTAGAGATTTTAGGAATACTTAGATTAAACCATTCTATAAGAAATGTGACAAGAATGAGTATGCTAATTATAGAGGAATCATCTCGGTTTCTGCATGAAGCAAATTACTTAGTATGATGATACTTTTTGACTTAGAGATGCTGTAACAAAGGTCATATCCTTACAGGGTATAGCAGACAAATGCATTAAAGTGGTTAATGCTATGTACGAGAATAACGTTGCAGCAATCAAAGTAGGAAATGAGGCTTGTAGCTGGGTTCTTATTGAATCAGGAGCTAAGCAGTGTCGTGTTTTATCACCATTTACATAAATCGCTTTGATGAACATTGTCCTAAAACGCATGACATAGGTTATCGGAGAGCGTAGAATCAAATGGGAAATTGAAACTCTCATAAACTTTGATCATTCTGATTGATTTGGGGATCCTTGATGTCGATGTTAGCAAATGAATGACTTTTTTGGGTTGTTTTGAGAGTTAAGGGTGCAGAATAGGTTTGAAAACTAATGTTAAGAAGACTAAGTCGCTTAGACTGGGACTAAGTGAAAACGAAGAGATGATGTAGGGTAAAGGGAAGATCGATCGAGTGGATAGCTTCACTTACCTTGGTAGTATTATTAGTAAAGATGATCGATGCAGTAAAGATGTTAAAACTTGAATTACCAAGGCCTAGGGTGTTTTTCGACAGTTAAAAAATGTTTGAAAGAGCAGGAACATAAGTTTGCGAACCTTGGAAGCTACAGTGATGTCAGTGGACAAGGATGGTTCTGGATTGCGCGCACTCCGAAAGAAGGAGGAAAGACGGAGCTGATAGTCGCCCAATGGGGCAGAAGGGAGCCGCAAGGAAGGATTTAATGGAAATTGGGACGTTTTGGAGGGTATAAAGAGGTAGACTTTGAATAGATTGGGATGCAGAAGGATTTTTGCGTAGCTCTGTTGGCCTCAGGCGGCTCGGTTGCTGCAGTCAGTTGTTAGCAAATTACTTAAGCATCCAAATTTGTCTTTCCCTGGACGAAATTGTTAATCCTGCCTTTGTTTATATTTTTTTCTTTAACTTTGTCATGGTGTTCTTAATAGACTTTTCTAACTTTTTTCGGATATTGAGCTTTAATAGCTCAAATCCTAGGAATATTGTCCGTCCGTGGACATATAAAAACCCCGCGAAAAAAATTCGAAAATTTACGGGAATAGTCGAGGTTTCAGAAGGAATAGATTAAGTTTCGCAGTTTTGCTTTTGTTCAGAAAATTTTTGCAAACATGCGTTAATGGTATCTATGATTTTAGAAAATATGTTACTTCTGCCTTTACATCGTCCAATCGTACCATATATAAAAAAAATCATAAAAAAACTCTTTACCAAAAATGAGCCAAAATAATGACAAACGAGGTGTTCACGCAACAACCAGTCAAAATCACGCCCAAAAAGTTTCAATTGAAACAAACAGAAAATAAACCTTGGCAAAAGTTTTTAAAATTGACAAGTAAAACGAATAGGCCACCTTTGAGTTACAAATAGCATATTTGGTTCAGTGTTTTTTACTGCTATAATTAGAGCAAAAAAGCACTTTGGGTTATTATGCCTAAAATTGGTCGTCAAATTCTTAACGTCACCACTTGTATTAAAAAAAAAAAACATTGTTTAGTTGCAATAAGGACACAATTACTATTCAAAATCCATCCATATTTACGATAAAACTGTGTAACATTTTTTCTTCTTTTTTCTGAGAGATTTTTTCCTTTTACTACTGAAAGACATTGCATCTTTCAAAAAAATTCATCTTTCCACAAAGCTAATTTCTGAATCAAGAAATCCACTTATTTTTCCTTACAGAAAAAAAAATGACTGGTCAGCAGACACAACAGCCACAAAAGTATCAGCAATCTCAAGAAATCAAGCACTGTGAACCACAGAAACAGGAGTATCATAACAGTCTTCTAAAGTAGTTGAGCATTGTGACACCAAGGTAAGAGCATTTGTCGTGGTATCTTCAAAGCTGTTACTTTATAAGGAGCAGTTTAAAGTTCAATTAAATCCGCCCCGATTTTTAGCGAAAAGCGAGCAAATTTTTATATTCAGGTGCCTAAGAAATTATCAGTAAAAATATTTAAAACACATTCACTTTGTAAAAAAGAAAACAATTTTCACTGCAAACAAATATTAAATGTTACAAAATCTGTTATTGCTATTGCATGGTGAGCAAAAAAAAAAAAAAAATCAAAGTAACTAGAAAAAAATTTCTGAAACAAAATGTAGCTTTGCATCCCAATAAACCGAAAAATTGGTAGCAGTAACAACAATGTAGTCGTCCTGATTCCAAACTAATCCCTTGCGAAAAGGCAAAATTCAGTTAAATTTGCCGTAAAAAGTTCTCCAGATTACTCTGCCGAATGGTAGAAACAGCGTCACCTAAAGGTGACGCTGTTTAAGCGAGCAACTAAACCTCACATATAAGATTTATTCTTCTTTAAGGCTTCTTTTTTATTTATCTATCTTTTTGAGTTATTTACTAAAGTATCCACAGAAGCCTTGGCGGGGTCTCACACTTGTTGCCGTTTCCCTCACTAGTGTAATTTTCAAGAATAAATCGGTTGTTCTTGTGAAATTTCTTTTCTTACTTAATCTCCAAAATAAATTCGTACATATATGTCCCAGAGTGTACCTGCCTTATTCACGGGCGAGGTCAAAGAGAGCAAAAACTAAATCCTGTACACATATTTCCTTGGGAGTCTTCCCTTCCAACAATTTTGTTCCTTTTAGCACCACAAATAAAAACGAAATTAGAAGAGCATATAGCGTTAGCTCTGGATATAAGAAGCCAGGTAGTTTGTCACTGAGAATGAAACTCAGTATTTCACAAATGAAACAGTACTAGCAGACGAAAAAAATTATGATCTTCAGAAAAATTTGGCGCGACGTGGCACTACCGATGGATGTAATAAACTGTCTATTTTCAAAATATCCTCTCTGAACTATGCTTTACCGTAATATTTCTCCAGAGATTTTCAACGTCCAAATTGACAGTTCGTCTGTCAAAAATCACTAGAAATGTAACAGTATTGCTATAAGCTCTATTTAGATCAACCTAGCCTTACTTTAAAATTCTTAAGGAGCCGTTTCGTTGTAAAGTAGATAGTGTAAGAGCAAAATTATTGGTGGTAGATTCGAAACCCTGGGTGCTTCAGATACAATATTCATTTACTTGCTAAGATGATTTTTCAGAGACGATTTAAAGAAATTTAGCAGCAAAATTGCATTACATTTCTTAATGAATCTTCTTTTTCTTAATGAATCTTTCATTGGTTATTTTTTATCTAAATATAAATAATAAATATAATGTCGCTTAAGTAGTACCATAAGAAACAACCGAATTAATTTGATTTTGATGGCTTCCATTTTTCCACTGATTTATCCACTAACAGCGTTTGAAAATCAGAAATGAATATCCGCACAGAACTCCAAGCTGACTGGGAATAGTCTTATTCTATTTTTTTTCAGTATTATACTATGTTTACAAAAAAGTAATTCAGAACAGCAAATACACATGAATGTGCTTTGGGGAGGGTCAAAATTTGTAAAACTACAACCAAACATTGGCAAACTATAATAGAAATAAACAAGAAAACATAGGAAACACCTAATCGATCCTTCAAAATATATTGTCAAGCGGTTTCAGAAAAAGAATGCCAAAATAGTACAAGTGTAAGCCACCGCAGATAGTACTGACTAGAGGAATAAAGTGAAGTAACGATCCCATGACCTTCTCATGTAATTATCTTATTGGGTTGTGTAAAGGGTTCCAAAAGGGGAGAAGGGGGTCCCCTTCCTCTGGAAGACCAGAAATATGTGAAAAGGGCTCAATTCACAATATTGCACAAAATTTTAACGCTTTTGTGGCAAAATTTTTTGTTTACTTCCCGTAAAATACGTTTATCTCCCCCCCTCCATAAAAGTTATCAATACACCCTTTGGCTGCTTACCCTATCTCAAAATTTTGTGACTGTAGGTCCCCTTGATTTTCAATTTATTTCGTAAGCCCACAGTTGCAGACTGAATAAGAACAGTATCCTCTAATTGCTCATTCTAACTTTACCTCATGATTTACAGAAAGAAATTCTTATAGGCCCCACAAGTGGTTCGCTGACTACAGTCTTCTAGTTCGTCAATTCCAAATTTGTTCTAACTTCACCAGGACAGCAAACACTGTTTAATTATGTGACGATTTTCAAAAATTCATTATCTCAATTTTTGAGAAGAAGGGAAACTAGTTTTATCAGTTTGTCTGTTAGCCGTGAATCTAGATTTTGCAATAAAGGATATTTTCCAATATCATAAAATATATATTTGCATATAAAGTGAAAAGGTCAAGCTGGCGACGGCACTAAACTTCATAGTCCGAACCTGCGGCATTGATCTTTACTTCATGGTCCTCCATCCAGGAGGTACAATGGTGGGTTGGGGAACAGCCATCCTGTGCTTTCGCATACCCTTCCTTGCATATACAGAATTATGAATTCCATAAAGATGGCATTTGTATATACAGACTACTTGCGTAAATATGTCAACATAAATAATAAGATAAAAAAGCAAAGGAATTCTCAATCAGTATGACACAAAACGTGTAAGCAGTTAGAATTTCTTCACTCCATCCGAACTGTTGCGGCTCGTCTTCTGTTTTGGGCACGAACACTGCTTATAAGGGTTTGTTTACCAACATAATTTTTTGCCTGGTTTGTAAGGATACAATAAATTTATTTTAATAAAGAAGAAGACATATTTAGAAAGCAATTGCATTTTATAAGACCATTTGCATATAATGAATAATTACCACTATTAGGTCAGTATCTGAATGAAGCTATGAAACATATATACCGCATTCGCAGCTCTAATAAAGGATACAAACTTCTGATTTCACTGAAAATACTCACAATATATCAGTGACGGTTTTCGTATTTTTTCTTATAATTGTTTATGTACTACTTCGTCAGAAAAACAAAGGTATACTATGGAGCTTCTTTCATTGGCAGCAGTAGGAGGAGTGAGTTGCGAACAGGGAGACACTTCCCCTAAATTTCTACTTCCCTATCCCTCCCCGCAGGGACGTACGCAGGGGGGGACTCCGGGCCTGGCCCCACCCCCCCCCCCCCCCCCCCCCCCCCCCCCCCCCCCCCCCCCCCCCGAAATCTCACGATTTTTTTTCATTTTCCCATAATTTTCTGATTTTTCTCACAGAATAATGGGTTTGAAGGATTTGGCCCCCCAGAAACAAATTGCCCCCCCCCCCCCCGAAACAAATTCCTGCGTACGTGCCTGCCTCCCCGTATTTTCAATGAAAACTACCTTTTTTGCATTGTCATTATAAAAATTAAAGAATTAAAAATTGCCCCCTCCTTAGATTTTGAAAATACATTCTGACCCCACCCCTTTCCGTAAATTTTTGCAAATTGACACCACTGGTTTCATTGTAAAGGCTTGCAATATACAAGTGAGACTTTTCTCTCTCTCTCCGTCTCAGCAAAACTGAAGTTTCTTAGGATGAATCGAATAAATTTTACCAAGGATAATATATCAAGGAATATTTTTGAAGTTTGCATTCAAAAGTTAACGTCTTAAGCACTCATATTTTATATCTTTGTATCTTAGTGCATTTATCGCAGTAATGATGACTCAATTAACTACGGAAAGTTAAAATGATAACTTAATTCAAGTATGCATGTAACAATAAGATAAAATTAATAACATTGGTAATCAAAACCCTGCGTTAATTTTTTTGAATTAATTTTGTGAAAAGAAGTAACAACTGAAGTAGTACAATTTATCAAAAGTAAACTTTGCTACGGCTGGTATTTTCGGAAATGGCGGAATATAGTCCGTTTCGCCCGCATTATAAAAAATACAATAAAAAAAAAATAAATAAGTAAAAGCCAAAAATCTTAAATGTTTCTTATTGAAGTACATTAAAAAGAAATTTTCTTAATATCACTCAAATTGCACCAGGAAAATGTTTGTATATTTTAAACAAAATTGCACATCCCCGAAAAATTATCTAACGAATTATTATCTATGTATTAAATAGTACTTGTACAAAATCCGTGTAAAGGATATTAGAACTACCGGTTTTGACTTAGGGTCTAATGCCACATAGATTGCCTTCCTTTTATCTATACCAAGCCTGATATTTCGTTCGTCTTCTTACTTCGGAAAAAAAGGATTGCATCTTTCTAGATACATGAGCAAACAAAAAAAGTTATACACAGATAGGAGGGGATTTAGATATATGATCTTATAAATTAGTCACAGTCTCTAATTCAGTGTTAGCTAAAACGAAATATTAACTTTCTATTGCAAGATGGTTTTCTTATTGGATTGAAAATTTCAAGTTTTACATCATATCAGTAAAGCAAAAGCATACCGTTATTGTAAATCCTATTCTGCGGAATTTATCTATCACATTCACTTCATATATTAAATGTCAAAAGAAATAAAAAGAGGCTTTCAACTTCTGAAGGGTCGCCCACTTTCCGCCAGCCGTTGTACATATAGGAGCACCAAGTGTGCCACACATTTACACAACACGTGACACTGTCCGCGTGACGTCTGACAAGGTATCGCCTCGCTTGGCACGCGACATCCGCTGTACGTGATTTATGACAGTCGTCAGTTTCTGTGTGTTTTCTTGTATTTTTCAATAAGAATCAATAATTGTTTTTTATTAGGTGGAACACTGCAAGGAAGACATCAAAGCACCTGCTAAGAAGCACTAACCGGCGGAATGTTATTGAAATATTAGATTTTTTTTATCACGCAATGGTTAATAAATAGAGATTTATAAAGATGCGCGTTAATGATTTTAAGTGCTATGAAATTTAAGGGGGGGATGGAGTTAGGGAGTTTCACCCCCCCTTGAAATGTTGGTCTGACTCGTAAAAACGTAACGAAAATGGATATAAACTAATTTTTTTATGCGTTTTTTTTTGTGTAACTCCCCTCCGAAAAAAAAATCCTTGAGTAAAACACCCCCCGAAAAAAAATCGTGGGCCCTGTTGAGAACTATAGCCAATGTCAAAATTTTAAGTCTTGCCTTTTAAATGAGAAAACATAGTTTATTAGTTCAAAAAGGCAGAATTATTTTATGTCTTCGTCCCTTCATATAGGTTGTATTCTAGCAGGATCTATCCGACGAGCCCTAAGGAAATTCTGAGCCAAAAATAGCAGTTCCTTGATTTTCCAAAGGGCCTGAACAAAGTCCCTCCTAAAGATCAGACCTGCGTGCAAATTTTTTTTTTTTTTTTTAAGTGACTACTGAAATTAATCGCTAAACTGCTAGTCAAAGAACTTGTCGGACGACAAACAAAGAAGAACAAAACCCTAGCGCCTACCTTTTTGTGAGGATTAGAGAAAAATCACCCCCCTCCCTTTTCTTTAAACACACAAATCGAAGTCCCCTTACCCCTCTTTCCCCATAAAAATGAATTTCCTGGAAGTATCAACTCGATTCCCCCGCCGTGTTACAAAAAAGAATAGAAATACCAAACCTAGATATAAAATTCACCACAATTTTAATGAAAGCTACTTACTATAAAAAAAAATAAAAAATAGTAAAGGCGTGGCTTCAAATATCCATCTCTATGAAGTCACACAATTGTTTTCAGGCTATCGAATAGCGATTGGCAAAGAGTTACCGACATAAAAAATCATATACTTTAGGTAGACAGTCTGACAGCAAGTTCAAGATAAGGTAAAAATGTCACAAAAGTTGCAATTTCATTGTTAGGTTTAATTTTGCATATCCCCCCCCCGACCTAAGGGTTATACTTACGTGATTATACTAGGGGTTATACTAAGGGTTAAACGATCTTTTTTAATAATCCACTGAAAGCAATTATTAAGGTAGAGTCGGACAGCGAATTTGGAACTATTTGAAAATTACAAATTTATTTGAAACAAATTTGGAAATTCCAGTTTCATAGTTGAACAATAAAACGTCTTTTTGTAGTTTTGTTTTAAATTTGGCGCTTAGACGAGTCAGCTACAATTCCACATGAATACACTGCATATGGTGTAAATTTATTTGGTTTGGACGGCTGAATTATAAGACTTTTTGAGTGTTTGTTTTAAGACACTTCTAACCTATGAAGTGGCAAAATTTGGCATGGACACTAAAGGCTAAGGTTTATGGCACATTCTGAATATGAACTTGTTGTTAAATCAGAGATACCAGGACTCTGGGGTAAAATCAAATACTGGATGTAAAAAGTAGACTCATTATTTAATGAATAACAGTTTACATAAATTGATATTTTCCAATAGAACAGTTCTGTTTTAATCCAGAATTTATGACAAAAGGTGCGATATGCGAAATATATAACAACAGGCACGTTAAAGTAAATACACAGCAAAAAAGTGGAGAGCAGAATAGGATCCGTAGAAATGTAAAATTCACCCAAAAATTAAAAGACCCTCAAATCCCTTAAATTTCCATTCTAAACCACTCAAAATCAGATTTAAAATATTTGAGCCAAACACTGTTGGAACCTGTCTTAAAAATTTTCATTTGCGTAAGAAAACACTAAAATGTGCTCGAATGCCCCAGAAATCTGACAAGCCATCTAATAGATTAATTATACTTTGACTGTTATACTTGAAATAAAACAACTTTCTCTCAATAAGATATTCCCTATACCGATTTTAAAATCTTAATTTAGAACCTATTAAAAGCTAAAAGAAAGGACTAGAAAACGGAGTAGATTTGTATTTCAGTACAAATTAAAATTAAACAAAATGAAAAACATAATTACCAATGAATAAAAAATGTCAATTTAGAGGTTTTATCTCTTTGAATTTTCTACAAAATGTTGATTTTCAAGAACATATCCTTAATGTTAAGAGCTTCCTAATTGTTTTTCTGCTTTCTTCTTGGAACATGTTCCAAACACTATCAACGGATTAAAAGTAAAACTGAAAGGAATCTAACGTGGTTAACTATTGATACAAAAAAGTTCTTGCATCAGACTGTTGCGAAAAAAAAACAATTTAACTACAAATGTGATTGTACCAATGGGATTTGTTAGTTTTATGATATTTGGGTTTTCTATTCTACAAGCCTGCGAGAATTCTTTTCAAGGGAAACCAAAGATAAAACAATTCACCAGAAAGTGGGAGTCACTCAGTCTGTTTCATCACATCCCTGCCTTACAGATGCTCGTGCCAGTTTTCATACTAATAGAGCAGCTCTCCAAAGAGTGTCTCGGGCTCGACATGAGCACTAGTTTAGACTCAGACAAGATCTCGTTTTTTTGAAAATTTCACATAATTCCTATAATTTGGACGTAATGAATAATTCATAATGGGGTTCAGTTGATAAAAAACGATGAGAATAGGGAATCCAGTTGCCAAAAAAGCATAGGGCTTTCTTCTGTTGGAATAATTGAATTCAATTGAAAAGTACGATAACCAGAGCTTAATTCAGAAAAAAAAGAGAGGATTCTGCAAGATATGTGTGATGAATAAAATTGAAAAGCATGCACTCAGTCTCTTAATATTCAATAAATATGCATAATTATCAATATATCATAATTTTAAACACTTAAGGAATAATCTTAATTATGTCTTATCTCTGGATGGATCAAAATAACAATAAAATGATAGGGTAGAAATTGTAACGATTTCATTGTAATAACATTACACCGTCTTAGTAAGCGAACCACATAGGCTCAATTGCGTAATTAGTTGACACCTCCTTATTCCTTAGAGCTAAAGTTATGTAAGATGTGATTTGTCTATTATGATTCGGTGCATTTATTTACAGGAGAGGGACATTTCAAGGGGCCCAAATTCACTCAATAGCATAGTCAGATAAAGCACATGAAAATTACTAGAAAACGTTAAAGCATTATCAAATCGTTCTGTTTATTTTTGCAGGGGGGGGGGAGCGGCAAAAGCCTCTCCCATCAAGCATGCCTGATGGTGGTAGTTGATCCACGCATCAAGGTCCCTTAATAAGAGCACAAATTCACTGGATCCATAAAGTGTTCCCTTTCCCCTGATTTATTTCCAGCTCACCCAGAGAGACGAGGGGCAAGGCATTTAGCTAGGAAGTTACTGTCAAAGCAGATGAAATATCATAAAGTAAGGCCACTTAATTTTTTTTTTTTCAAGAATAAGTGAAAAAAAAAAACAAGAAAGAAACCTACCTTTTAGAATACAAATACGACAATGTTCGCAGCTCTGATAAACATTTTTTGTGTGCGCACATTCAAGGGACGAAAAAAAAACAAAAAAAAAACAACAACTTACGAGCCGCCAATTTCCTAGTGGCACCAAGTGGGTACATAATATTCCATTTCACCTCACCCCTTCCCCCTGCAAAAATGTGTTTAATTCCAAATTTGGGTTTCAGAAATGTTCTATTTTCATTCAGTACGAATGAAAATATCAAATTTCAGTTTTTTCTGTTTATTATATGTCCCATTTCAGACACTCGTCACACGGGCTTACTGACGCTTAAATTAGACCCATCCCCTCTATCCAAGAGAAAAGGAGAGGGGTAAGATCAGGGGCGTGATTTCGTCAAAATCCTGGGGGGAGGGGCAAATTCGGAGCCAATTTTCCAAATCAAATGAAAATGACAGTAAAAACTAAAAACATAAGCCGTTTGGTACCATAAAGGTACTATTTAGTACTTTAAAAGTACTATAAAGGTACTTTATAGTACTATATATATAGGTAACTTATAGTACTATAAATGTAAATATGTACTAAAAAACTGATCTGTTTCTGTTGATGCTTGGACTATGCAGGTTTATCTTAGTTTTGACAAGATTTTGGAAGAAACTAAATTTCAGCTGGGGAGGCAAACTGGGGTCGGGAGGGAGGGGGGTGGGAAAACGTACTAGAAATATTGTAAAGGTTCTTTTGCGTGTCAACATCGAAGTGCCAATTTGAGTTCAATTGTAAAAGGGCAATCTACAATATTTTGGTAAATAACCATGAATTTATAACTGTATTTTCAACCCATCTTTTGTTCTTCGACTACATTTTGGTTCCAGGACACCGAGCTTTGTTCAGTAAAGTGAAGTTTAGGCATTAAAACGGTGTACGGCGTATTCCACCTCACCGGAGAAATACAATCCCTCCATACCCTGATTCACACATAAAAATGTTTCTAAATTTAGTTTTTTTTTAATAAAATAAAAAGGGAAAGGTATTTTCAAGCTCTAGATGTCAATTCTCCTCCTTCAATTAGCATCCTTGACAAGTACAGAAGCTGGAAGATCTTATTCTAATTCTGGGTTTTACAATAAATCCAATGGGGTTTTTAAAAACAGAATCAAACCGAAAATAAAA
Organism: Artemia sinica; assembly: GCA_027921565.1. Taxonomy (NCBI): domain Eukaryota; kingdom Metazoa; phylum Arthropoda; class Branchiopoda; order Anostraca; family Artemiidae; genus Artemia; species Artemia sinica. The sequence goes on from CM051258.1 coordinate 45,374,793, forward strand.
ATTTCCCCAACTGTAGCACGACCTATATAAAAATAAAGTCCCAAGATATATCGAACAGCTTATCTATATAAAAAATCATAGTTTCAGTAATAATCGCTTACTCTCTTCATCTCCCGGTTTGTCACTAAAAAGTACTAACGTATTAATGTTTAATCAGGTACCGTTTTAAGTTTGAATCATATTAGGACTTTATTTCTGCTCGTCTTCAAGTTTTAATCTGGCACTTTACTTTTCTTTGAAAAACTTCTTCTTGGTAAGTATTTTTTTCAAAATTAATACTGTAAAAAGGCAGAGCATAAGGGCTTTTGTGCAAGTGTAATTGCGCCGTACAAGAAAAAAAAAAAAAACTTTTTTGCCTGGTCAATTTGTGAATTGGTGCCCCTGAATTATTCGAAGGAAACACAAATTTACTTAACTAAAACTCCAGTTAAAAATAATAATATTTTTAGTTGAATATCTGGTTAAGATGACTTTCAAACTTCAATTGACATGCTTTGTTGGCCTCCAAGGTTCAATTTAGAATTGACCTTCAAAGTGGCTAAGTTATTAAAGAATCGTAAAAAGATAATGGAAATTAACTCAGGTCGAGACCTTAAAGAATAGTTATGACACATGATTGGTGTTGACCAATCCTTGTCCGACTGTTAAACCCCATTTTGACAGCTGTTTTTTTGGTTTTTAAGTCTCTAATTTCAGAAATATTTAAGAAAAATAAGATAAGGGCACTGGAAGGGCGAAACGAATTTTTCCCAAGTTTTGACCTACCTAGATTGGTTTTTCACACCAGAAATATTAATTTTCGTTTTTCAAATTTTCAGTTTAACGTTGCAGTAGATGTGCATTTCTGAACAATTACTATTTTTCCCATTTTCTGTATTTTTCCTATTTTCTGTCAAATTGTTTACCTTTTTAAAACAAATATGGTTCTTTTTTTCATTTTGTGCAACTCAAAACCTAGAAAAAGAAACGTTATTAGACCAGCTAATTTTCGATTTTTCGAGGGGAAGTGGGATATCATTGGGATAAGTCTCGGTGTACCTGCTAAATTATTCTATCCCTATTTAAATCCTTTCATTATATCATGAAAGGATAGTCATGCAGTAATGATTGCATTGGTCATTCTCTTGGATCAGTAGGGCTTTTTAGCCCCTATTTAAGCTTCCCCTTGTTTGCAGTTATACTTTGGTTTTCCTTTTCAACAAAATAACACGAATATTCTTAGGTCCTATCATTCAACACGGCTTTAAAAAAACTACATAAGAAAAAACCCTTAACCAAATTAACTGACAAAATGCTTAGCTTGGTTGTCCTCTTCGAAAACTTAGTACCTACACAAAAATTCCATTTTAGTTAAAGTGGACCTCCCCTAATCTCAACACTACAAGTTCAAGCTCAGTCAGGATGGCAGCAGGCAATCATGCAAAGAAGGGTTTTCCTATCTACTATATTCTGAGATACAAGCTAGTATCTACAGCATTGGTCGGCAGCCTTTTGTTGAAAAATGGCCAAAATGTTACGCTGGGATATCAAGTGGGCCGCACTTAGGTCACATGTCTTAACACTGTAGTCTAGTATTGTAGGTAAACTATAATAAGTAGAATACATCTACAATATTTACATACAAATATTTTAGGTTTAGATATAAAATGCTTAATGTATATTTTTACTACATTTATTGTAGTTAATACAATCAATGAGATTTTCGCTTTTGCATGTGACTTACAAGTTTTTTTTTACACTAGCTTGTTTTTTTTTTTTTTTTTTTTTTGTAGTAGAGACGTGAAATATTGCGTCTAAATATATTTCCGATAACCCAGAACAGTGTTTGTTTTTTTCGGTAATTCAGAATTGAAAAAGTTTACTCACAAATATATGTACTACCAAACATAGTAATTGATTACTAAGCAAACCTTTTTAATTCCTTGTACTTTTCAGAAGGCAAACTTCCATAGGACTCCTCAAGTTGGTTTTTTCCTTAAAAGCTATTTTAAGTGTGGTGTCACTTTGCAAATCTATCACCTTGATTTGCAAATCACTTGGTACGTTACTGACATCCACTGCGAAGGGGTTTTCGAAAATATCCATCTTATGTGAGAGCTTTATGAAATCAGGAACCCGGTTTTCAAACTCAGTTTGAACTTGTATTAATGCACTTTTCATTTTAGTATTATGCCAAACAAAATTTATACCAGCTTCTTCTACTGCTTTCTTGCAATTTTGAAAACGATCGATGTGAATATATCCTTGTGGTGATGACTATATTTTTAAAATAGATCTTGACTGATCCAACTGGATGGTGAGACTCACCTGCTGAGTTTGCTGGAGCACCAGTTAGCATGCGAGTGAAAATTGTTCCTTGGAAATATAAATTAAGGTGATAAATACTCTGACCGCTTGCAGAAACAGTCCCGACCATAGTCATAAGGACAGCTCTCTCTGATGATGTTGCCTTGCACAATATCAACTCCTCTCCCTTTGAGAAGAACTGTTCAGTGTTGACTCTGTTAAAGTTCGTTGCATGTCCCAAGCTTGTGGCTTCAGGTTTGCGTAGTAAACAGTTGCGGATTTTAAGCTCAAAAAAACTACCAGCCAGTCTACCCCTGTCTTTTTGGCATTGCTCCAGTTTTGAGGGATTGTCTTGTTGTTTGCTATAGCAAAGTAGTTGATCATATAAAGAAAGAAAAACGAGCAAAAATGGGGTTTTTATAGGCCAAATGAAAATACTGAAAAAACACAACAAAGCGAATATTTCGAGAGGACAAACGCCTCTCTTCTTCAGCACGAAACGAAATAATGTATCCAAGGAAAGTGCCGAAGAAAAGTGGATTACTAGAAAGTTTTTCCAATTTTAAACAGTGTAATTTCTCAGAAAGTCTTTGTCTAGAAATCCTAAAATCATGCTGAAAAGAATTTTCAGCAATAGCCTTAATTTGATGAAAATCAGCATAAGAAAGCGTACATAATATTTCTCGCTCTAGCCTGAAAATATCCTGATTTAACCGGTAGTGCTTGCTTTTGCAATCGCTAATAACATGATTTAAAATACCAAATCCTATACGTTCTGTGATTTGCCGTTCGTTACGTGTGTTTAAGTGAAGTGAAGGTCGCATTGACTTGGGTAAAATACGGTCCATTTTACAATTATGATGAAAATACTGTTGATTAATCAAATTAGCCTTTTTTCTCACAAGAGATATGAATGTAGTAACAACATTGGTAGAATGCTCCTCATAAGCATGACGAAAATAATTTCTTAAACCACATTGGCCTGACATCACATAAAGAAAGAAAAACGAGCAAAAATGGGGTTTTTAATGGCCAAATGAAAAATACTGAAAAAACACAACACAGCGAATATTTCGAGAGGACAAACGCCTCTCTTCTTCAGCGCGAAACGAAATAATGTATCCAAGGAAAGTGCCGAAGAAAAAAATAACAAAAAAAAAAACGCGGAAAGTCAATGTGAAAAGAACCAAAAAAAACCAAAGAAACAACCAAAAAATTAAAAGATGAATAAAATTCAATAAAAGCCAAAAATTAAAAGAATTAAAACCAAATACCTAACAACCATAAAGGCGAGTTATTCGCCAATATCCGCGATTTTCACAAAATCCAAAAAATTATGAACTGCCATCGACGGATAGTAGCGAACAACTGAGAAAGAAAAGAAAACAATTCATTCACTCAAAAACAAAACGAACCAGCAATTAAATAAGTTGGAGAACTATGTCATCTGATTTTAGTTAATGCATTTCTTGCAGACACCCTTTGAGACCTAAGGGGTTGTTCACGTGTTTGATTATATGACTAGGAAAGTGATTCAAGGTTTATTTCAGGGATTACTAAAGTATCGGTTTCTCTTTTGAGAAAACCGAAATATGACTCGTTTATTCTTAAATCACCGGAATCTCTGTTTAAAGCTAGACCTAAATGTTGGTATTTATAAATTTCAACAGCTTCCCTGTAGTGCTGGACAATACCTTTGTCATGCGAGCTTGGCTAGCTTGATTAAACAAAATAGTATGGTCTGGTTTTTCAAAAATGTGCTCTGCAAGGGCATTTAGTTCAACATCTTCAATAATATGCTCTGTAAGTTCCAACGTACCCCGCTTTTTTCCTGGGATATTGCATGTACACCCTTTTGATAATCTGGATATGTATTGTACCTTTTGATTTAGCTTCACTCTACCTCTAGTTTCCCTGAAAGTGGAAACTTAAAACCTATTCTGTTCCTGAAATATTGCATTTATGCTCCTTTGACAACTTGGATGCATTTAAACGCTTTTGAAAAAAAGTTAGCCTCGATTTTGCAGGTGGGTTTCATCTGGTACATGCCGGGATATGTCCCAGTGTGTACCATATTTTCCGGTCCTACTATATACCAGATGACACCCATCTGCAAAATCTAGCGTTGTTTTAACTTCTGAATGTTTAGCCACAAGATGACCACCTAACATGACCAGATAATTTGGCTTTGATTTGGTACCCCAAGCGCTAAATTTTACTGAACTAAAAAAGAATAAACAAAGAAAATCCAAAGACAAAGTATTTCTTGGGGTGTATTTCCCAAGCTTTGAGAAAGGTTTGCTCAGAAACAGAAATTGTAATATACCAAAACAATTGGTCTGGACTGGATAGTTGAAAATCAAACTAACTATGCTAGTATTGCTAGATGCGGCTTACGTATTTTTCGAAAATGCTATATGGCGGAATGCTAAATGGCACCCCCTTTCACTTCGTTGTGCATTGTTATGGTGAGTAATATCGCCCGTCAGGTGTGTTAAGGCGAGGGTCTTGCGGGCCTAAATGTCACGCCTCATCTTTTATACAGACGCACAGAAGTTGCACCTGTGTTACGGAGTTGTGTTTCCAAGTTTTTCATATGACGAGAAAAAAAACATCATTCATAAAACAGGATAAGGAGTTTAACCAAGATATATATATATATATATATATATATATATATATATATATATATATATATATATATATATATATATATATATAATATATATATATATATATATATATATATATATATATATATATATATATATATATACATATATTATATATATATATATATATATATATATATATATATATATATATATATATATATATATATATAAATATATATAAATATATATATATATATATATATATATATATATATATATATATATATATATATATATATATATACAAATATATATATATATATATATATATATATATATATATATATATATATATATATATATATATATATATATATATATATATATATATATATATATATATATATATATATATCTTTTTTTTATATACCTTATAACGGTCAAACTGCACTAACTGAATCATCCAATAAAAGCTCTTAACAAAACACGAATATATTATTTTAAGTTCATTTCCGTTTTTAACAATAAAATACAAAAATAAGTGACTGAGAACAAAATAGAAAAGGAAACTATGCATATGGGACCCAATTGGTTCCATCTTCTGGTTGAAGACCGCCAGTTATTAACAAAATGATATCTACCATCCACCAGATTCCGACACCTCCAAGCGTTAACACCTTGCCGACAGCAGTTCCTGTATGTCCTAAGCAAAATCTGTCAAGCCCAAGGAATCCAAGAAAAATGCTATAGAGCAAGGTTGATAAAAAGTAATGACTTCCATATCTGAAAAAAGATAAAAGTTTTTTACAATAAAATTATGGGAAATGTCTGGAAAAAAATATGAAATAATCTCCTACGATATTGACATTCGACTCTGCCTGAAGACCTATTCAATAAATAATAATAATAAATCAATTAATAGTAAAGAGCGATGGTAAAACATAAACCGAGCAAGAACTCTTCCGGATATGAGGGTAGCTGCTCTCTCCAGAACTTCCCTCTCTTTACGCTAAAGTTTTGTAGTACTTTACTGAGAGCCATTTTGAGAGTAAAACGGAGTTTGTCAGCAATAGGTTTTAATTTCCAACTATTTCTGGAATATATTTATGTTCGTTTTTAAGTTTTATTGTTCGCTCTTTGCTTACATATGAAAAAAATTGTTGTTTTTTATTTAACTTCTATTCGCTTTTAATATCATACCCAGGGTTACCTTAAATATGAGGTTGGCCACCACGCCTCAACTTTCATTCAAGTTTAATACCAATGCTTCGAGAAACGACTCATTTAGCATAATTGCATTTTCCAAATAAACTATAATATTCCAATTCAATTCATCTAAAGCAACAGAAACATAGACAGTTTGAAAACATGGGCAAGAACACTATTTCAAGCTGTAGTTATCCCCCCCCCCCACAAAAGAATCTCTTAGCCAACCAATAAACGGTAGACAACTATGCAACACTCTATACCCTTTAGCTTTATCCGATAAAGGGTCTACAATAACATTTCATTTTTTATGGTCTGCATGTATGTTGAGAAAGAAATGATATACCATAAACACGTAAGACCTCTGAGATTGGGAGGCTATATAAACCATTTTAACAGTTCTCAGAGTTTTCCCTCGTAATATTCCGGCCATATTCGGGCCAAAATTGCTGTTTTACAGGCCAATATGCTAGAATTCAGCGGTTTAGAGTCGCCTGATCTCTTCTATTACATCTTTCCGTTTTCATTCAAATGAATCCTTTTTTTATTAATCTACGTCTACTGGTCGAATACAATCACCCCCCACCCCCCCCAAAAAAAAAAAAAAAACCGTAAGCATGACCATACTTCTCTGGAAAAATTAAAAAAATGGTGTTTTGTATGGCTGTAGCCTTCTTATTCAGGTTAGTTTTCATTGTATAATTTTAATCAAGATCGTAACACTTTTCGGGTTCTTTTAGTCTCCTTTTCAAAAATTATGCAAAGCTTCTAGTTTAATTTTTCTAAAATAATGCAAAGAATAAATTTTCTAGTAGGTTTTTATGAGCAATAGAAAGATTAAAAAGATTTGCATATTTAGAATCAACATTAATAATAGATGTAGAGGAGTCTATAAGAGTTTTACCTTCTCATTTGATTCCAAGCTCTCCCATAACCTTTGTCGTGATCCTTAGGACAAAGTCCATTAAAATTATCTGTATAAATGTGGATAGGACAAAACCCTACTTAACTTCAGATCCAGCTACTAATCTAACTTCCTACCTTACCGCAACAGTATTGTTCTCGTAAATAGCACTAATGATTTTAACGTACTTATCCGGTAGATCATACAAGGACAGGAACCTTCACTAATTTTTTTCTATCGGCTGAATCAAATGCCTGTTCATAATGTGTAAAAACTAAGGACAAAAGAGGTTTGATTATTAAGAAAATTCCCAATTATTAATCTAAGACTGAAAATTTGTTCGGTGCATTCTCTTTCCTTCCTAAAACCCCCCTGTCCTTCTCTTAGAACTCTATCTACAGGATCTCTTAATCTAATAAGTATCGTCATGCTAAGTAATTTGTTCCATACTAATACCTCTATCTATATAAAACGTCCCTTTTTCAAAGTTTCGATCACTATTAACACTAGCCACTCCATGCCTACAGTTTGTTACCATGAAATATTTGATATATTTGTTTTCAGTCTGTATATCATGTCAAGCTCGCATATACTCTCTTTCCCGTTTATTGGTTGGTAATTTGTCTTCTCTTCTTTCTGCAAGATATTCTGACGAAAAAAAATTTAAGTGTCTCTCCCATATTAAGTCGGATCAGATCACAATTCCCAAAAAGCTCAACTAGGACATTACCTCTTACTTCCCACCGAATTTGGTCAAAATCCAACACGTCCCGGTAACAAGAGTATGAGGCCCCTCTCATCCACCACATAGGTTGGATCTGGTACGAAGTCCCAAAAACCACAACCAAGTAATTTACTCTTACTTCTCACCATGTGCCGCTGGAATGTGGCAACTTGTTCTGGCGGACGTCGTGACTAAAAGAATTTAGGAACTCTGTGCAGCTACCAGAGTGGGTATGAACCCAAAGAGCCAAAACTAGGAATATTAAGTGCTAAAATTGCCCAAATTTGCGCGCTACACAGCGATTTTCGGTACTACAGTCAACAAGTTTTGGCGCGTGTCGCGGCTTGCACCGTGCGCATGGTCCGTTTAAGTGTACTTGGATTAGTTTTAGGTCATTCTTTTCATTGTTTTATCTCTGTTTATTACAATATTAGCACCAATCTTTCGAAATGAACACGACAAAAACGCTATCTCGGTTATATCAACTTTACGCCTATCTTTCGAAACGAATTCAGAAAAAAAAACGCACAATGTTTTTTGTTAGTTTCTCTGCCTTTTTTCCAAATCTTAATTATTTCGTCCTAGACAAAAGAAAAACTGTAGCAAGAAAGTGCTACTACTTGGTCATTCAATGTTGCTCGTGCTTTAGTGCTACACATGATGAAAAAGTGTTAAAATAGCACTTTCGTGCTACAAGTGATAACCCTGCCCTGCTTACATGTGAATTGAAAACGAAATGGATTCTTCTGTCCATGTGTGTGTCAAACAAATTTTTCTATGTAAAAAATGAACGAGTTTTTTGTGAATTGAATTTATAAAAAAACACGTAAATGTAAGAATTAGCTTTCAATCGCGCCTTTAAACAGCTCTCTACGACAGTCCAGTGCCTTAAACGCTAAAAAGAGTTTTAAGGTTTAGTGAATTTTTAAACGAACGTAATTGATTACTTCTTATTTACTTATATTTTTTCATTATTTTGGATCTTTTTTTATTTGTGCACTAAAAAAAAATACTACCACTACCACTAACAACTCACCTCAGCACCAAGCCGCCTGAGGCCAACACAGCTACGTAAGCTCCTCCTCCATCCAATCTATCCAAAGCCTCCCTTTTTGCACCCTCCCACGAAGTTCCCATTTCCTTTAAATCTTTCTTTATGACGTCCTCCCACCCCAAACGAGGAGGACCTGCTTTCTGTTTAGCCCTAGACGGTTGGTCAAAAAGAACAATCTACGGCAATCTGTCACCTTTCATCCGCAAAACGTGCCCTAGCCGCCTCAACCTTTCTTCCATCATAGCCCTAGAGAGCGGTATTGAACCCCATTTTTCGTACAGCCTACAGTTTGAAATACGGTCAGTCAGCCGGGTACCCACAATCCTTAAGCAATTTCTCTGGAAAACATCTAGCAAATCTTCATCCGCTTTTCGGAGCGCCCATGCTTCAGAGCCACATTTGATCACTGTCATCACTGTAGTTTCTAATATTCTAATCTTGGTTTTAATACTTATCTTCCTATTCTTCCGACCTTTTTTTAACTGTGAAAAAACACACCGAGCCCTGGCTATTCTACTTTTAGTACCTTCACTCCCACCATCTTTACTAATAATACTACCAAGGTAAGTGAAGCTGCCCACCTGATAATCTTTTCATTACCCAACGTCAGCTTTTCATCTTCACTTATTCCTAGCCTTACTGACTTAGTCTTCTTAACATTAATTTTCAAACCTATTCTAGCACCCTGAACTCGCAAAACCTCTAAAAGTTCATTTATTTTGGTCCCACTTTCATCTAGGATGCTTAAATCATCAGCATAATCTAATTCCAGGAGACTTTTTCCTCCCCATTTGATTCCGTGGTCTCCCATTACCTTTCCTGCGTTCCTCAAGACAAAGTCCATCAAAATAATCCATATAAAAGGGGATAGAACATAGCCCTGCTTAACTCCTGATTCAATACAAAACCAGCTGCTAACCTCATTTCCTACCTTAACCGCAGCAGTGTTATTTTCGTATATAGCACTTATTACTTTAATGTATTTGTCTGGTATACCATACAGGGATAAAAGCTTTACTAAAGCTCTTCTATCAACAGAATCGAAGGCTTGCTCATAATCTATAAAACTGAGGACCAACGGTGTTTGACAACTTAGACACTTCTCAATTATTAACCTAAGAGTGACAATTTGGTCAACACATCCTCTACCTTTTCTAAAACAGAACTGTTCTTCTCTTAAAACTTTGTCTATGGCATCTCACAGTCTAAAAAGTATCATATTACTAAGTAATTTACTACCTTCAAAAACCAGACTAATGCCTCGATAATTAACACGCTCACTTATGTCACCTTTCTTATAAAGTGGCTTAATTAAGGTTTTCCTAAAATCGTTAGGTACTTACCCATTTTCAAAATCATATTCATAATCTTCAGTAGCTTATTTCTAACCTCAGAGCCACCATATTTAAGAAACTCATTTACCACCCTATCAGCACCTGGAGCCTTATTATTTTTTAATCCTTTTAGTACTGCCGCTAATTCTTCCTCACAAAACAAATCTTGCTTCACATCCAAGGTATCACAAACTTTTTTATTTTCCTCTATATCTTTTCCTGCAACTCTATCTCGGTTTAGCAAATTCTCAAAATGTTCTGCCCATCTCTCTTGAATTCTTTCCTTATCACTAATTATGGCCCCATTCCTATCTTTATATGGGCTAAGTCGAGATTGACTACTCCCTCTCAATTTATTAACATGCCAGTACATATTTTACTATTATGCCGTCTAGCTGCATCTTCCAGATCCTCGGCAATTTTATCTATGGCCTCCACTTCACATCTCCTTAGTTCATATTTTAATGCTTTCTCCACTTTCTTTACATTCATTTTGTTTTCATAAAATCTATCACTCAGATAATTCCTGTACAGGTCCTTTCTCCTTTCTATTAAACATAAAGCTTTTTCACTAATATTCTCAGCTGCAGTCCTAGCTTTCTTCCCTAAGACACCTTCAGCAACTTCACAAATTATTTTTCTCAAATTATTCCAACCATCTTCCACATTATCAAATTTTAAACCCTCAAGTTTAGTATTTAACTGTTCCCGGAAAGTTTCTCTCAAATTCTCATCCTGGAGTCTACCAACATAATAACTTCCCGGGAGCTAGTTACCCTTCTATAATTTCAGCTTTAAATTAACCCTTGCACTACTAGATGGTGATCTTTACTTTTAACCTCAATGACAGCACTCCTATATGCCCTAGTATCTTGTATTGATTCTGCCAGTCTTCGGTTTACTATAACATAACCAATAAGGTTTGCTGTCTTACCATCACGTGAATACCATGTTAACTTATGAGCCATTTTATGACCAAACACCGTATTGTTTATAACTAGATTGTTATACATATAAAATTGCAAAAGTCTGTATCCATTACTGTTTTCTTTTCCTACCCCAAATTTACCTAGGCTAGGATACCATCTATCCCTATTTCTACCAACATGGATGTTAAAATCTCCTAGTAAAAACATCATATTTCTACCTGGGACCCTGTCTGTTTGCACCTGTAACTGTAAGTAAAATTCATCTGAGTCACTAGTATCTCCCTCAGTCGGTTCTACAGGGGCATATACTACTATAACTGATACCCTGGACTTTTTTAGTCATAAAATGAGCAATTAGTATTCTATTATTAATACCTTTCCAGCCTATACACGACTTAGCAGCTTCCTTATTCATCATGAACCCTACTCCCTGTCTATGTACCCCATCCTTCCTGCCTGAGGAAACAAATTCTATATCACCTAATTTCATGTTTCCTACCCCTGGGATATAAGTTTCGGAAACTCCTAATAAGTCCAGTTCGAATCGTCTAAATTCGTCAGTCAAAATGTCGATAAGATGGTTTTTTTAACGTCGTAAAACTCCAAGTTCCAATTTTCATGTTCTTTAAATCATTGAAATTATTTTGGCCTCAGGAAAAGTAATGATCCCGGATACCAGTGCAGGACCGGGATCACATATCTTCTCAAGTCTACACCGAAGTGCTTAAGCCAGCTTAGAACCGGACAGCAAGAAGTCCCTGGTACCTCCAGTATGAATGAAGGCTTTGTGCAATCCTGGCCCCATCTTGGTCATAACATGATTTCCAGCACTTGGCGATGCTCTTCTATCTACAAGAGTAGAAATCCTGCACAGACAATCTCAAGCCTATTACCTCCGACTCTTATATATTCATGCCTACAAATATTATGCTACTACGGGGAGGCAGCCCATAGTAGATAAATTAGCTAGGAAGAGGTTTTTCAGCCCGAAGAAGCCCGTCAAAACAGATCAAGCCCGGAAGAATTGTCCGTTAATCAGAATCCTGTGCGAATGCTGTGTCGTTTACTAGGCTGTAATTTCTTCGAGGTGCGCCACTCCTCAAGGGGGAATAGAGTTGACCACAAGGTCTCCAGTCATGCAGGTACCCCAAAAGGGTCGAAGCAGCCCTTTGCGGAGGCCATTGTCCATAGATCTGGATCTTACGCCCTGCCGCAGTTGTCCTCCTATAAAGGATCCTCCCGCGATTGTGTTCTGCATCACCATACAATTTTACCCATTATTGGGAGAAGGTTTGTAACTCATGAGACTTGTGGACACACCGGTGGGCCCTATTGATTGTAAATTTGAGGGGCCTTCTTCCTCCTCCACCTGTATTTATGACCCCGGGTAAGGGTACCCCAGTTTCTATTATAGACCCCCAGGGACAAGGTCCCCCCTTGGTCCGTGCCTCCTATGGAGCTACCCTACATATTTGTAGGGCATTCTACTATCACCACCTGGGGACACGCTGAGTGGCATGGGCGAGGCCAGGAGCATAAGTTAAGACAATAAAGCCAAATCAATAAAATGAAAGCAGATTTCCAAAACAATGATAGAAATTATGGTATTTAGGCTACATGTTATAGCCACCACACTAAAGATGTGAAGTTAGTTATAGTCAAAATATACCAAAATATGATGAAAATACAATATTTTAGTAACAAAATTATGGAAACTACAACAGAGAGTTATGGAAAGCAGGCTGCCTAGATTGCATCATATTAAATACTTAACCTAATTATCTCTATAGCTTAAATATTTATTTAAAATATACTGGCATAGATACCATTATCTCACTCAGGCTTAGCTGATTATCTCCAAGTGGACACATAAAACTGGTTTCAATACAGATCAACAACAAAGTATGGTCACTGCAACACGTAAGTACTAAAATTACAATTTTAAATGAAAGGTAGTAAATTAATTTACAAATATAACATAAAAAGTGCAAAAAAAAAACTTGCTAAGGATATCTGCAGCATACAACTTTAGAAGGTGATTATCTAATTATCTAAAATATCAAGTATGACAACCCCTAGTTTTTAAATCTATATTTGCTAATAGACAATATTAGTAAGGTGTCTAGTGTAGCTTTTCTAGCGTTAAGATCTTGGAAATCATAGGTTTTGATGCAAAATTGTGCATTTTTCTAAGTTTTTTTTTCTTAACTTTTAATTGATCACCCCATTGCCCCCTCCCAATAAAAAAAGGGCCGCCACCCCCGTCCCCGGATATGGGTAGCCGCTGATCCCTGAGTAAATTAAATAATCTCAGAGGAATCCTGCCACGACCCCGAAGACTTCAGGCAATACTCAGTTGAGATACGTACTCCTGCCAAGCCTGACCCAGGTGCAAAACACCAATGATCAGTACCACCCCACATACATTTCTTGGGAAACCCACCTAAGGTGCCACCAAGTTAACTGAACAAATAGAAGAAATGTATTTAGTAAATAGAAGTCAACTGAAAAAATATATTTAGTAAATAGAAGATTTATTCCATAAGGTGGATCGCAAAATTTTTTGAACCTCATACCGAGCCATGATAAAGAAAAAGAATTAAAACAAACTTTGGTAACGCTGGGTAAAACCATTTAATGTTGTAGCGGAGGTCGGGGCTTACCTGATACAAGGGAAGCCTCCTCTGAGAAATCGTCGCTCACCAAAACATTCAATATCACCTAAAACAGTACAGTGTACTTTGGTTTTTTCAACGTCAGCATAGTTTTGGCCACCAAACTGAAATAGAGGTAATAGTTAGCGCAAATAATTATTTATCAATTGATCTTTGTTTTCCAATTCATAAACAAAAGAGTTAAAAATCTCTCACTCTAGGGTACAACCAAAGTTGGAATGAACCCCTTGTTTTAGATATTATTTAAACAATAAATTTAAGGGCTAAATCCAACGAAACTCAATGATAAAAAAAAAATAAAACAACACCTCGAATAAAATACCTGAATAAAACATCTCGCTCTTTACGCTTAAGTTTGAATTTTGTCCCAATTCTTTAAGAGTGATTCCTGAAACACAAGGGTCATTTAATTAGAACAATAAAAAGCTTAAAAAAAAAAACTTTAGCGTAAAGAGCAATGTGTTGGGGAGGGGACAATCCTCTTTATATATGTAATAATTTCTGTCCTTTTTAAGTTTTAATGTTGCTCCTTACTTTCTGCTGAAAAACTTGTTTTTTTAATTTTTTTCTATCAAAAACGAACTTATGGAGTTTAGACTCCGCTTAAGCCTACAATAAAGAGGAAATTGGGAAAACAAAACGCCGACGGCAGCAATGCAGCTGTCCACTATCACTACAATAAACGATCGGTAAAATACACTACTACTACTACTACTAACAACGCACCGCAGTACCAAGCCGCCAGAGGCCAACACAGGTACGCACACTCCTCCTCTATTCTATTTAAAGCCTCCCTCTTTACACCCTCCCAGAAAGTTCCTATTTTCTTTCAATCTTTCTTTATGACATCCTCGCACCCCAACCGCGAACGACCAGCTTTCTTTTTAGCCCTAGACGGTTGGCCGAAAAGGACAATCTTCGGCAATCTTTCAGGTTTCATCCGCAGAACGTGCTCTAGCCATCTCAACCTTTCTATCATTATAACCTTAGAAAGCGGAATTGAACCACACTTTTCGTACAGCCTATTGTTTGAAATTGTGCATTGGCACTGTTCTGTTTTTTTATGAAGAAACAGAAAACAAATAAACAGGGCATGGCTGAAACAGAACAGAAACAGAACGGGTCAACAAAAAACAGAAAACCTGTTTCTGTTCTGTTTTTTTTTATAACAGCAGAAAACATCTGTTTCGTCCAAAGAACAGCTGTTTCTGAACATACAAAGCTTAAAGAAGAAACAAAATTGTGAATGATAAGTTTTAGCTTATTATCAAAGAGGTAATAATAGAATAAGTTGTTCAAGCCTTAAAGCTTATCATTTAAAAATTGTGCTTTTTTCCAGCGTTTGGACATTGTCCGGGCATACTGCTTTCGCGTGAATTAATTACCAATGAAAAATGCCTGTTCGCTCGACACACTAGTAGTAGGTACGCTCAGATGTGCTCTAAGAGTACACTCTAAGATTTAGAGCGATTTCTGGCAGCTCCGGAAAGATTTCTTCGTTTCGAGTCTAGAAAACGAACGGGTCTACAATCTGAAAACATTAACTTTTTAGTCTCTCATTAACTTTTCGTCACGATTGTCACTTGCTTTAACACTTTTTAGAAAATATTGTACAATTGCAGCATTTTTTTTTTTTCAAAAAGGTGACAATGCAATATCTGAAAAACAACTTTTACTATTAAGTTAGACCTTTAAGGGCAAGTTGTGGGGCATTTTCAGTTAGCCAGAAGGCACTATGTGTATACTTTTAATACTACCCCTACAGCTACTGTAACTAATAACGCCAAGGGTATTAAGGTGAAACTTTTAGGGAACGTTTGGGAGGAGTCTTAATTAAACAAAAAACTGTATGCATACAGGCTTTCGAAAGTGCATATAAACAATGCCATAGGCAGCATTACTCTATAATTGTTAGGAATATTATTGAAACTTTTAAAGGAGCTAATTCGATTCAAATTTAAAAGTTCTGGTGCCCTTTTTAAGAATAAAAGAGATTGGAGGGCAAGCAGCCCTTCTCTTTTTGAGACAGCCATTTTGTTCAGCATTGTAGAACGGTCCAGCAACCAAGTCTTTTAGGATATTGGGCATGTCACCCCCCCCCCCCAATTATGCCATTGGCCTATTATTTTTTGAAAATAAATGTTACTTTAATCTAAATCAAAAGCCATTGTGTTTATGGTTGCCAATTTCAATCCTCAGCAATATATCGAGAAAAACTGGGGGTATTAAGTTGAAACTTTTGGGGCTACTAATATTACTACTTCTGCTCTTACAATTTAAATAAATAAAATGAGTGTAAGTTTATCCAGGTTGTCAAATAGCATAGATAGTATCTTTTGGGAATGATATAGTTTTATTTTTCAGGTCAACTTCAGGAGTTATAGTAGCGTAAAACTACCACAGATCACTATCAATAAATAAATGAAACTCAAAACAAAACAGAAATTACAAAAAATAGCCGAGTCAAACTCAAAGCGAGTAAAAAGTAACATGAGTAGGGCTGATAACCCCCATGCCTTCTCAAGACCAGAATATAATTTGCGCTTTACTGAAAACAAAATACGTTTTAAATGTTTTCACTTTTTTTTACTTTCATAAATGCAAAATTATCAAAACCTTTAAGGAATAGATATCAATATATGTAAATTAAACTGAAAAATCCAAGGTCATTTGTTTTTTTTTTTAGTAAAGCACAAATTTTGTTCTGGTCTTGAGAAGGCATGGGGGTTATCAGACCTACTCATGTTAATTTTTGCTTGTTCTGAGTTTGACTCGGCTATTTTTTGCAATTTCTGTTCGTTTTGACTTTCATTTATTTATTGATAGTGATTTGTGATAGTTTTACGCTTGGTTGATTATTTGACTTTATTTCTGCTCCGTTTTGGCTTAATGGAGCTCTTAACTTTTCTGTGACAAACTTGCTTTGTGGATTAATTTTGCCCCGGGCACCACAAACACTGGGAATGGCTCTGGAAATATGGTTAGTAAGATATGGAAATTGATTTATTTACCGAATATTTTGTTGTAAATAAATCATTTTAGTTATTATAAACAATCAATAACATTTTTATTGTTTAAAGCAAATAAGCATGAACAGGTCCATCGATTCTAGAGCCAATGTAAAATACTTCTGATCCCATTCCAATTGTCATTGTGTATGAGCATTAGTTCTTGAGGTATTTGGGACAGAAAGTAAAACTTAGTGTGAAGAGTGGAGAGCTGAGATTTCTTAGAATTTAATTTTTGTGTGCTTTAGTGCCATACCCAGGGCTATCCTCAGCAATATATCGAGAAAAACTGGGGGTATTAAGTTGAAACTTTTGGGGCTACTAATATTACTACTTCTGCTCTTACAATTTAAATAAATAAAATGAGTGTAAGTTTATCCAGGTTATCAAATAGCATAGATAGTATCTTTGGGAATGATATAGTTTTTATTTTTCAGGTCAACTTCAGGAGTTATAGTAGCGTAAAACTACCACAAATCACTATCAATAAATAAATGAAACTCAAAACAAACAGAAATTACAAAAAATAACCGAGTCAAACTCAAAGCGAGTAAAAAGTAACATGAGTAGGGCTGATAACCCCCATGCCTTCTCAAGACCAGAAATAATTTGCGCTTTACTGAAAACAAAATACGTTTTAAATGTTTTCACTTTTTTTTACTTTCATAAATGCAAAATTATCAACCTTTAAGGAATAGATATCAATATATGTAAATTAAACTGAAAAATCCAAGGTCATTTGTTTTTTTTTTTTCAGTAAAGCACAAATTTTGTTCTGGTCTTGAGAAGGCATGGGGGTTATCAGCCCTACTCATGTTAATTTTTGCTTGTTCTGAGTTTGAATCGGCTATTTTTGCAATTTCTGTTCGTTTTGAGTTTCATTTATTTATTGATAGTGATTTGTGATAGTTTTACGCTTGGTAGATTATTTGACTTTATTTCTGCTCCGTTTTGGCTTAATGGAGCTCTTTACTTTTCTGTGAGAAACTTGCTTTGTGGAAAAAGTCTGTTAAATTAATAGCTGTGAAAGAACACCTTGGGCCTGGATCACAGAATTCCTGTGTTGTTTTAAAATCACTTTTCTGTGAACGGGCAGCGTAGAGGCGGATTGCACCTGGCACTTTGATGATAAATCCCTTCAGTGCAGTTTTTGTCAAGAAAAAGAACACTCAGTGATAATTTATTGCGCCCCCTGGCTACGATCGTATTTAACGCCTCTGCCGAGATGATGGCCTATGGAACTAAATGCATGATTTTAAACCGATCGTTTTTACCAATTGTTTTCTAGAGGTGTATTGGATAGCATTGAGACGTGCACCTAGGGCAGTGAGAGAGTGTGATTACAGAGGAGACAAGGCATTTATCTAACCAAGCAGGAGGCACCTGAAGCGAGCTGGAATCACGTTGCTACCTCCTGCGTAGCAAAAAACGTATTTGCTTCTTCCTTACCTTAGACCTTAGCTCCTCCTGTACCTTCAGAGGCACACAGGGCGTCCGTTAACAGCCTCCAATCATCCCGGAAATGAGCTACGGCGTAGATGTCCTCCCACTCTGGGACTAAGGATGCATGAAGTACTCTCCTGTTCCGCTCATATGTCCTGCAAAGCGTGTTTTTGGACCTTCCTCGTCGACGCGTGTCGTCTGGTTGCCACTGGATAAGCATATTCGGTAGTCTCATCCTGGCATACGGATAACATGGCCAAGATAGCGCCATCTTCATTGCCTGACTACATCAGCGACATCACGCTGGTTCGTGTAGTGGCGAATTTCCAATTTTGTTATCCTATCCTTTCAGTTAATATTCATGATACGTCGAAGACAGTTGTTTTCATAAGCAGTGAGTAGTTTTTCTTGCTCAGCTGTGAGTTTTAAACATTCCATCGCGTACGTCAAGATCGAAAGGACGTTGCTTCTGAAAAGGCGAAGTTTTAGCCGGAGTGAGCATTTCGCTGATCTCCAGACTGGTCGAAGTCGTTGAAATGCCGAGCTTGCCAGGACTATTCGTGTTCTCAGCTCTTTTTCGAAATCGCCACTAAACGAGACTGTGTTACCAAGATATCAGAAGTCGGTGATTTGCTCTATGCTTTCAGTCCCCAGCTGGATATTCATCGGTGAGTTAGTGGTTGACATCGCTTTGGTTTTGGGGGCGTTGATATGTAACCCAAACTGCTCGGCTCTTTCGGCTAACTTGCATAAAAAGTCTTGAAGTTTGCTTTTGTCTTTCTCCATCAATCCAACATCGTCTGCAAAGTCGAGATCTTGGACTAGTCTGCCTGCAATTCTGATCCCATATCCATCAATTTGTCTGAATATGTAGTCCAATATGAGAATAAAGAGGAATGGAGACAATACGCACCCTTGTTTGACACCTGTCATCACTTTCAAATATCTTGTATTTCTTCAGAGGTTCTCACGCAGCATTCCGTGTCTTCGTAAATTGCCATGATAAGGCGAACCAGCTTTTCAGGAATACTGTAGAGATCAGGATCCTCCATAGTATTGGGCGGTCTATTGAGTTGAACGCTTTTTCAAAGTCAACGAACAATAGATATAGATGTTGTCTCCACTCATTTGATTCTTCAAACATGGTGCGCAGTGTGAATATCAGATCGGCGCAAGATCTTTTTTTTTTTGCAATTGCCCTCTCCCTTCCCAGGAAAAGAAATTCATTTGTGAATTCCAATTTATTTTTTTTCCTGGAATGCCCAGGGCCAGATTTAAAGCCTTGACGCTTCTAGGCCCAAGCATTTTTGCCGCTCCGCTTTTACTAGATTTTCGAGGTTATTTCCAAAAATTCGAGGAAAGTGGAAGCAATGAACAGAACGCAACTGATGAGCCGAAAGTAATGAAAGAGCGAGGTGATACCGAACTCTCAGCTGCCATTCTTGGGAGACATCTGACTGTTAATAAGTGGCCACAAAGTTCCTGTGTTGTTTTAAAATCACTTTTCTGTGAACAGGCAGCGCGGAGGCGGAGTCCACCTAGCACTTTGACGATAATTCACTTCAGTCCAGTTTTTGTCAAGAAAAAGATCACTCAGTGATAATTTATTGCGCCCCCTGGTGTTGTGCGCCCCTAGGCCCGAGCCTAGTAGGCCTAAAAAAAAATGCCTTGTCTCCGTTTAAATTACGAAAGGAATTAATTGCATAGAAGGTTAAGAAACATTGAATTTGACTTATCTTTTGTGTCGCAGCCACAATATAAGGATTTTTCTCATTGTTCAATCGCTGATTAAGGTTAATTGTCAATTAAAATTGACTGATAGGTCAGATCTCTAATTGGCTTTCATTGCGTCGGTAGAATATTTACCCCTTACTGCATAAGCGCTAGAATAGCAGCGAAAAAAAAAAAAAAAACGATCGGTAAATAAAACAATTGGCAAAAAAAAAAAACGCCCAGTAAAAAATGCCAAGTGTGTTTAGGGACTAAGAGTTTCCTCTATTTCAAGTTTAGAATCTTTGGAAAAGTAATATAAACACATTTTAATGACAAAACTTTGTCAATATTGACCTTAGAATTATGAGAATTACACCGACTCTGATCAAATTTTTCACTTTTGATTCGGCTGTTTTGCTAATACGTCAGCCAGGAGGGGGCGCAGTAATTAATTTTGCCCCGGGCACAACAAACACTGGGAATGGCTCTGGAAATATGGTTAGTAAGATATGGAAATTGATTTATCTACCGAATATTTTGTTGTAAATAAATCATTTTAGTTATTATAAACAATCAATAACATTTTTATTGTTTAAAGCAAATAAGCATGAACAGGTCCATCGATTCTAGAGCCAATGTAAGAATACTTCTGATCCCATTCCAATTGTCATTGTGTATGAGCATTAGTTCTTGAGGTATTTGGGACAGAAAGTAAAACTTAGTGTGAAGAGTGGAGAGCTGAGATTTCTTAGATTTTAATTTTTTGTGTGCTTTTAGTGCCATACCCAGGGCTATCCTAAATATGAGGCTGACTGCTACCTCCGCTATCTCCACTATTCATACTGAAGTATAGTTTTCACATAACGATGCTTTAAAAAAAAGGTTCATTTAGGCTATTAACTTTTCAAAATAAATTGTAATTTCTGCATCCATACTACAAGCTTCACCGTATGGCCTGATGAAGAGATGCTGGAGGCTAAATCTGTGGTCATTTGATATTCGTTCAATTCATCTTAAGAACTCTCATAGAAAGAATGTGGGCCTAAAGACTTTTTTAGGCCCAGATTAGGCCCACCTTTTAATAAAATAATCAGCTGGTTTCCACTCTAATAGCTGGTGAAATTATGCAACACATAACAGCTGCTACAATTATTGGATAAAAAGCCAATAATAATAACCTATTTTTTATTGATTGCACATGTGTTTGAGGCCAAATGGCATGCCGCAAGCCAGTTTTCTGAGACTGGGAGCCTACAAAGTAGAACATTTAAACAGCTCTTCGAATTTTCGTTGATAAAATTTGGACTTAATTTGGCCCAGCATTTCTGTTTTATGAGACAAAATGCCAAAAATGGAGAGGGAGAGAAAGAGAGAGAGAGAGAGAGAGAGAGAGAGAGAGAGAGAGAGAGAGAGAGAGAGAGAGAGAGAGAGAGAGAGAGAGAGAGAGCGAGAGAGAGAGAGAGAGAGGGGGGGGAAGGCAGAGAGGGGGAGAGAGAGAGGAAATAGTGCTTAATGTCACTGCAATTTTACTTACCTTCACATGCTACAATTGTTGTTTTTTTTTTTTTTTCTTAAAGTAATAGCATTACCTTTAAGCATCCGTAGCCAAGTTCTTCTTGTGCAGTAGCATTTCCCTTCAAATCAATAGGATCTTCACAGTCCAGGAACTCTAAAGGTCTATAACATTGGGAAAAGAAAGAGAAATTAGAGGAACCAACATTAAAAACATATATTAGCTAAAACAATTATTAGTCAGGGCGCCAGATTCTGTATCGTGCACCCACCCATGCCGGAAGGTACAAAATGCTGAGGACGGATCCTAAGGTAGTCGACCATGCTGAAAACGAACATCGTAGGGCGCAGGTTCTGAGATATAGGCCAAAAACGCCAAATTTGGCCTATAACTAAGTGTGACAATTCAGGATTTTTTTTTGCGAGTTATTGGGTTGAGGAATCCGACGTAATGTTATATCAATCGAAGGAGGAGATTTAGATCTATAATAATATGATTTTTAAATTGAAAAAAAACACAGTTTTTTTCTCTATTTACTGCAGTTTCAAAATAAGTGCTGTAAAATTCGACTAATATCTCAAAGAAAGGCTAAAACTCGAAATTTCTTCAAGATAGCAAACTTTTTTTTCATATTAGAAAAGAAAGTTCATTCAATTCCGCATAATTTGAGCTAAAAATAATGTAAACATTATTATTTTTAAAAGGTCTGCGAATTTTTTTTTGTAGTGTCACTGAAATGATCACTAGCTGTATTGTGAAAACGGACAAAGTTTTTTTTTTTTCAAAGGGTAGGAATACTTCAGACTTTCTAACTGTTTAAAATTTTTAACTTTTACTTAAAAATAAAGATAGGTTTAAACAAAAATGTCGACTAAAAAAAGTGTTTTTTTAGAATGGACGAATATGTTTTCTGGTGTACTAAGGGGTCTGCAATTACCTTTTCGGGACCTGATTTGCCACTGATACGACTGAGCTATTTACTACATGAAAGAATTCTGCTTCAGAGATGGATTCAGTCGGCGCACTGGAGTTGTCTTACTCGGCCTGCCCGTAAAATTGGGTAATAGTAACTGATTAAGGACCTGTTGTAATTAAAAGTAAAAGGTATCAAATAAAACTTTCAAAAATTCCTCATTTTTTTCTTCCGAGAATTCAGATGGGGCAAGGTCAGACTCTTTGCATGCCCTCCCCGTTCCATGGCAGGAGCAGAAGCTGCAGCATCCTTTCATTTTTGAGCTGCTGCAGTCTTTCCTATATCTTCCACTTTTGCATCTGCAGTAAGCTTCCAGGCTTGATGCTTCTTTACAGCTTGAGACAACTGCATCTACTCCCCCTTCAGCCATTTTCCATCCATGGAGGAGTGGATTTGGAATGTTCGGCCAAGCCTGTACTGACGACAAGATTATCCATGTAGCAAATATGGCTCTTTGTATGCATGGCTCGGGGGTGTCATCAGAAGGTGGCAGTCTTCTCACATCTTGTTTCTGGCACCAAATGTAAGCCCTTACTGTCGCCAGTGAATTGAATCCAGCCTGTTACTGTGCATTTCAATGACCAGGGATTTTGATAGGTCGGAAACTTCTCTAAACGGGTCAACTGAAAGCTTCCCTTCTGCATCCTTGATCAGCGCCGTCACAGACACCATTTTTGAGGAAAAAGTTGGAGACGCCGCGGTGTTTAAGAAAGAAGCTTTCCCGACGCCGAAGAAAAAGTTTGTTGTGTCACACCCTGACAGACAGTGTACGAACGGTAACATAATCTGCTGCTCTTTGGACAAGTGGACTCCATCCGCCAGCTCGTGTAGTGGGATAATGTAAGTCGAAAAGTTCGCTCAGTCCCTCAGCTTGAAGCTCTTCGAAACAATGAACACAGGCTACTGCCACGTCTGTGTCGTTGGCATGCACAACGATGCTACAAGCGTAACGGCTAGCGTACTTGGCATACGTAATAAGGCGTTGGCCAGCCTCTTTGTGGCTCGTCACAAGACAACAGCAACTCTATAAGAAAATTAAAACAAATTTTCTTGTGAATTATTATTGCTTCTAATCAGAAGTTATACCAAACCAATCCTGCTCAACTCATCCTCAGGGCTATACTGTGGTGTTCTCCTCCCCATAGCATAGTGCAGACGGTTTGATATCATTCCATTTTCCCTTCTTGCTTTAGTTTTGTTTTTCTCTGTTGAAAGCTTTTTCCAATAGGCAATGTTTAGAAGTCCTCCAAAAAAAATGTCCCCCCAGATCCCAAATCAAATTCCAGTGAATGTGCCATAGTGAAAGATACCCATCTTGGCTGGTCAGGCACACTTTCTCAAAGTTCAAATGATAGCTCCAATTCGGAGAATAGGACAATGATAAGTGTAGGGGCTAATGTAACCATAAATGATGATAATGGGTTTCAAGAGGTCCTCTCTAGAAGTTCTAAAAAAAGGAAAAAAATCTCCCCAATTAAAAGCATTTCCCCTCTCCCTGCCCAAGATCCTCCCTCCAAAAACTTAGGAATTTACCTTAAAATTACTCCCACTACCCCCTTTGAAATAAAAATGATCACTGCAATAAGAGTTGCAATTTTTAAATTGCTAAAATCAATGTTCTCTCTTAACATTAACCGTGATGGATCTCTGCTAATAGCTGTAGAAGATCAGAAATCAGCAGATACAATAATTAACCTTAAATCCCTTCTGAATACCCCAATTATTGCATCTAATTGGAACCCAAAACAATCACCAACAAAAATAGTAGTTTATAATGTCCCCCCAGAGATATCTACTCAGGAGTTAAAAGAAGGCCTTTCAGATAGGGCTGGAAACACAATCCCAGTTGAGGATGTTACCCAACTTGGAAAACCCAACTCTAATGGCCTAAAAACTAGTAGATCCTTCTTATTCACACTGAAGGATAAAATTGATATCCCAGAAAAATTATTCCTATTTGGGCAAATCAAACCACACAAGGAATACAAACCTAAGCCTATTCAGTGTCAGAAGTGTTTCAAACTGGGACACACAACAAACAAATGCAATGAAATTCTCCAAGAGTGTAGTAATTGTAAATCTTTCCATCCTAAAGAGCTGACAACTTGCAACAACACTCAGCCTACATGCATCAATTGCAAAGGCCCACATGAATCTACAAATAAATCATTATGCCCTGCATACAAGAAAAGAGCTCTAACACTCCAAATATCAACAGAGAAGGCAATCCCATACCCCTTTGCAGCAATGGAAGCAAATGCTGCCCAACAATACCAAATAAAGCCTGTAATGAAACCAACCAAAACCCCCAAGTCAAATGCCCCCAATGCATCAAGCACCCCATATAAAACACCATCTTCTAAGCCCCCTAGCTCAAATCCCTATCAGAAGCAATCACCAAGCCAACAAGCCTCCTTGTCCGGTGAGATGAGGCCAGCCTGGCCCTCCCTCCCAAGAAGAAAACAAACCAGAAACACTACCAGGAATCAATCCATTAACCAACAAACAGGATGCACTACCAAAAATGCAATCCCCAAATATATGCTTATTCATTCTAAACTGTAATGCAGTTCAGGCCATGAACATACATCAACTAAAGAAAACAAAAATTATTGCAGAATTGGCAAAAATTTACATCCCAGATGATATGCTCATTCAAGCAAAAAAAGATCTTGCTTTACTCTTAACAAAGCTGAACATTGATACACATTCATATGAAGAATAAATCAACAACACAACATTTATCAATACTCCAATGGAATGTAAGATCACTCACAGAAAATAAGCTAAATGAACTAACATCATTTATGAATAATAATTCAATTAATATTGCTTGCCTCCAAGAAACTCATTTAACCCAAAATCACAAATTAAGTCTCTGGGATATACTATCCTGAGAAAGGATAGATCTTCAGAGAGAAAAGGAGGTGGTGTAGCTTTATTAGTTAATAATAATATAAAATTTTGTGGCATCAATTTTCCAGATTTTGAAAATGATGTTGATGTAATTGGTATAAGTGTTTGGCTGAATAATTTAAAAACCTACATAATAAGCTTTTATAACCCTAATGGCCAAACTACAGATGCCAAGGATTTCTTTAATTATATAAATAATTCTAATATGTTAAAAAATATCATTATTTGTGGAGATTTCAATGCCCACAGCCTTTTGTGGGGGAATAAACCAGCAAATAAAGCTGGTAAATTTATTTAGCATATGACTTCAAATAATAATGAATAGTTGTTGCTACCCCTCCAAACCTGAATACTTATTTCAACCCCAAAAGTGGCAATTTCTCCACAATTGACCTACAAATTGTGTCTTTAAATTTTTTGAACAAAATTTACATAAATAAAATTGATAGTCTATGTACAGACCACTTTGCTATAGTTTGCTCCCTAAATGAACCTGCTGAAACTTTATCTCATACATCCAAATATATCAACACTAAAGCAAATTGGTCTATTTTCCAAAATAAGCTAAATGATGAAATCACAAGTTTCACCCAAAGTTCATGCATTTCTAAGACAACAGTTGACACACATGCTGAAGCATTGACATCTTTACTAATAAATACAGCTAATCATGCTATCCCCAGGACAACACCTAAGAAAACATTCCCTAAACAAATTCCTAAAGCATGGTGGACAAATGAGTGCCTAGATAAATGGAGGATAAAAAAGGCAGCTAGGACAGAATTCATAAAAAAAACCAACACCTACTACATATTTAAAAAAATTACAAGCAGAATCTAATCTAAAAAGGACTATAATAGATGCTAAATATAAATACTGGAATAATTTTGCAAATAATCTCTCCAGAGAAACAAATGAGCCAATTATACATAAAGTCATAAGCCACATATGTGGGAAAAAGACTTCTCCCAACCCACTCCTGTATGAGCTTATACATAATAATACCCATTATGACAATGATAATGAAAAGGCTAACCTATTTGCAACTCTTTTTGTTAATAAGCTAACATCAAATAATCAAAACAAGCTGTCCACAATTCCTATGAACCCTAGTTACCAACCACGCCCAGGATCCGAGTACATAACTAATCCATTTTCAATCCAGGAATTGAATAATGCAATACATCATATTAGGTCCAAAACTAGCAGTAGCTATGACAATATACACCCTACATGGATAAAGAATCTCACACCTTCACACAAACAAGAACTGCTAAATTGTTATAATCACGCTTGGGCATCTTCTAGGTTCCCCAATATATGGAAATGTTCGTCCCTCCTACCAATCCTAAAGAAAAATAAACCAAAAGATAACCCTGAGTCTTACAGGCCCATAATGATTACACCTGTGATGGGGAAAATAATGGAGAAAATGATTTATCACAGACTCCTCTGGTTTGTTGAGAAAAATAACATGATCCCACACACTCAAACTGGATTCAGGAAATACCACTCCTCAACAGATGCTTTCATTTTGCTAACAAATGCAATAAATGAATCTTTCTCAAAAAATAATATCCTAGTGGCAGCTTTCCTAGATTTTGAAGGAGCTTATGACAATGTGAACCACCAAATCCTTCTAAATAAACTTGCAAACCTTGGAGTACCTCCTAAGCTAGTATCCTTTATTAAATCCTTCATAGAAGTGCGAAGTTTCATTGTTTGTGTTGGTTCAGCCTCTTCACCCCAAAAGACAATATCCAAAGGCCTACCTCAGGGAGCAGTCCTCAGTTGCCTCCTTTTTGCCCTATATCTCTGGGACATGAACCTACCCCACACGAATCTACAATATGCTGATGATCTGGTGCTATGGTCATCTGGCAACACCTTTCAGATAGCACAGTCAAATCTGCAAAGTCACTTTTCCAGTTTGAAAAATTTCTCAACATTCAGATTTACCCATTGCACCCACCAAGTCAAAAATAATCCAATTTCACCGGAAGCGAAACCATGTTAATGCAAAACTAACTCTAAATAAAACAACTATTCCATAAGATAATAATATTAATTACCTAGGTCTCATGCTTGACCAAAAACTTAATTTCCACCTCCACATTTCAAACACAATAAAAAAATGTTATAGAAAAGCAAATATACTAAAAAGACTTCTTTCCACACCCTGGGGTTGTAAGGAGAAAACCTTACTCCAGTTTTATAAATCACATATAAGACCCCATATTGACTATGGGCTCATTGTCTATGGTGCATGTGCAAAGACCCAGATGCAAAAAATTGAAACAACACAAAATGATATAATACGTCTCATATTTGGTCTTAGGAAACCCACTAGCACCAAGTTTCTGCTTATGGAGAGTGGATTAACAACAATAAGGGAGAGACGTAGCTTTCTCTTGATAAAACATCTTACAAAAATTGAATCAAATAGCTCACCACATTACATAATTGGTTAAGAAATCCAGCCATGTATAGAGGTATTGCAGATGAGTATGCCAATATTCAAAAGAAGTTCCCTGTACCAGCAAAGTCTATTGCACCTACTTTCCCCCAATCCCCTCCATGGAATTGGTCATTTCCCATAATAAATACTGAATTTTTTCAAATGGAATAAAGATTTAACCCCCATTGCTGTTGTCCAGAAGAAATTTGCAGAGCTTAATACAATTACCTATAAAAATCACTTCCAAATATTTGTTGATGGGTCAAAAATGGATGAGAAGGTTGCAAGTGGTGTTTTCCTTCCTCACCTGAAAATTGCAATGGGCGAGAGATTATTTAATAATTTATCTATAATGTCTGCTGAGTTAAATGCCATAATCATGGCATTAGAACACCTTAAGCAACACCAACCTTTGATTGAAAATTCGAATAATATTATCATCTATTCCGACTCTTTATCAAGCCTTGAGTTGCTGGCCTCAGCTCCTCAATATAAGTTGGACATTGACACTTATCATTGTCTCAGTATTATTGATAATCTTGCTTCAAGTGGCATAAAAACTTACTTTCAGTACATTCCTAGCCACTCTGGCATAAGTGGTAATCATCAGGTTGATGAAATAGCAAAATATGCTATAAATATTGACCAGCCAAGTGGGAGACCAATCCCAATTAGAGATATTTACCGATGGAGGCTATCAGATATTAATTTTAATAAGATTAATCCTATCCTTTCCCCCTTTCCCAATAAGTATCTTTCTAAAATTTATCATAGAATTCGTTCTGGAACAAATGGACTAAATTTCCTTGCATTCTCATATAAGCTTTCTAATTCAAGTGGCTCAATTCCCCTGACCCCTCTTTGCAGGCATTGTAATATGAATAATGAAACAATTGACCATTGCCTATTTGAATGTAATATGCTGACGTCTGCACAACATACCTTGCTTTGTAAACTGTTAAAATACTTCAAACACCACAAAATCCCACTATCAGCCAAGAGCCTAGCCAACTATACCTGCACACAGAGCATAGAAATCGACATCTATCATCTTATATTTGAACTCCTAGAGTCAAAAGATCTGCTGAAAGATATCTGAATATATCTAATAAGTATGAGGCAATCAAGCCAGTAGCTCTGTAGCCCACAGAGTGAAGCAAAAGGAAAAGGGCTAAATAGTTTTACTGAAAAGCCCGCCTGCTGTTAAATAGAAGAAGAAGAAGAAGGATAACCATTCCTCGTAGTCACAGTGTTCTGGTAAAGTTGGACTGCAGCCACGCTTGACCAGAGACAGTTTGAATCTCTCCTTGGACCCACCTGAGAGAAAAAGGTTGAGTCCATTTGGAAGCTGATCACACATCTGCTCCCAGGTTTCATACAAAATTTCCAGGAGCCGGCTTTTAGACGCTGAGCTTGTAAGTACGGCATCCCTTTCTTCAATTGTGCTAAGAGCGGAAATCTGGAGGTTTTTTCCCTTTCCCTTGTCGGAGTCTGCATGCTAATTTCAAGGAGATCCACTCTCTGGTGTCCGTGAGCTTCCCAAATAGTCCGTTGTACCAATCTACGACAATGTGGACTTCAGGAATACCCACTGGAAGATCATTCAGCAACAATAGAAGCAATCTTTCCACAAAGGATTTCACTGTTTCAGACCTGGCAGGCCAATATGACCTTATCTTGGACATTAGGTCAATGATGTGTACTGTAGCTGATGTTGTTTCTTTGGATTAAAGTCGCCAGCCAAGCTGCAAGTCCTCTTTTTTTCTCAGCCAGTTCAACAGCACAGCTTTGTTCCTCGTCTTCATTTTCCAGCAAGAGGATGTCTTGGTTGATTGTTGCAGAAGATGTTCAAAAATGGATGGAGGGAAAGGAAGAATCTCTTTTGTGAGGATCTTTGCAACTGCTTTCTCCTTTTCTTTGCTGTAGCTCAACTGAGCAGTAATGATTCTCTTCAAGGCTGTTACTTTAGAGCTCAGGAAATCGGTTCTAAGGACACCCTTCACTTTCTGAGTTTTTCTCTCTGAAGGGATAGTTCAGAACCACCTCTTTTCCTTTTGTGGCTACGCAAGTAATATCAGAAACAATCTTCTCATTGTCCACAACTTCTGACGTCACAATACTCACTAGGTCGAAGTCCACTCTGCTGAACGGATTGCCACATGTAGTGAAAATGTCTTGAACTCTACCTTGCGAAAGTTCCAATCGCGTCGTCGTCGACTGATTGTCTTCGTG
Organism: Artemia sinica; assembly: GCA_027921565.1. NCBI lineage: Eukaryota > Metazoa > Arthropoda > Branchiopoda > Anostraca > Artemiidae > Artemia > Artemia sinica. The sequence goes on from CM051258.1 coordinate 45,404,776, forward strand.
ATGTTTCAATGTCTCTGTTGATACGTTGACTACTTGCAGGAAAACATTGCTGATGGCAGCGGAAATCGGCAAGGTAAGAATCCAAGCTTCAGTCTGTCATCTATTTGTTCTCCTATTATTCCGGCCGTCGTCTTTGCATCCTTGTTCACTGTACATTCCAGTATCTGATCGGACAATGTGACCGTGAATCTGGTGTGCGTTCTCTTTACTGCAAAGTATCCTTTCATGAAATTCCTGTGTACACCAGGAAAGGTTTGTGGTAAACTTCCCATGTCTGATAGTGACTGTATGAGACATCTTGTATACTGAGAATGGTCAGCTGCCGCCAAGTATGGCAACATCCAAGCAGTTGCTGTCAAATGAGACTCCCAGTCACACTCTCGTTCAGCATGAATGAATTGCATTGCTATTTCAAGTATTTCCAAGATCTGCCACAAAAAAGCAAACATGGGCGACGTAGTTTGCAGAGTGTCAAAGGCATTCATTATGGGAGCCAAAGTGATTAAGGTATTGTTTGCCTCCTGAAGTGCAGTTCGCGCGTCAGCACTGTTTGCCAATGAAGTCCTGAATAACTCAATGGCACTACACAGCTGGTCCAGACAGGATAAGTCTTCTTGTGCTGCGGATAACCTACACGTCCCTTATATGATGTATAACATAATATGGAACCAATTCTGATTACAGATACTTTGGTTCAAAAGGAACTGACATCCCTCAAACTGAATAAATCTGCTGGCCCAGACCGCATTCACCCACATATCCTACACAAATGTTGTACAGTCTTGTGTCAACCTCTTTCCCTGCTGTTCAAATTATCATTAAATTTTTCTAAACTACCTCAGGATTGGAAAACTGCACATATTATTCCTATTTTTAAAAAGGTAGAAAGGACCTTGCTGAAAATTATCAACCCATCAGCATGACATCAGCAGTTGTTAAGGTTCTTGAAAGAATAATTAATTCTGCAGTTGTTAAACACCTTGAAGCAAATAATGTTTTACACAGTTCACAACATGGCTTTTGTTCTGGAAGATCTGTTGACACCAATCTCCTTGAATCATATGATCACATCACCAAGTTGCTTGATATTGGGGTTCCAGCTGACATGATTCTGCTTGACTTTTCTAAAGCTTTTGACAAAGTATGTCACAATCGACTTTCAATAAATTGTGCACAGTTAAGCTTGAAGAGAAATCCCTGCTTTGGATCCTTGATTTTCTTTACTTGCAAAACCAATGTGTTAAGTTGTTTGATGACTCTGGAGATTGTATTCTTTCTTCCTCAACGTGTGTTCTGAGTAGAGTTCCACAGGGAAGTGTCTTGGGTCCTACATTATTTAATATTTTCATCAATGATGCTCCTTCCATTACCAGTAGTAATTCAACTCTTTATGCAGATGACCTGAAGCTTCTTGAACCAGCTTTGTCCCTGTGAAGATCATGCACTGCTACAAAATAATCTTCATCTGCTGGGTCACTGGGCTGAGGCCTGGCTTCTTGAATTCAATGTTGCCAAGTGCCATATCATTCATTTTGGCAAACAGAATCCATGCTGCTCTTATTTTTTCTTAGGCCACCCACTCTCCTCTGTTAATAATGAGCAAGATCTTGGTGTCACTATTGACAGCAAATTAAAATTCAACACACATGCTAAGAGATCTGCTGCTGGGGCTAGTTCAACCTTGGGTTTGATTAAGCGTACCATCTCCACTTGTTCCTCTAAAGTCATCAGTCTTCTTTATAAGGGTCTTGTGCATCCTAAGCTTGAAGTTGGAATGTCACTTGCCTCTCCATACTTTAAAAAAGATATACAAGTTCTTGAAGATGTCCAGCAACATGCCACTAAAGTGATATCAGGCATACAAGAGCTTTCCTATCCTGTAAGACTATCAAAGTTGAATCGCCCTACACTTGTATACAGGAGAAATAGAGGGGATGCCATTTTAACCTTTAAGTTATTGAGGGCTAATATTCTCCCAGCATTATTCCCTGCTGTTAGCACCAATTCAAGAACTAGAGGTCATCAACTGAAACTTGTCAAGCAGTCTACAACATCTAGACTCCATACTCAATTCTTCTCTACACGTATTGTCAATAATTGAAACAAATTATCTAATGAAACTGTTACTGCTGAATCCATTGATGTTTTTAAACAAAGGCTAGATGCTGAGTGGTCCTCCAAAGAGTGTAAATTCAATTGGGATGCTATCAAAGATGGAGCAGCACCTGGTCACTAGTGATTCTAGCATACAATTAATCATCATTTTGGAGCTCTACAAGGAGAAATCCTTAGATTGCTCCTAGCTGTAATTTAAGGTATTTTAAGGTATTTGTCTGAATTTGGCCATCTACTTTTTGACTTATTTAAGAGTCTCTGTTTCAGTCTATTTACTTAAAGATGGAATTCCATACCCAAGTGGCTATAAAAGATGGTTTTTCTAAACTGAATATATGCAACAAGCTCTAACAAATGAAAGGAATTGAATTTTACAATGAATTAACTATTAATTGTTCTTCATTAAATAACAATAACTCCTTTGAAAGGTCTTCTTTGTCTAATGTCAGCAATCTACTTTTCAACTTATTTAAGTGCTTTTGTTTTATTCTATTTGATTAGACACTGGATTTTGTGTGGATTTTTTTCTAAAATTAGAAAGAGCTTTAACAATATGAAAGGAATTGAAATCAAAAATAAAATTAGATGGAAATTGTCTTTCATTAATTCAGGATGTTATATTTTGCATAATTAGTAAAAGTAGAGCAAATGCCCAGTATTTGTTACTTTGAAGGATTTCTTGTCTTCCTTCATTGGTCTATGAATTGTTTTCATTGGAGGTATTGGAAAGAAATATGTCAAATGTCTTCCAATTCATTTATCTGTCCTTCCCGTAGTAGGTGACATAATAGCAACAATTGTCTGAGTGTAGACACTGTTCTTCAACCCTTCCTATCATAAAAGTATCAACATTAATTAGACTTAATTTGATATGTTATATAAAAACTAGATATTATTAATTGTCAATGGGTTTCTAAGGCACATGCATGTAAACACTAGTATATTAAAGAATCTATCAATATAGGTTAACACAAATTGTATTTATGACACACATTTCACATTAAATTTTGGTTAATATTTCAATGTTCACTTTATTGACTTACAAATAAAGCAAACATACCACTCAATGCCTTTTCTGTGCTCTTTAAGAATGTAATAATTGCTTCTCTTGCAAGTTCAAATTTAGACCATTGAAAAAAAAATTTCTAATTCTTTGGGTATAAAAATACTTAAAATGTAGTTTTTCAACTTACTATTTGATTATAAATCCATTTTTTTAAAGTTAAATAATGCAGAGACATTGATTTATCACAATTAAGTTGCATAAGAAATTCAAAACAGTTTCTCCATTTTCCATCTGCCATGTTTCTTCTGTCAGCTTTGATATTTTTTTTTACATGTATGTGGAATTGCAGTTTTTAAGCAGCCCAACAGAATAAGAAGAAAACAGGGTGGATTTGTTTTGAATTTTGCTTATTCAACTTAATCTTGACAAATCAATGTTACAATTCATAATCAATAAATTTACAATGAAATAGTAAGTTTGAAACAAATATTATAACCCATTTTTATATCCAAAAAATAAAGAATGATATTATTGTTTTCAAGGGTCCTAGAAGGGCTTGAAATTGAATATTACAAGAAAAGCAATTATTATATTCAGAAAGAGCATAAAAAAGGCATCTAGTGGTATGTTCAATTTATTTGTAAGTCAACAACTTACAAGTCAAAGTCAATATCATTATTTTCTTGGTGATGCACCTGTTTTATCTTCAGATTCAGTAAGGGATTTAGGTATCCACTTTGATAACCAGTTGAAGTTTCACAAGCATGTGTCAATAATTTCATGAAATGCTAATTACAGCCTGCTTTGGATTAAGAGAAGTTTCATGAAATTTAACCTTCACACTTTTATGACACTATACAAGAAAATAGTACATCTGGTGGTAGAATATTGTTCCTCTGTGCGGTATCCTACATGGAAATGTGACTTGCAGCAAATTGACAGGGTTCAACATTGGGCATCAAAGTTTGTGCCATATTTGAGCCATTTACCATATCAGCATTGACTGGAGTGTTTGGGACTTCCTTCTCTGGAGTTTCAACAGGATAGGATTGACCTGATCAATACATTCCATATTATGAAGGGTGCTGATAATGTGGACTGGGCTGATTTTTCAAACTTAATCATTACTCAGCCACTTGACAAAACTTGTATAAACTGTATCAGCCACAAGTGCTCATGAGAATAGGTCAATGTAGCTTCATTAACTGTGCAACTAAACTTTGGAATAGTTTACCTAATACCATAGTTTCTATGCAAACAGTGCAATCATTTAAGAGTGTTCTTGTAGAAACTGAGTTCTATGAAAAACAGTTTCTATAATATAGTTTTTTTTTATTTATGAATATTTTTTTGTTTTATTTCTTCTTTTGTGTTTTGCAGTGTTGCTGTTTGAGCTGTTATTTTTTTTGTGTTGTTATGCCACAAGCCTATGGCTTCCTCCTTTATTGAATAAAATAAATAAATAACACAAACAGAAAAAATATTTACCAAAATTTCTTTTATATTTTGGGCATAAGCTAACTAAATGAGGCATTTCTAATGTCTATCTTATATAGCCTAGTGTCTTTTGATACATTATGCATAGGGTAAAAAACCAGTATCCAATTGAGTAAAATTATGTAAAACTAAAACCCTCACATCTTGTTACCAAAGAGGAATTGAGAAGGATTGGGTATATTAATGAACAGCTAAAAGTTTAAGCTATGCACCAATAGGGTTATTATTCAAATTATTTAAGATCAACAACTTGAAACTATTAGTTTATTAACTTACCTGCAGGGACCTCTTTTTGGAAATACCAATTATCCTATTTTGATGTATATATCCTTTTAGTGTTTCACTTTATTCATATATTAACAGAAAGCTGACTTTCTTCTGATTCTAGAAATGTAACTTTTATTGCTTGATATTTATTCTATAAATCACAAATATTTAAATATATAATATTTCTTTTCAATTGCTTTTCAAAACAGAGACCATATTTTCAATTTATGCTGACAAATCATTGGTGAAAACTTGACCAAGAAGGCGGGGTTCTTGTTACTGCCCTCACATTGCTTCATGTTGTAGTCAAAAGGGGTGGTCCAAAAACCCATTGCTATTTTTCCGGAATGCCAAAGAAAAGTGGTCTTTCCAAAAAAGAGGTCTTTTACCCTATCTGCTTTTGTGCTAGATATTAAAGTAAATTTTTTGGGTATTTTGGGCATTGAGGTTAAGTAGGCTATTGTTGCCTTGCAGACCAGCATCCAGAGGGTTTGTCCTTATTATTGTCAAGTATGATTTACAGTAGGCCTAATATCTCTTTAATTAGGCAAAACCTTAGGCTTTTTTTATGAGAGTAAGGGGGAGTATGTCATTTAATTTCAAAGTACATGCTTACTAGGGTAAGACACACAGTAGTTGGCACCTGCCTATTCTCGGACAGAATGTAACTAACAGGAAACCTAGCTCTAGTCTAATGTGCTAAAAGCTGGTTTCCCTGGTCACTTAGACATCCATATGGATATCTAAGTGACCAGGGAAACCAGCTTTGTCTTTGTATAAAAAATTTCTAAGCACATTAGCCTAGAGCTAGGTTCCCTGTTAGTTACATTCTGTCCGAGAATAGGCAGGTGGCCGACTACTGGGTGTCTTACCCTATAAAGATCAGGTGGAAATAATAAAGTGCAAACATACAAAAAATTACAATTCACCAGTGGTCCAAGTGGATCATAAGTCTCTGAACAAGAAGATTGGCTGCATGATACTTCAAACGCAGCATTAACACAAGAGGTAATCAATGTATGCAGGATGATTCCAATTCCAGAATAGAACAAGAACATTCCTGATATTTTGAAGTTGCTGCCATATGTTTGTTTATTTTGGTGCTGCCGACACGCCAACACTAAAGAGGAGTCCGTCCAAAGTTGCCGCCGAGATTACGTTCCTACCATTTTTGGTACGTTTTAAATAAAACGGAACGTTTTACGTTACGGTCCTAAAAATGTTACATTTTTGTTACGTTTTTGAATTGATGTTACACTTTTGAATAATGAGTAAGTTTCACATTTTCTGAGTAATCTATTTTTTTTCCCCGTGAAAAAATCCGCTGTTCCCATTTTAATTACACTGACATGAGTATCGATATTCTTTCACATCGCATAGCATAAAAAGCATAGTATATATTAAATACGTAACCTAACCTAGGTACTTTTTTCCCTTAAACGCCAAAAAACAATAGCTTAAATATTGTAAACGCAATGATAAATCACGCTTTGCCATCCAATTCTCTATTGACTGTTACCCGTTTGACTAGTTTCCTCTAGCATCTGTCTTGCGTGTGTACCAGCTAATTGACAAGTAATGATGATATATAGGCCTATATATATATATATATGTATATATATATATATATATATATATATATATATATATATATATATATATATATATATATATATATATATATAATATATATATATATATATATATATATATATATATATATATATATATATATATATATATATATATATATATATATATATATATATATATATATATATATATATATATATATATATATATATATATTATTCTTTGCGTAACAACCTCACCTCCACCCCTTCTGATCGGTTGGACACAATATCAGATTATATACAAAACTTGCTCTTTTTATATAGGATTATGAACAGTTGACATAGACGAAATATCTGAAACTGTAAAAACGAGTCATTTTTTGGTAATATATAAGCATTAGCATTGAGGAGGGGGGTGGGTTAGTGGAGCCCGAATTTTTGATTTTATGCTAGACTTTTTCCAAATATCAAGGTCACTTTTTTGAAATTATACCCCCCTCCCCATCTGACGTCCAACATATAACTGTATAAATACATTTCATCGTAGTGTCGAATCTTGCGATGACATTCTTTCTTGTTGTATTCTTTCGTGTTCTTTCATATTGTAAAGTAAGAATTTTACTGGCTAATTTTTTTTAATATATTCCTAAGTCTATATCCCGGACCATCAGGGGGGGGGGGGGGGGGTGTATTTTCAGATAAGGGACCATGATATTTGGAAATAGTATTAAATAAAAAATTTAATGGTACTGCTTGTGTGTTTAGCATGTTCTCTTCAGAAAAGGACAATCACTAAATATTTGGCTTTAGAGAAAGACAACTAGACTGATGCCCATTTTCATGAAGAAGAAAAAACAGTCTTGTATCTGTATAGGGTAGGCTTACAGTTTACTTAAAAACTGATTCATAAGGACCACGCAGGCTGGACTGGAGCCCCAACCCCCCTGAAAATGTAAATTTCTTCGAATTTCTCGGCATATCTCTATTAAATTATAGGTTTTTTACTATCCCCCTTAATTTTTTAATTAAATCATTTATAGTTCGTTTTTATTAACTCACTGATCTTTTTGTTCCATCTTCCATTTTTTGGTAAATTTTTCGTAGTTCATATTATTGACTTACGAATAAAGTAAACATACCACACAGTGCTTTTTTTATGTTCTTTCCAAATATTATAATCATTTTTGTTGGAAACGAATTTTACCCCCCAGCCCTATATATATACCAATTCAGGGTATATATTTGCATATTAGGGGGGGGGGGGGGCAAAGTTTAAACTTACCTCTCATTTACATAAGAATTAAAATTATATATATATATATATATATATATATATATATATATATATATATATATATATATATATATATATATATATATATATATATATATATATATATATTATATATATATATATATATATATATATATATATATATATATATATATATATATATATATATATATATATATATATATATTATATATATATATATATATATATATATATATGTATATAGGGCTGGGGGATAAAATTCATTTCTGACAAAAACGATTATTATATTTGGAAAGAGCATATAAAAAGGTATCGAGTGGTATGTTTACTTTATTCGTAAGTCAATAATATGAACTGCGAATTTCTTTGTCACACGATTTACCTAATGTCTTTGTATTGAATTAGAGTTCAGTATTGAATTAGAGTTCATAGAGTTAACAGCTAAATAAGTTTCAATTCAGTCGGATAAAACACATGCTTAAAATCTCAACAGCTTAGCTTGCGTAAATAACAAGTTTGACCACTACTGTGTATTAGTGAATTGTTATAGCTGTGACGTCAGAATCTCTTAATTAGAGACATAGCAATCTATCATTCGACGAGTGAACTTAATTGACTAGTTATACCGGTCTTAGACTCTGTCATTTGGATACTGCTTGGATACTTGCCAGTAAGTCTGTATTTAATGAAATTCTAAATGAAAACATAAATCTCACCTGAGAGTGGATTTTATAGCTAAAGAAATATGTCGTCAGTCAGCCAGAAAACTTTTGATGATGCAATGAAGGCACTGGGAAAGAAACTAGATCTCATAATTAACCAACAAAAAGAGTTTGCTGTTACACTGTCCTCGATTTCGGATGAGGTTCAGACTTTGAAAAATGAATCGAAGTCTCGTGATGCGAAGATTGCTAGTCTAGAAAGCCAGCTTGAGGAGCAAAAGTCAAAGTTTGATACAATCGAAACGAAACTGCTGGAAATCGAAGTTAAAGGCCGAAAACTCAACTGAATCATCTTCAGATTACCGAAAGAGAAAAACCAACAGTCAGTTCTCACGAATGTGTCTACGTTACTGACATCAAAAATGGAAATCACGGATAAAATCCGATTATCACAGTGCTACCGAGTGCCTCAGAAGTCAAATGTGTCTAGCCGTAAGCCGTACACCCCTCCAGTTTTTGTAACAGTGTCGACAGAAAAAAGATATTCTATCAATCTCAGTTCAATATCAAAGCTGAAAGGAACTGGGGTCCGGATTTGCACGGACTTGCCACCCAAATTAAACTCTATTAGAAACGAGTTACTGACTAAGGGTAAGGAAATGCGTGAGAATGGATCCGCTCAACTCACACGAGTGAAACAAAAAGGGGCTAAACTCTGGCTAGAGTATAAATCGGATTCTGATTCGCAGTGGCAAAAGCATAAGAAATGTTAAAGGCGACTAGTGTATGATGTTAGATCAATCCCGCTCTAGATTGATAATTGTTTCGTTTTTGTGTTTGAGATATGATGATTTTTTATGTTGATGTGTTATTTAGGCTAGCTCGGTTCAAGTTTATTTTGATTATTTCTTCCCCAGTTATTTCTGTTCTACTTATACCTTCTCAACTTGGGTCTTCTCGAAGGATGATAAGCATAGTTGGTTTTCATGACTCGGCAGTGGTACGGGCTCCTTATCACGCGGGCTTACTGGCGCGGGGTGGGATCTTTCGATTATTACTTAGTTGACTTTAAAGTTTGCGGGTGCGGGAGGGACCGATAGACTGGTGGCTTTGGAGGGGAAACCCCTTAACCTATCTTTACTTTCTGAAACTTTTCATGTATTCGGTCAAAGAGAAAATAACACACTTTTTCTAAAATAAAACCGTCATCGTACGTTTCTCCTGATGAAATAAACAGACTTGAAGATAATTCATTGCGAATGGGGTTTGTGAATGTACAAGGACTCATGAGTTCTATTGATGAACTAACAAATTTATTGCCAGCAAATCAAATTGACATTTTGGGGATTTGTGAAACATTTATTAATGATAAGACACATTATAATGTAAAAATCCCGGGATATAAATTCGTTGATAAGAATCGTCTAGTCCATGAAAAAGGTGGTCTTGGGTTATTTTTGAATGATGGAGCGAAGTTTGAGCGACTGCCAGAACTGGAAAAATATAATGTTGAAAAAGTGTGTGAAATACTGGCGGTTGAATGTCGGCTTGGGACTAAAAAAAATCAAGTTTTTGTTGTGTATAAGCCCCAGTCGGCCCCAATACCGCTTTTTTTTGCAATCTCTGGAGTCTTTACTAGCATCTTTGGATGATAAGGATGTTGTGGTTATGGGGGATTTTAATATAAATCTACTAGAATTTAATGAAAATACCCATACAACAGAATTTATTACATTAATGTCATCGAATTCCCTAATTCCTTCGTGTACAATTCCAACGCGTGTTGCATCGACTAGTGCAACTCTCATTGACAACATATTTTTAACAACACCAGCCACGTCTTCACAGGTTGTTCTGACGGATTTTTCTGATAATTTTTTTTTTAATTTCTGATGTGAGATACCAGATTCATAAAATAAAATCACCAGAAACAGCAACCCGGATTATTAATAAAAAAATCTAGTATGTTTAAAGGATAAACTGAATTTAACTGATTGGTCTCCTGTATTTGATGCTGATGAAATAAACTCTGCGACGGATTATTTTTTAGAGGGATTTCATGCTGCACTTGATGAGTCGTGCCCAAGAGTAAAAAAAAGAAAACGGAAATATAATCAACCCATCCAACCATGGATATCGCCAGCCCTTTTGACATCAATAAAACATAAAAACAATCTCTATAAAACTTTAATATCTTTCGAAAGTGAAGAAAATAGAAGAACCTTCAAAAATTATAAAAACCTACTTTCAAAAATAATACGCAATGCTAAAATGAAATTTTATTTCGATTCTTTTAATGAAGTAAGTAAGTCCCCAAAGAAAACTTGGGAACTAATCAACTCATGTTTAAATCGATCGCGGACGTCTTCTTCACCATCAAAAATACGGGATGCCCATGGTAATACAATTGAAAGGGAACTAGAAATGGCAAATTACATAAATTTTCATTTCGTGTCAATCGGGCAGTCAATAGCTAATAAGCTCCAACATAATATGTCCCATGGGCAATGTAATTATCCTAAGTACCTAGGAAGTCCTTCTGAGAATTCTATGTTTTTAACTCCGGTAACACAAGAAGAGCTTGCTAAGGTTGTTAAGCTTTTAAATAATGGAAATTCCCCGGGATTGATGAGTCGTCGACCAATATTGTTAAAGCCATTTTTCCTAGTATTAATAAAGTTATGTGTCATTTAATAAATCTGTCATTTAGATCTGGAACTTTTCCGGATTCTTTTAAAAAAGCGAAAGTGTTACCACTATATAAAAGTGGTGACCGGACTAATTGCTCAAATTATAGACCCATTTCTATTCTTTCGGGTTTTTCTAAAGTAATGGAGCGTTGTTTTTATAATCGAATGTATAATTTTCTCTGTTCAAAAGATTATTTTTCAAAAACTCAATATGGATTTAGAAAAGAGCATAGTACGCAGGATGCTATATTAACTATGGTACAATTTAGTCACGAGTGTCTGGACAAAAAATGGATCCCGGCGAGTATTTTTTGGACCTTGAGAAGGCCTTTGATTCGTTAAGCCATGAAATATTGTTGTATAAATTAACCACGGTGGAATACGAGGACCAGCGCACGATTTTATCGCATCTTACCTAAGTCGTCGCTCCCAAGTGACTATGATCAACGGCACAGTTTCGGATCCATGTCTGTTGTCAAATATTGGTGTCCCGCAAGGCTCAATCCTGGGACCACTGCTTTTTTTAATATATATATAAATGACCTTCCATCAGCGACAGAAAACCTTGGTCTGAATGTTCTTTTCGCTGATGATACCGGATCATCACTTACTGGATATTCAGAAGAGGATCTCAATGAGAAGCTGCAAATCGTATTTTCACAACTTCTTGTATGGCTAAAAGCTAATCGTTTGTCACTTAATGCATCAAAAACCAAATTTATCATTTATAGTAGAATTGGGCAGAATGCTCAAGGAATTTCAACTATATTTGATCATGCTACAAATATTCAAATTCAAAGGGTAACTTCGTTCCGGTATCTGGGTATTATTATTGATGAAAATCTGTCATATAAAGAACATTGTAATAGATTACGGGTTAAAGTTGCTCAGGGGGTTGGTATAATGCGAAGGTTTCAGCATTTTTTTTCCATATGAAATCCTACGTCTAATTTATTTTGCGTTGGTTCATTCCCATCTTACGTATTGTCCTCTGATATATTTGGCAACATTCAGATGTCATGTGAAACCGATACAAATTCTTCAAAACCGGGCTCTTCTAATTTTAAAGAAATATTTACCATCACCGTCTTCGTATCCTAATAAGAGTAAAACTGAAACTCTATATCTTCTAACTAATATTTTGCCTGTTTCACAGATATTCACCCTCAATTCTTTTTTATTTAAGGTAAAATATGACCGGTCGGAACTACCTACGTACTTTCGTTCGAATAATTTTTTCCCTGTGCAACATGCCCATTCTTATGAAACCCGACATAAATGGAACATTCAGCACCTAAAATTAAGCACAGAGAGATCACGGTTCTCGCCCTTATTTTCAATCACGGGTTCATGGTGTCTTCATCTACCATTTATTGATTGCAGCAAATCTCTTCCAAATATAAAAAAGCAACTTCATTCTATCCTTATAAATAATTTTAAGAATTAATAATATATTGAAAATCTGGGTACATTTGATATTATTGTTATGTTGGGTGTTTTACCCTGTGAGATGCCGGTTATCGGTTACCCTTATTCGCCCGTTGGTATTTTTTTTTTATTGGTATTTTCGGTTGATCTTTGCCCAGTATCGGTGGGTTTGTGGGGTGGGTGTCCGTCTATTGGTGAGTCATGGAATAACTCTTATTTATTATTTTGTTGTTAAACAGGTTTATTCCGATTAATGTACCGGGTTTTTGTCATTCGACCTTGTGTCTCCGGCGTTTACCCTGTATTTATGTCTATTTTGTACAGATATTTTAAAATTAAACCTTAAACCTTGAACCTTGAACAAAGAATTTACCTAATTTCTTTGTCATATGATTTTTTTTAATTTGTGAACTATTTTTCAACCATTTCCGAATGTTCAGTTACTTCCCAATTTTATGAGTATAGTACAATGGTAAGAGCACTTCCCGAGGCTGTGTTAACTTAGGTTGTAATCTTGGATGAGACATTATATTTTTTTTAATTGGAAAATTAAAATATTGAAAATATTTCTTTCCAGAATCTATAAATATAAGTGAAAATTCGGGGCAAAAAATCGATTCGGTTTTGCATAATTTGATATTTTTAATTGGTTTTCCTCAACTCATCGACTTTTTCCATTTATATATTTAAAACTTAGACAAAATTTGATGTTTATGTTATGTATAACCCAATGCTTTTGTGCCCCTCATGTTCGATTATATTCATATATTCTTGAGAAAAAAATAATTCTCTTTTTTTTAGTTCATTTTGAAAATGGGTTTAATTTTTTTTTTTTTATTGACTTCCTCCCCTAAAAATTCTTTGTACGTACCTGGACTAGTGAGACTCATCAAAACAGCTTTAGAATAACATTCTTGGGGTTGAATTGTATGATTTTTTTTTTTATTTCTTGCTTTCTTTTGGTTGGGAGTTACGATTCAAATTACAAACGCAAAAAGGCATTCTATCTAAAATAACTGCTGTTTTGTATAAGAACTGAAGACAACGAATGAAAAAATTTGGGTTCGATAAAATAAAAACAAAAAAAACTCTGTCACTAGGAATTGCTCAAATATTCACGTTGGAACAATGCAAACTTGAAGCTTGAGGAGGTGAGACTGCGACCGAGCCAATTTAAATTATTAGACGGGAAGGGAGTGATTAAAATTATTTTTCGGTATTTTTAAGAAGCTGAATTTATTAAGATCGTTTTTATTGAAATTCAATAATAAAAAAATCTAGTTGGTTATCTCTTTTTTTCTGAAAAACTCTAAATTGTCCTGTGTTTGTTGATTTGCCTTTTATCTTGTACGTATTACTCATCAACTTTTGGTTTAAAACACTAATAATGGCAATTAAAAACAACAACAACAAAATAAGCAAATTAGTATCCTGGGGTTATATACGCGCATCGAAGGGGTGTCTTTCTGTTGTGCAGGTAAACTGGAAGCAGCACATACAGTTGAATAAATAGGAATTTCCTGAAGGTAAAGAAGCACGAACTGTTATTATTATATACTTTTTAGGCACCTTTTAAAAGTTTGAGGGAGGATTTTTAATGGATTTCGTAAAAACATATTTTTCAAATTATACAGACAACAAATGTCCCCTTCCCCCTTTAAGTACAGCTCTTGATAGCAAAATTAAGGCACCCTGCCTTGAAAAGAGACTTTTCTATCAAAAGTTACGAAAAAGTTACATTTTAAGAGTTTGGACGTTACGAAATGTTTCGGTCTGGCGGCAGCCCTGATTCCGCTATATTTCGAAAATAAACAGCATGTTTGACTTTCCCAAAAGGAAACTCGTTTTTCACAAATGAAATGAAAAGTCTCCTAGAAGAGGGGGAGGGAGGAGATGGGAGTGATTTGGTCTTTAGAAATAGAATAAGGCTTTCTTTTCGTCATGCTGCAATAGCTACACTTTCTTTGCCCTTCTTAAGTTTTTCATTTTGCATCATCTGGTCCCTTTTGTTCAGTTTCAGACAAACTACTGCTACTCATTGTGGTGTAAGTTTTTTCAAATTATTATGATAAATTTGCAGTTTACAGCATAATTTAGTGGCAAGTCTGCAGTTTACAACATAGGCCTAATTTAGCTAGCCTAGGATTAAAGATGATGCATAGGCTAACCTGATGTCCCTAGGGTAAATTTTTATCAAATCATATTATTGACTTACAAATAAAGTAAATATACGAATCAAGCCTTTTTATGCTCTTTACAAATATAATAATCATTTTGTCAGAAATGAATTTTAGCCCCTACCCCCATATATATGCCTACCACTTCAGGGTATATATTTGCACATTAGGGGGTGGGGGAAAGTTTTATCTAACCTCTCATTTACATCAGAAATAAAATTTACCCTCACCCCCCTAATGTGCAAACATATACCCTGACTTGGTATAAATAGTGGTAGGGGTAAAATTCATTTTCAACAACAAAAATGATTATTATATTTGGAAAGAGCATAAAAAAGGCATCAAGTGGTATGTTTACTTTATATGGGCTAATACGATTTGGAAAAAATTTAGTGGCCCTAGACCTATGCACTTTCATAGGCCTAGGCTAGTTCAATTTTTTTTCTGGGGCAAATTCTATTTTGAGCTCTTATAAGGTCCCAAAACATAAAACAGTCCATAACAGCCAAAATTAGGACTCCATCCTTTGACTATTGGAAAAAATAACTTTTAAGCTTATATTGAATGGTACTATCCAATCTTCTTGTAACTAAAAACATTTAGGGTAAAATTCTACTTTAGCTACTTTTGACTATCTTGACTATCTTAGGTTAGGAAAATAAAACTTTCAGGTATGAGTCTACAGGCTAAAGTATGCCTTGGGAAGGTATCTAGTAGTGGCTACCTCCACTCATTTTCACTCTAGAGGGTCCTGACCTTTAAAAATCTGTGAGTTATAGAAGTGAAACCTTGCAAAATAGATTTTCTGCTTGAATGAAGTAGAACAAAATTGTTTTCAGCTTCAAAACTTTGCTCAATCCTAATTTATAAGGTTTTAAATATATGCAAATACATTTCCTAAATTTTGGAAATAAAACTTTGATATGGCTTAAAATTCTCCTCAAATAACTGAAATTGCATTTTCAGAGCTAAAGCCAGAGAAAAAGAAACTGATAACTAAAAATTAAGGTAAAATATTGTTTTGTCAAAATTTCAATGGGTATAGACCTGTCATGTAGGCAAATTTCAGGACCCTCTAGAGGGAGAAGGAGTGAAGGTAGGTAATTCAAAATACCTTCCCAGGACATACTTTGGCCTGTAGACCCATCCCTGAAAGGTTCATTTTCTTAGCCTTACCCCATTCCAAGATAGCCAAAAGTGGCTAAAGTAGAATTTTACCATAACTTCTCCCCAGCAACAGTTAAATTTGTCAACTAGTTGACAATAAATGTTGCCCTAGCAAAACTTTCATTTTCCAACTAGTTGACTAATACCTTCTCCCCAGAAAAAAACTTAGTTTTTCCAGCTAGTTGACTAGGCAAATCTTTGGAAATTTGTCATCCCTCATCTGCAGAATTTGCTGTAGCCATCTCAACCTTTCTTTCATATATAGCCCTAGAAAGTAGGATTGAACCACATTTTTTGTACAGCCTACTGTTTGAAATATGGTCAGTCAGCCAGATACCCAGAACAATCTGTAGACAATTTCTATGGAAAACATCTAGCAATTTTCATCTACTTTTTGGAATTTTCTTTTAGGTTTGTATATATTGATGGGATCATCAGGGAGGGAGGGTTCCTTTGTTGTCAGGATAACAACTAATATATTGAAACAGAGCATGAAATAAGAACATTGTTATTTTTATTTTATTAGTCTACCATGTTTTTTGAGAAGTGCTGTTAAACTGAAATTTTACCATTATTTAGGAATTTGACTAATTTACCCTTTTATTCTTAGAGATGTGTGCACTCACAATTTCAAGTAACCAGCCTATAATAAATAGGGCCAGGTGAAAGCCTATTGAAAAAGGAGATTCTACTCTTTGACTATTGGAAAAAAATACTTTATAAGCTTATATAGAATGTTACTATCCAATCTCATTCTAACATCATTTTTATACAATCCTAAAAAGGAGCTTATTCCAGATTTCCCTCTCAATCACTTGGACTATCTGTCTTGGCTTTTCTACAATTAGCCATGCCTTGATGCTTACTACAAAATACTTGATTTTCAATGCATGTGTTGCTGGAAACAAACATTGCTCCAGAAAATAATTCATTTTCCAACTAATTGACTAGTAACTTCTCCACAGTAACATTTGATTTTGCCAACTAGCTGGAAACAAACATTGCCCCAGAAAACAATTCACTTTCCAACTAGTTGACTAATAACTTCTCCCCAGCAACACTTAATTTTGCCAACTAGCTGGAAAAAAATATTGCCCCAGAAAACAATTAATTTTCCAACTAGTTGACTAATAGCTTCTCCCCAGCAAAACTTAGTTTTGCCAACTAGCTGGAAACAAACATTGCCCCAGAAAACAATTCATTTTCCAACTAGTTGACTAGTAACTTCTCCAAAAAACAATTCATTTTTGAACTAGTAACTTCTCCCCTCCCAGGAAGCTTCAATTTTCTTTAAATCTTTCTTTATGACATCCTCTCACCCCAGACAAGGACAAGTTGCTTTCCTTTTAGCCCTAGACAGTTGGCCAAAAAGAAAACTTTTGGCAATTTGTCATCCTTTATCTACAAAATGTGCCCTAGCCATCTCAACCTTTCTTTCATTATAGCCCTAGAAAGCAGGATTGAACCATATTTTTTGTACAGCCTACTGTTTGAAATATGGTCAGTCATCTGGGTACCCAGAACAATCTGTAGGCAATTTCTATGGAAAAAAATCTGGCAAATTGTCATCCACTTTTTGGAATTTTCTTTTAGTTTTGTATATATTGATGGGATCATCAGGGAGGGAGGATTGCTTTGTTGTCAAGATAACAACTAATATATTGAAAAAGAGCATGAAGTAAGAACATTGTTATTTTTATTTTATTAGGCTACCATGTTTTTTGAAAGTACTGCTAAACTGAAATTTTACCATATCTGGAAATTTGACTAATTTACCCTTCTATTCTTAGAGATGTGTGCACTAACAGTTTCAAGTAGCACAGCCTATAATAAAAGGCCAGGGTGAAAGCCTATTGAAAAAATAAAGTTTTGTTGGGGAGAAGTTACTAGTCAACTAGTTGGAAAATAAATTGTTTTCTGGGGTAATGTTTGTTTCCTGCTAGTTGGCAAAATTAAGTATTGCTGGGGATAAGTTATTAGTCAACAAGTCAGAAAATGAATTGTTTTCTGGGACAATGTTTCTTTCCAGCTAGTTGGCAAAATTAAGTGTTGCTGGGGAGAAGTTATTAGTCAACTGGTTGGAAAATAACAGTTTTGCCAGGGAAACGCTTCTTGTCAACTAGTTGGCAAATATATATTTGCCAAATATAAATATATCTATATAAGAAATATAGATATAGATTCTCCTATAGGGATGGGCAAAATTGTCCAACTAGATGGCAAAAATATTTTTAATTATAAGGAGATTGGATAGTACCATTTTAAATAAGCTTATAAACTAATTTTTTCAAATAGTCAAAGAGTGGATATCCCTATACTTTACTGCCCCCTCCCCCTAATGTGCAAATATATATAGCCCAAATTTGTTTCTAAAGTATTGTATTTTAGTACTACTTTGGTATATTTCATTAGGATTGAGTGTCAGAGAAACATATATGAAGAATATTAGGTAGGAGGTATTTCATACAAGTACCAGTGCAATTATTACTTTCTTTAGTCTCAATCATAAAATGTTATATAGAAAAAAATTGGCATAAGTTTTTAAAAAAGAGCTAGAGACTCCTCAAAAATGCTGTCTGATTTCATGTGATGTCATTTTTGAGGGGTTTCAGGCTCTTTTTGACGAAATCTATAAATTTGTTTTCTAAATAACATTTTACTATTATAATAATAATATATATGCAAAACAAATAGGCCACAGGGCCTCTACAAAAATCTTTTAAATTGAAGAAAATTGTAGGCACTTTCACAGTAGTATTTGTCCAGTTCCTGCTTGAACAAGTTTATTATGACTAAGGAAAATATTAATTATCATTCCTGAATCAGCTACAAATGGCAATTTTTTCTCACTTGGCAGTTTTGATTTTAGAAACATGATTTTAAATTTTGTTCACTATGAGCTGTTTTGAGCCTTTTCAGGGCTCAAAATGGAATTTGCCCCTGAAGTGGTTATTGAGTTATGAAATAGCATAAAAAACATCAAGTGATATATTCACTTTCATCCTAGCTAAATTATGTTGTAAACTGCAATATTACATATTTTCCTTATCTTAATAGTAAAATGTAATTTTGAACAAATTTGAAGGAATTTTTAAAAGAACCTGAAGCCTTTGAAAATGATGTCATTTTTGAGAGTTTCTAGCTCTATAAACATTTCTGCAAATTTGTTTTTAAAATAACATTTTACTATTAAGACTAAAGGATATAATAGTTACCAGTCCTGAATCAGCTACAAATGGCAATTCTTTCTCTCTGACCAGTTTCTTTTTAGAAACGTGTTTTTAGACTTTTAATTATGACAGACTGTTTTGAGCCCTTTAAGGGCTAAAAATGTAATTTCTTCCAGAAGCAATTACTGAATAATGAAAGAGCATAAAAAAGCATCAAGTAAAAACTGCAAATTTTACCATTATTATAAATTTTTTCATAGGCTATAGACCATTTGGTAATCCTACTATAATACAGAA
This sequence comes from Artemia sinica, assembly GCA_027921565.1. Classification (NCBI taxonomy): domain Eukaryota; kingdom Metazoa; phylum Arthropoda; class Branchiopoda; order Anostraca; family Artemiidae; genus Artemia; species Artemia sinica. The sequence goes on from CM051258.1 coordinate 45,424,102, forward strand.
ACTGGATAAAAAAAAAGGGTAGCTATACAGTTGTTTTATATATATATTTTGGGTAGAAAATGAACACACTACTCAATGCAGCTTCTATTGCTGATTCCAAATATATTAGCCCCATTTTTTGGCTTTCTCAAAGTTCTAAGATCTTACTTCTTTCTGCTCAGATTATTAATTTGTGCCTCTATAAAGCATATTAGTTTAGTGATTGAACTCTTTTGAAGGAAACATTATCAAATTCTGTAAAAGAACTTTAAAAATTCTAATATACATAGTTAGGCTATATCATTCCTTAAAGTGCTTCACTCTACTTTACCCAGATACAATTGATCCATTTCCTGTCTAGTCCCTCTTGGAGAATTGGAATATGAAAGTCAACCTAAGCGTGGTAGAGGATAAAAAAAACAGTATCTACCCACATCATTACATAATCAATATCTAAAGCTGAGAATGAGACAATGTTAAAAGCCATATAAAGGTCTACACAGATGGAGCTGTCAGAAATGTCAGAAACTGTCAGAAATGGACTCCATGTAGCAAAAAGATTGCCAGATGGGCTTTTTGTCCCAACAACAGACTTTTGTACCATCATGGAACCCACCAAAGAAATCTATGGAATAAGTCATCCTGGCAATAAAGTTACCCTGTTCAGGGAATCAAAACGTTCTCTTGCTCTGCTGAAAACTATCCACAGAAAAGCCAAAGCCACACAATTGGCTGAGTAGAGAAACATCTTGCAAGAAATAAAGCAAAAAGATATGTACATGAAATTCTAACACATACCAAGCCTTGCTGGTATTAGAGACAACACAGAAGTGGATGTGATGGTAGCCCAAGTATTAAGTAAACCACATACTCATGGCAACTATCCTGCTACTATGTGGTTCTACTAAGAAGCTGCAGCCCTCTTAAACAACTCCAATATCCCTATTCAAAGAATGGGAGAGGATGGTATTATATTTCAAAATAAAAGCTCTAATACTGAAGACTGACCAGTTAAATTGGAAACAGCCAGTAAACCCCGGTTGCACATTCTACCGTAAAGTATTTGGAAATTTTCAGCATATCATCTTTTAATTCAACCAACCATACAACCAGCACAGCAAAAATCTGAAGATGTACACCTACTTGTTACCCAGACTCATCACCTTAAAGCCAAGAAAGACATCTGTAGCAAATCATCAATTACCTTGTAGCCATCTAGATTACCTGAAAACCTCTAGATGAAGGGCTGAAAGGAAGTCTGTTAGATGATAGCCATGTAGGCCATGAAAAGATTGAAGAACAAGCAGGCAATCTTATCAGAGCCATTTTTACCACTGATCAGAGTAGAATGTTGCAATATCCATAATATCAATGGAAGATCAACTTCCTCTGCCCATTGATGTATTAATAGGAACAATCTGTTGTTGATATCCACAATTTTAATGATTTAAGCAGAACTTTAAGCCACTTCGTTTTGTTTTTTAAGTTAAGAAACATTTTACAGATTTTTAAAACTTTGTAAATCAGGGATTAGCAAATTTATGGGCCTCAAAAGACTTTGTTTGTGCTTTTTTTTTTTTTACTGTCAATTTGTTTCTGAGATTTCTCACTTCTATAACACAGAATTTGCACTTGGTTGGGAAGGAGAGGATCTGGAAGCTTAAGAAATAACACAATCCAGGGCATAGTTTAAGTTCTGGGTCTCCTGAAAGACCCAGTACTGTTTTGTGCTGTAGGGCTATTTCTGGAAGTTTCACTCTTCTTATGACTGTTCAGGTTCATCAAAGGTTTAAAACAACAGAGAGAATGGGAAAAGAGATTGTTATCTTTATTCAAGAGCCAAAGAAGATGAGGGAGGAATTAGTCTATTTAAAGATATTAGAAACATGGATAACTTACATAAGGTCATTAAATATAGTTGTCCTGGAGATTTTTACACTATTCATAGTTATTTCAGATGGCTTTGCACAAAGGAAGGTAAGGGGAAATTTATGCTGAAATACTAGACATTGTTGGATTTATTTTTGTATTTGATAGATAAGTCTATCTATCAGCCATCCATGGGTCATTCCTAGGGCAGAACTAAGGTAGATAGTCATAGAATTAAGGGAGGAAAGATTGGATAGACTTTGAGTTGTTGCATGATGGACAATGTTCACTGGACTTGTATGGAAAATCTGGGACTGAATTTGGTTGGATTAAAATACTGGTTACCTCAGCCACAGTTGTGAGTATGGCAAGGGGGTTACTTTCCAAATCAAGTCAGATTCTTTCTATTTCATAAACTCACAAAACTGGCAACATACTAAAACTTGTTTTTTTTTTTTTTTTTTTTTTTTTTTTTTTTTTTTTTTTTTTTTTTTTTTTTTTTTATTATCATGATACTAAAATATACTAACAGCAGCAGGACAAACAAAGTAAACATCTACAATGCCACTTGTTGTTATTTTTACATTACTATAGAAATTTCTAGAATAAATAAATCATCCACCAATCAGGGAAATCCTTACCACAGCTACTAACTATTACCAGAAGCATAATCTATGCATTACCAGGTGCTACCCTGGATAATAATGTAGTATACAGGAATGAGATTAGAGCACAAGTTTGTAAATGTAACCTTTTGCAGCCTACCAGAAATGGCAAAAGGAGCAATTTTTACTAAAAAATTATTTAGATATCATTCAATTTGAAAATTACATAGTAGTTTATTGATTAAAACATTATGGCCAACTAGATTCAAAAGCTTGTTTTAGCTCTACAGAAATAAGGTGCCACCAAATATTTGTTTCCTGATGGCTATTTAGAATTGTGTCAATTAAGTGAACTAAATGGTATGTTGTCAGAGTTCTGTTTGCTATCAAGATGTTAGGATTCAATACCAGGCATAATTCTTTGCTTTTAGCCATTTATACAAAAAACTCTGAAAGCTTAGAAAAAGCAGAAGCCACAAAAATTAAACTTTAAAAAACTAAGAAGAACTACTCTTAGTTTTCTAAGCTTGGATGATAAATTCAATATTCAAGCAATCAGGGAACCTGTAATTTTCTTATAAGTATCAAATAAAAGTCTTGATGAAAGTTTTCTTTTTCTTCTCCGGAAAATGAAGTTTAAAAACGCTTTTCGTGAAATTCTGGGATCTCACTATGAGCTATCTCAATATGTTTTTGCATTAAAATCTTCTAATGTCAAAGGTTGGGCATTTATAAAGAAGTGTGTTGGTGGGGCTTATTCTTGGCTCTTGCTATTCCTGTCTGTAAGGTTCTAAGCTGGCTATGTGTAGAACCAATTTTGAAGTTGGCTTTGGCTCTCAGAGCCTAAAACTAGTATTTATAGGTATAATATGTTCTATCTTTAATAAAGTAATCTTTAATTATATTTTAAATGTTATAAAGTTTTGTCTCTGTAATTGCTTTAAAATTCAGAATACAATAAAGTTTACAATCTTGGCTGCAAAAGCATCCTATTCTTAAAAGAAGACAGCAATATCTTTTCTCTTACTTTGGAAAATTTAAACATTTGATCTCTGTAACTTTTCTATACCTTTCTGTCTCAGGTTGTCATTAGGATAGGTTTCCCAAATTTAAATCTTTGTGCTAATATATACCTTTCTTAGGTTGTCAATTATCTGCCCTCAATTTCAAGTGCCATTGGTCATAACCCCCAAAGCCATGTTTGGAAGTTAGGAATAGCATTACACACTGCTCCAAGATTGTTTGTGGCGTCTATCTACCTAGAACATTATAAGTAAGTTGTATCCCTATTGCATGTATCAGTAGTTGTTGTTAAACTGTAATTATTGAAAGATGAATGTGTATTGCTGGGATTGCAAGTTTTAGACCTGATGATGTTTGTAAAATCACTGATATGTCACCTTTGAATGCCATCTTTGTCAAACAGTTTGTGGTTGTAAGTAAAAAACAACTTCTGCCAATACTGTAGTAACCAAAAATCTAGGTGACTGAAACTTTGATAGCAATTATCATAGGCAGCGCGCTAGCGCTGCCTAAGTAAAGAATGATGTGGCCACAATGTGTTTTTTTTTTCTCCGACAGGCACCTCGTATCAAAGGAGTTGTAGTAGAAACTTCGAAAGGGGCTGATTTGATTGGAAATTGGGGTGGCTAGTGCCCTTTTTAATAGTCGAAAGTGATTGGAGGGTAACTAGCCCCCCCCCAAGCCCATCATTCCCCCAAACATATCCAATCAAAATTTTGACATAACTATTTTGTTCACCATAGTTAATTTCCAGATATAAAATATCTTTTTGAGGAGGACACCCCCCCCCAACCCTCGGGGGAAGAGTTTTAAGTTATGCACTGAGGGCATATAACGTTTTTATAGAAGGGGTTGTCGTAGAAACTTCAAACAAGGCTCATTAGATTGGAAATTCAAAGGGCTAGTGCTCTTTTTAATAGTCAAAAGTGATTGGAGGGCAACTAGCCCCCCCCCCCCCCCATGCCCATCATTCCCCCAAACACATCCAATCAAAACTTTGAGATAGCCATTTTGTTCAGCCTAGTTGATTTCCAGATAGAAAATAGGTTTTTGAGGAGGACACTACCCCCCACAACCCTTGGGGCAAGGGTTTTAAGTTATGCCCTGGGGGCATATAAGTTTTTTATAGAAGACGTTGTCGTAGAAACTTCATAACTGCTCATTCGATCGATTGGAAATTCAAATGGCTAGTTCCCTTTTTAATAGTCAAAAGTGATTGGAGGGCAACTCCCCCACAGCCTTTTTTTTTTTTTTTCTCCCCCCCCCACCCCCCCCCCCCCCCCCCCCCCCCCCCCCCCCACGCCCATCATTCCCCCAAACTTATCCAATCAAAAATTTGAGATAGTCATTTTGTTCAACGTAGTTGATTTCAAGATAGAAAATATATTTTTGAGGAGGACACTCCCCCCACAACCCTCAGGGCAAGGGTTTTAAGTTATACCCTGAGGGCATATAAGAACAATGTTGGCATAATGTATCATTTATTATTTTTTTTCCTTTAGAGCAGGGCACTTCGTACTGAAGAAGTTGTTGTAGAAACTTCGAAAAGGGTTCATTCAATTGGAAATTGGGGTGGCTTTTACCCTTTTTAATAGTCGAAAATTATTGGAAGGCAACTAACACCCCTTCCACGCCCACAATTTCCCGAAACACATCCAATCAAAATTTTGATATAGCCATTTTGTTCAGCGTAGTTGATTTCCAGATATAAACTATGTTTTGAGGAGGACACTCCCCCACAGCCTTCAGGGCGAGGGTTGTAAGTTATTCCCTGGGGGCATATAAAGTTTTTATAGAACGCGTTGTCGTAGAAACTTCAAAAAGGGCTCATTCGATTAGAAATTGAAATGGCTAGTGCCCTTTTTGATAGTCGAAAGTAATTAGAAGGCAACTAACTAACACCCTTCCACGCCCACCATTTCCCCAAACACATCCAGTCAAAATTTTGAGATAGCCATTTTGTTCCACGCAGTTAATTCAGGAAATTATACGTTTGAGCAGGACACTCCCCCCACAGTCTTCAGGGCAAGGGTTATAAGTTATGCCCTGGAGGCATATAAGTTTTTATTGCAATCTTTGTCGTAGAAACTTGAAAAAGGGCTCATTCGATTGGAAATTCAAAGGTCTAGTGCCCTTTTGAATAGTCCAAAGTAATTTGAGGGCAACTAGCCCCCCTCTCTCAACAACCTTTTCCCAAACACATCCAATCAAAATTTTTTAGATAGCCATTTTGTTCAGTGTAGTTGATTTCCAGATAGAAATTATGTTTTTGAGTAGGACACTCCGCCACAGCCCTCAGGGCAAGGGTTGTAAGTTATACCCTGGGGGCATATAAGGTTTTTATAGGACGCGTCGTCGTAGAAACTTCAAAAAGGGCTCATTCGATTGGAAATTGAAATGGCTAGTGGCCTTTTTAATAGTCGAAAGTGATTGGAAGGCAACTCACCCCCTCTCACGCCCCACCTTTTCCCCCAAACATATCCAATCAAAATTTTTAGATAGTCATTTTGTTCCACATAGTTTAAAGTTCAGGAAATTATACCTTGAGCAGGACACTCCCCCCACAGTCTTCAGGGAAAGGGTTATAAGTTATGCCCTGAGGGCATATAAGGTTTCTATTGAAATCTTTGTCGTAGAAACTTGAAAAAGGGCTCTTTCGATTGGAAATTCAAAGGGCTAGTGCCCTTTTTAATAGTCAAAAGTGATTTGAGGGCACCTAACCCCCCTCTCATGCCACCCTTTTCCCCAAACTCATCCAATCAAAAATTTTAGATAGCCATTTTATTCAACGCAGTTGAAAGTTTTGGAAATTAGGTCTTTAAGGATGACAACCCATCCCCCCCCCCCCACAACCCTCAGAGCAAGGGTTGTAAGTTATTCCCTGGGAGCATGTAAGGTTTTTATAGAAAGCAATGTTGTAAAAACATCAAAAAGGGCTCATTCAATTGAAAATTGAAAGGGCTAGTGCTCTTTTAATAATCAAAAGTGATTGAAGGGCAACTAACCCCCCTCTCACGCCCACCATTTCCCCAAACACATCCAATCAAAATTTTGAGATATCCATTTTGTTCAACGTAGTCGAAAGTTCTGGAAATTAGGTCTTTTAGGATGATAACCCCATCAGAGCCCTCAGTGCAAGGGTTGTAAGTTGTGCCCTGGGGGTATATAAGGTTTATATAGAAAATTGTTGTAGAAATTTCAAAAGAGCCTCATTTGATTGGAAATTGAAATTGCCCTTTTTAATAGTCGAAAGTGAGTGGAAAGTAATTAACCCCCCTCTCACGCCCACCATTTCCCCAAACACATTCAATCAAAGTTTAGAGATAGCCATTTTGTTCAACGTAGTTGGAAGTTCTGGAAATTATGTATTTAAGGATGACAAACCCCCCAGAGTCCTCACGGCAAAGGTTGTAAGTTATTCCCTGGGGCATATAAGGTTTTTATTGAAAGCGTTGTCGTAGAAACTTCAAAAGGGCTCATTTAATTGAAATTGATAGGGATAGTGCCTTTTTTAATAGTTGAAAGTGATTAGAGAAAGACTAACGCCATTCTCACGCCCACCATTTTCCCAGACACATCCAATCAGAATTTTTAGATAACCATTTTGTTTAACGTAGTTGAAAGTTCTGGAAATTAGGTCTTAGAGGATAACAACCACCCTCACAGCCCTTAGGGTAAGAGTTGTAATTTATGTCCAGGCGGCATATAAGGTGTTTATAGGAAGTGTTGTCGTAGAAACTCAAAAAGGGCTCATTCGATTGGAAATCGAAAAGCCTAGTGTTCTTTTTAATTGTCGAAAGTGATTGGAAGGCTTGACATTTTCATAGTAAAGATCGATGTGGGTATAATGTATTATTTTTTTGTTGTTGTTGTTTAGATTAGGACACTTTGTATCGAAGGAGTTGTCGTAGGAATTTCGAAAAGGGCTCATTCGATTGAAAATAGAAAGGCTGATGCCCTTTTTAATAGTCGAAAGTGATTGGAGGGGAAGTAATCCCGCTCGCACGCCCACCCTCCCATTTGACTTTATGTTTAAAAACTAAATGTTGCCATAAGATTAAATCAAAATGCACTGTGTTAATGCTAATTCCCAATAAGGCATCTCAGCAGTATCCCAAAAACGACTGAGGGTATTATGTTCAAACTTTCGGGGCTGCTTCTGCTCTTAAAATTTAACCAAATCAAAATAGCGTAAGTGTATCCAAGCTATCAAAGAAAGTAAACAGATTTTTTTGCGAATGGTATCAAGTTTTCCATTTCAGGTCAATTAGAAGAGGTATGAAACTAAATTAAACACTACTATTTGTGTCCAGATTTTTAAGAGGGTGTATGTTGTTAAAAATTGCTGAAAATTTTTCTCCATCATACAAATAGCAGGCCAAACTATAAATTCTTAAAAAAACGAAAAGATTTAAAGTATTATTTTCTTTTTCTCTGAAAAGACTATGTCAATGTAAAACAAACAGAAATTAATTGAAAAAAACTTTTTCCACAAAATAAGTTTTTCAAAGAAAAGTAAAGAACTCCATTAAACAAAAAATGAGCAAAAATGAAATCAAACAATCTACCAAGCGTGAAACGAACAGAAATTACAATAAATAACCGAGTCAAACTCAAAACGAGCAGAAATTAACATAAGTTGGGCTCAAAACCCCTATGCCTTCCAAGGTCAGAACAAAATTTACACTTTACTGAAAAAAATATAAATGTTTTTTACTTTTATAACTTTAATAAATCAAATAATATTAACATTTTGATTACTAAATATCAGTATATGCATATTAAACTGACAATGCAATTAATTTGTATTTTTTCAGTAAAGTGCAAATTTTGTTCTGACCTTGGGAAGGCATAGGGGTTTTGAGCCCAACTTATGTTAAAGAACACTTCGTTTAATTGTTAATTTTAATTTTTAAAAGGGTGTATGTTGTTAAAAATTGCTGAAAATTTTTCTCCAGCATACAAATAGCAGGCCAAACTATAAAGTCTTAAAAAACGAAAAGATTTAAAGTATTATTTTCTTTTTCCCTGAAAAGACTATGTCAATATAAAACAAACAGAAATTAATTAAAAAAGCGTTTTCTACAAAATAAGTTTTTCAAAGAAAAGTAAAGAACTCCATTAAACAAAAAAAGAGCAAAAATAAAATCAAATAATCTACCAAGCGTGAAACTGCCACAAATCAGCATCGATAAATAAATGAAACCCAAAACGAACAGAAATTACAATAAATAACCGAGTCAAACTCAAAACGAGCAGAAATTAACATAAGTTGGGCGCAAAACCCCTTTGCCTTCCCAAGGCCAGAACAAAATTTGCACTTTACTGAAAAAAATGCAAATGAATGTGCATTGTCAGTTTAATATACTTTTACTGATATTTAGTAATCAAAATATTAATATTATTTGATTTATTAAAGTTATAAAAGTAAAAAAATTTATATTTTTTCAGTAAAGTGCAAATTTTGTTCTGGCCATGGGAAGGCATAGGGGTTTTTGCGCCCAACTTATGTTAATTTCTGCTCGTTTTGAGTTTGACTCGGTTATTTATTGTAATTTATGTTTATTTTGAATTTCATTTATTTATTGATGCTGATTTGTGGTATCGAAAATGAAACAAACCTCACTACATTTTCCTTTTTAAAATTTGGTAAAATACTATAATAATAATAATTAATTTATGTATAGCTCACTAGAAAAACCAGCAAAAATTGAATAAAGAAATATAAAGAAAGAAAGAAACAGAAGTGAAAATACAATCAACTAGCTGAAGAACGTGAGCAAACACTATGAAATGGCTGACATTTGGAACAGCGGACTCATACAGCCCCTCGTTTAGCTTGGGGATCTTTACTGTTATATCTGAAACATCAAAATCTGCACAATTTTAATGCTTCATTAAAACGTATTTTTTAGAGGCAAAAGTAAAATATTTGCTCTTAGTCATCATAAATACTTTTTTATTTTATTGTTAGGGCAGCAATGTCAAAAGGGGAACTTTGTGTGGTTTTGGGCTCTTTTACATGCGAGAGCATAATTAAGTGCAAAGGAAAATTTTATATACTTTCTTATTTATTCCTCAATGTAAGAGCTAGAACGGAACTAGCATAAAAACATTGAATTAGTGGAACGGAACTAGCATAAAAACATTGAATTAGCAAGAACTCTGATGATAGGAATCAGTGTAAGAACTTTTTTTGTGTCTCCACATCCTTGTTGAAGGCAGACTTGGATGTGAGGCCAGGCCCCTGGCCACTTGGGAATTTTAATTACGTTCAATTTGTTAAAAGAGTGTTCGAACACAACAAAGATATTTACTGCTTGAAATGATTTTCAAGACTGACTATTTTGTTTTAGGACAATTTTAGTATCTTCATCTATATGGCTAACCTGGATGACGGTGGTACTAAATGTTGCCGAGATTTTATCACTTTTAGGCCTTTCATTGATCTCTTCTACTTTTATCCACGGTAAGTCCTTTCGTCAGTTTGCTAAAAAAGTCTTTCTAGGACTGTGAATTTTTGACACTCAGCTTATTTAAAATCACAACTACACCAGTAAAATAACATGGTTTTACTTGTTTCTTACAGGATCGGATCTGATAGTGACCCGTAATAAATTTAGTCTATAAAATTGGCGGCTCAGTTTTGTCACATACCTTTTGAAATATCCTCAATGGCTTCAATTTTGATTGAATATAAGCTGTTTTTAACTTGCGAAAAGGCACTTTTCACTCTTTTGCAAATTTTGCTTACTTTGTAAACAGATTACTGATTAATAATCAAAACTGAAATCTCGCACACCTAAAAATGAGGCTCAATATTTTTTCGTCTCTGATCGGCTTGTAACTTACTGGGCCTGATTGATTATTGGCTTTATGTTTCATTAAAGTACATTTGAAGATCCAATTATGCGCATTTTTGGCATATCAGAATGTTTTCCGTAAGTGTTTGGTTGGATAAAGGTCTTAATGCATTTGATTGAGCTCTAAATTAGGTACTGTTTTCGTAGATCTAATGAAACCTTTGGACATGGAGGACCTTTAAATTGTACTTAAAAAGTGCGATGTGTATGGTTTGAGGGGAAATGTTTCAAATTTTTTAAGAACTTTCTTAAGTAATCGTTACAAGTCTGTCCAATTGAATGATTCTTCTTCAAGAAAAAAAACAAGTTTCAAACAGGTGCTCCGCAAGGATCGATCCTTGGTCCTATTCTATTTTTGGCAGCTGTTAGCGATTTGCCAAGTTGTCTAAATAGCGGTAAAACGGTAAACCTGATATTAAAACACCTTTACTTTTTGCCGATGATACAGCAGCCATTTCCACAGCTAAGACACGGGAATTGCTGGAAAAATCCATGAAAGAATTAGAGAATTGTAACATAACTTAGCATGATTAACATGACTTAGAGTAAATAGATTGAAAATTAATATAGCCAAGATTAACTTGATATTTTTTCTACGATCACTGTATTTTTACCCGTGAATCAAAAAATTAAATACATTCAAGGAGTTATAAAACGGAGTGGACCTTTGAAGATCTTGAGATAGTGACTGAAGAAACTTTATCTCTGAAGCAACGTACAACTTTACGTAGTTAAATCCGGCAAGAAATCTAATCTGGTATGAATTTCTAATGAAGAAACTCCAGTATTTCCCCCTAAACCTATTCACTGTCATATTTATTTTCTCTTATTCACTTTTATATACTTTAATGTTCAAATATATGCTTATCTTCTTTCCTATCTATTCTTAAACCAGCAAGAGTAATTATTCTTAAACTTATAAGATTTTATCAGGGGCTTCTCCTCGTTAGTCTGTTTGAGAAATTTATCCAATTTTAAAATTTTGCGGTTTATTAACTGTGGTTTATTTTGGATCGCAGCAGGATATTCAGCCTCGTTCTTTCAGGGTTATATGTTGTGTTGGGTGTACTGTTCATTCCTACGAAACAACGGGTGATGTTAGTTTCTTTGCACCTATAGGCATTTCTTTCCGTTTGCGTTTTTTCTGTTTTATACAGAGGCACTTGAAAATAGAGTAGTTTAAAAAAGTGATGTCAAGACTATTGATTATCCCCATTTAATTTGGAAAACTAATAAGGAACTATTTTTGTAGAATATGAATTTCTATTTTATTTTATTTATATATTTTTATGGAGAACTGTGATGAAGTATAGTTTCTGGAGTTAAAAAAGATGATTTATATTTTTATATATTTATTGATTATTGTGGTGTTGGTAACAAAGTTTTTTTTCTTGATTTTTTTTCTCTGTGATTTTTCCCCCCTTTCTCTCCCAGTGACAAGCATTGATTTTTAGGGGAGGTAGTCAAATGTATTAATTATGCGTTTTACAAATAAACCTTTCCTTCCTTAATGAGACTTTATATTCCTTATGAAGGATTCCCTGTCTTCCCCTCCTCTTTCAGTAGCTATATCCTAGCGATCCTATGGAAGGGCTGATTTTGTTATTGTAGACCCCTTCAAAAATATCACAACAAAAAATGTTTGTATGTTAAAATTATTTTCTTGCACATGTAGGTTTATTGCGCATGACAGCTTTCTTTTTGCAAGGAGCTTTCTTCTTGTAAAAATGACAGCTTTCTTCTTGTAAAAGTGTCCTATCATCCTGCAGGCAATGACCTTGATACGTTCTGCGCAAACCATGTTTAGTACACTATGAAGTAGGGCCCGATCGGTATATCGGCCGACCTATATTGTCGGGCCGATTTGAGGGTCAATGTCACCATCGGATATGGGAAAAGCAATATCAGTTATCGGCCGATATATTTTTTTTATGCACAACTTGTCCAGAAGATGACACTAGATTTCATCAGGTAATTTTGCTTGTTAAGTCGTTGGGGAGAGAGCAGCAGAGATTATTCAAAGTATTTTTGTTGTCAATACACCCTGGTGTAGCAATGTTCTAAATGTATGGTGACTTTAAGAACGTAGGCTACATCTTCTATAAAAACAACTAAAATGAATAAAATAAGCCTTACGGTTTCTGTCAATGGATGTTCACTTACGTGGGTGAAAGATCCAAGAATCAATCGGTTCAAACAATGATATCCAGTTAGGAGCTCAGCTAAGGGGGAGGGGTGTTGTAAGGTGGGGAGGGGGTAGAGGTTCCAAGGTGTCGCTGCAGCGTGTCAACACCTTGGAAAATCTACCTATTTGGAAATTTAGCTTATGTGTCCGCATTTGTCAGCACACTCGACGATATTGTCGACACATTCTTTAAATCCCTCCTCCAAACTTAAAACTCTAATTGTACCCCTGTATCCAGTGTGCCTAGCATGGATTCGTTAGAAAGAGACCATATCATATGAACCTAAAGTGAAGCTTTCAAGTTGATATGTGAATGATTAAAATTCAAAATCCCGCTATTGAAATTTGGATTTGAATAATCAATTTTAATAAATATCTTACATTTCTTTCAATGGGGTTTTTACGTATTTGTGTTTATGTAACTAAACCAACTTCTTTGATTAAATTTTTTTCTTATTGTCACTTCCGCAAATATCTATGATTTCTTGCATGTGCTCAGAAGCTGCTGATCAGAAAAGGTAAAGAAAATCAAACAATTCTTGTAAATAGCCTAATTTTTGGAATCCAAAGTGATTTATTGAAGCTTTTCTTCGGCGAGGCATTTCTTAGGCAAGGGTTTTTTTTCCGAAGGGGAATTCATCGGCATATTATATCGGTATCGGTGTCGGACCTCAAACATCCATATCGGTCGGGCCCTACTAAGAAGTACTTTCTGTCAAAAAATTCGTTCAACTCTTAACATCATGAGTAAATGTTTCAAATTTAGACGTGAGTAGGAATTTTATACTGCTGATGCAATTATTCCCTCTCTTTTTCCAGAACTTCATGCTGCTTGTTTCACACTATTTGTAATATGCGCTACTTTATACATGTTGTTCACATTAGTCCTGTTGCAAATTTACAGAAGAAGTAGCGAATCCGCTTTGGAGAGGAAAAGCAGACACTTAAAAATTATCACTTTTCTAGTCAATTGCTTTGGAGTTGCATTTGCTGTTTATCTTTATGTGCGTCATAACAAATATTGTGAGCCATATGGTAAGTTTTCTTTTATACAAATGATTCTTTGAAGTTTGAGAAATTAGGGATAACCAACATCGTTTCTTATTATGTAGTATATGTACGCGCTAATAACTTACTTTCTATATATACATATAAAAAACGGATTTTTTGGGGGGAATGCGTAAATTGAAATGAGTATAATGCTAAACTTAAAAAACACCAATTAGTTTTTTTTTTTTTAATCTTGTATTTCAAATCATTTATTACTGAGCTTCTAATAAGGTGTGTAGATGTGAAGCTATTGTCGTCAAAATTGATAGTAAACAGCTCTGGTTTCCCCAAACGAAATTGTTTTCTTTGGATATATTTTCAATTACTGTGCGTATTTTGATGGCAAGGTGATAGGGTCTGAAAACGAAAACATTGTTATCATTTATAGTTTTTAATTGTGATGAAATCAAAACACATTTGCTAATCTAATTGTAACAGATAACTTATTCAATTTTACTGAAGGACTCATTCAGATTTTTTATCGTCGTTTATGGTTATTCAATAGTGTTGGTTAAGACTGCCTGTCTAATGTTTTTTTTTTTTTTTTTTTTTTTTTTTTTTTTTTTTTTTATCTTGATCTTTTTTCATAGCACCATCTTATAGAATAGATGCTCACAGAAAGTCAAGCGAAATCTCATATAAACACAAATGTTTAGATCTAGTGCCCTTTTTAAAGTGACAAACAGATCGGAAGGCTTTGAACTTCTATTGGTATCTCGAGTGTCTCCGTGACCCAAAATGGCGTCAGTTATAAGTTTAAGATAGTCAAATTAATTAGAATGACCGGAAAACCTGTCGAAATTTCTCCAGAGGTGACTTGACACCTGCAGCCTCAAGGACAAAGTCATCAAATTATCTGGATAATCCATGTCAAAACAGTGGCTTCATGTTTTTTTTTTTTTTTTTTTTTTTTTTTTTTTTTTTTTTTTTTTTTTTTTTTTTTTTTTTTTTTTTTTTTTTTTTTTTTTTTTTTTTTTTTTTTTTTTTTAATGGAAACATGAAACTGTTACCACCTTGCTGAAATTAGAATAATTTAAATATTTTAATCTGTATAATTCGAAGGCCCAAAATGGGGACCAAACCTCTGTCCCTTCTTCAACCCCGAGCAGATCGACTTTTTTTGCCTCTTGAAACTCATGACCATTCAGTGAACGGTCGTGTATGTTCAATTATTGCTCACTAAAAATTCATTGCATTAATAGATTAAATCTAGAATAGAAAAATTTGAGGAAATGTAGCTTTGCAGAGAGCACCTAACCATAAAAACATACTTTAATCTTTTAGAAAGCATCCAGTCCTACTGCTACTACCAGTGCTATCTTTTTTTTTTCAAGACTATTCTGACCATTGATACTATTTCTTCAGCTGTGACTGTTGCCACCATTACCACGAATGCTGCTACTCTGTCATGACTATCCTCAACCCCCTCTACCATCAACTTCGTACACAACAGCATGTATATAAATTCAATGACAATCTTTTAATTCTCGTCATCATCCACAAGTGGATGCCAAATCTCAACCAAACTTGGCAGAAAACAAGGACTTGGTTCAGAGTAATGTCCTTTTTTGAATCTGACTTCTGTGGGGGAACAGGGACTTCAAGATGTTTTATCAGTAGCTAATTATTAGCTAGACAGTCAAAATTCAACCAAAACTTGCGTCCATTAGGAGGGTTTACCAGATGCTATTTACATGTTGTAGGGATTAATGGTTTGGGTTTAGTTGCATATTTAGAAGGTTTGAATACGAGACCATATATTTCTTTAAAAAAAATACTATGAGAAGTCCAGCTGGACCGAATTCGTATTTCAGAGTCAAACAAAAACCGGACATTAAGATCAAAACAGGTTTAAAAACAACCATGCCCTTAAAACTGGCAAAAGGATACACAAAACAATAAACATCTATGCATAATATACCTGTCAAATACACAACATCTCAAATCTTTAAAACAACTAATCGGATTATTTCATTTTCACTTTCTTGATGACGTTCCCCCTTTCGAACAAATAACATCTAAAGTGAAATTCTTGGATTACTTTTCAAACCTTTTGCCAGTGACTTTGGTTTGCGGGATCTATTATCTATTACGTTGATTATTGAATATTTTATGGGGTTGAAATATAAAATGATTTTGATGTGGGAACTTTTCCATGTATCTGTAGTGATATCATGAGTGCTAAGCGTTTTGGTATCTCTAAAACTGTTCCACTGTCTTTTCGACGTGGTGAGGACCTCGATTGTGCATTCAAATATGGGATTAAAATCGACTATGCACACTTTAAAGTTTATAAGCCGTTAGAGAGACCCCTTCTGTGTCATAACTGTCAATCGTTTGGTCACACAGCCTCTAATTATGCTAAAACAGCTAAATGCTCAAGATGTGCGGGAGAACATTGCTCTTCAAAAAAGAAGCCCTGCCACAGCGTTCAGGTGAAGTGCATCAATTGCGGTTTCAGTTTTCGTTGCACCGTACTAAAGAAAGCAGCAAGCAAAAGCTCATAGTTTTTTCGTTATTGTTTCTCTTTTTTTATCTCCATGATTCTAACTAGTCGTGCTTTTTTCCAGAACTTATACGGTGCTAAAGAGAAGTTGGAACTAATAGGTATAACACTCAGTGAATTTGATATAGTTTGTATTTTGACCATCTGTTACTATCAGCTAATTGCCAGGCCTTAATTTTTTTTAATGATTTTAGTTACTACATACAGCCTGCCAAGAGTAGTAGGGGTCGCCCGTCTCTTTATCGTAGTTAGGAATAAGTTTCGGAGTACTCTAATTGAGCCTTCAGAATTTTTTCCGGCTGTTGATTTGGAGAAATTTGTTATTATTCATGTTTATTTACCAAGAAATTACCGCAATTTTCGCCCAGATCAGAGATTTGCGGCAGCATGTGTTCTATTTTCTAAGTTATTAGCAAAAATCAGGGTCAGCAATAAATTGATTTTAGCTATGGGTGACTTTAATACTGACTTGACTGACCTTTCCTTACCCCGTTCAGAATTTTGTTATCTTCTTTGCCCAGTGACTTATTTATTATGGACAAAACACATTCTTTCAGTTACACACTTTTCTGGAAGCGTTTCTAATAGATTTTGCATTGACCAATATATCTGAGTTACGGTCTCAGTCGATGGTCGTCCGATAACTTTGTTTTAAGTGACCATTCTCATCTAGAGCTACTAGTCCCTATCGACCCTTCATCCTTGCCTACTAACTCCATGCCCAAATGGTGAAAAAAAATGAATTGAAATTATATAAATCTATATTATTATCAGCTTACTGTAGATTCTCTACTATATAAAATATAAAAGTCCCCTATAATAATATAAAAGTCCCCTTCCATCTTCTAGCTACTTCTCCTTCATCTGATCTCCTTAACCTTGAGTTTTGTCTGGCCCAGATAGTTCACGCTCTAAAAATTGCAGCCCCTGCTTCCGTTCCTCTTGAAAGAATAAGGAGGGGTACCAGGAACATATGCTGGTCTATGTATTCAGGTCTTAAAGAGGCAAAAGAACGTAACTATTTTTGGCGTAATGTGTGGATTGAGGCTGATAAGCCACGGTCTGGGATCCTTTCCCCTTCCCATTTATGGCACTACGTGTCTAAATTGACATCCTTTCCAACCTCTTCTCCAGATGTTATTTCAATGGACCCTCCTCTTCCAGACACCATCTTTAAATCAAAACTATTAATTTCGTAATTTAAATCCCCATAGGAATTTTATTACAGTTTCACCTCCTGATATTGAAAACCTGGTACAGCTTCTGAAATCTGGTAAGTCTGTGGGTCTGGATGGGATCATGTACGAACATTTGAAGCATGGCTCTCCCAAACTTTTGTTACATCTTTTTATATTATTTCAAGCTGCTCTGTCTCAGAACTATGTATCAAAGTCATTTTGTGAGGATCTAACTTCTTGTATCCCAAAACGAGGTAAAGACCCTTCTGTTTGCTCTTCTTACAGGCCTATTACAATTTATTCGATTCTTGGGAAGCTTTTCGAAAAAAAAAAAAATTGACCAGGTTTAGAGCATTATATGGGGGAAAATCAGTTGGGGTTCCGCAGAGGTCCTGGTTTCAGAATGCTCAAGGAACACTTCTTTCAATTCTTCGTCTGTATGATTATTCCCTTGTGCACTCTAAATATCTGGAGCATTTGACTCCATATTGCACTCCCAATCCATTTTATCTCTCTTGAAATCTGGGGTGAATCCGTTCATTTGCAAGTCTCTGGTCGTGGTACCAAAATTCTACTACTCGAATCAGAGTTGGCCGTTTAATTCGAGCAAAATACCCATTAGGAGAGGGGTTAAACAGGGGTCAGTGATTAGTCCTACAATTTTCAATAAGGTCTTCGCTCGCTACTACGATTTTGCATTCTTTGGTCACTCTAGATGGCCTTGATATCAGTCATATTTCATACGCTGATGACCTTCTATTATTAGGTGAGAATCTATCTGGGTTGCAGGAAGCTGTGATCTCAATTTCAAGGAGTTTAAATTCCATAGGTAACCATTGCACCTTCCAAAACTAAGTTTTTAATTTTGGATATTAACCGACAGATAAGAGTTCCTCTCTCAGTTAATATAGATGGGACTGTAGTTCCAGAAGAAATGTCTTTGGTATATCTTGGCCTTCCTTATGGCAAAACTCTTTGTGATACAAAACACCTCATAATCCATAGTCTCAGAGAAAAAAGTTAGAAAGGCGCATGGAGCACTTGCCCGAGTCAGAGTTCTGTTCGACCGACGTACACTAGGCCACCTTTATAACGCATTCTTTGGCCCACATATTTTCTTTTTGGGCCCTGTGTGGTCTTTTTTCTCCAGTTGAGAAAAAGATCCATTAAATCAGCATATTTTAAATTTGTATAGTTTTTTTTACGATTACCTTCGTGGTATAGGAATAGCAGAATGTCATTAGTATTTAATATTTTTAATATACTTTATAAAACGGAAGGTGTTCATAACCGTTTCCTTCGTAGGAATAGTAAAATTCCTAACTTTCCAATGGTATCGTTAATTAGCTACGCCCATCACCTGTCATGTCCTTCTAATATAGATATTTTATAGTGTGTTGAATTGTTTGTATTTCTTGCTCTTTTTATGATTATGTTTGTTCTAATTTTTCTTTGTTCTTTTCTCGTATTTTCCCAGTTTTGTATTTGTGTGTTTTTCTAGTTTTCTAGTTTGTATGTTTTGTGTCCTTTTTCCCCTCTCCCCTTTACTCATCTTTTCAGAATTTTATTATAGAGGCTTTAAATAAATTATTATTATTATATTAAAAAATGGGTTGTGGGGCATTTTCTGGTAGAAGCAAGTACCTGGTGTCCTTATATCAGCTACAACCGTCTTGCAGGCGGCCCATAAGCACAGAAATTTACCCTGAGTCGTCAAAAAGACATAAAATAATTTACATTCAAATAATACTGCAAGTTTTTTTGTTACTTTCATTGATTTTCAATTTTAATCACTGTAAGTTTATTTCTTTGTGGTTTGTTTGATAACAAGGTAAGATCGTAAAATCTATTCGAATTTTTTCATCATAGGAATGAGCGAGGAGATGTTTGAATTCCGAATATTCATGTTTTTATACTATATTATCTCTCATGTTTCTAGTCAGTGGCGGATCAGGGGGCGCCCCCTCTAACGTAGTGTAATTTACTTAATTAACGCAAGTTTGCGGTAATTAAACTTGCTCCTAACACAAGTTTATCGGATCAACCTATTTTGCCCCCCCCCCCCCTAAAAAAGTCCTGGATCCACCCTTGTTTCTAGTATCAAAACATACTGTTTTGTTTTAATCCCAAGACTAACATTATTTTTTTTCTCAAAAAACGTCTAATATGCTTGATATGCATTTAAATTTTAAACAATCAATGTAAAAATTCTAACATAAAATATAATACAAAATGTTTATTTGATGTCGATTGAGTTTTTAGCTAATCTTGTTTCGAAGCGGAAATTAATAAAAAAAAAAAACTACTTGGACTATTCACCGCTTTCATTTCCGGCTTTGCGATTTGTCGGTTTAGGAAACACGTTAATGGTAATACCACAATTGATAATAATTGACGATCTTAGGTTTTTTGTGGTAGCTTTCCCAATTTCACGGAATCTTAAGAAGTGTTATCGCAAAAATGCATGTAAATTTGCAGAATGAATTTCAGCCCGATTTTTACAAGGTTTTTGAACTTCCCATAGATAATTTTTAAGACTACATTGGTTCGAATATTATTTGGAAATTAGGATAAAAACAGAGAATTAGTGAGAGCTAAAGACGCAAAGAATTGTGCATTACCCCTATCTACAGAATTCAGATCCCCTATCTACGGGCGAATTTTTTGCCCCCATCTACGGATAAGTTCTTAAGGAGGACAAAAAAGACCCCCTCCTCCAACCAGCTAAGCTCCTTTAGCCAAACAATTGTCAGTAGTGCTTATATATTTACATTATATATAATATATATAAATATAGTACCGGGAGCCCGGTGGCTTCGCCGCCGGGCCCCGGTACTCGGCAGGCTTCTATATATATAGATTCTCACTGTCGATTTTCTTCTAAACGCAGACAATTTGAGCCTTTTCTTGATGTGTTGACGTCCAAATGGAACTTAAGTTAGAAGTGGTGCCTTTGTATAATTACATTTTTATTTATTGGACCTTTAACTTTTGCCTCGGCTAGTCTTTTGTCATTATGAAAGACATGTCGCCGAACCTGTTTCTTTCAATTGTTCAGGTGGTGGGACAAAACTTCTTTTTCTTCCAACGATTTATCTAGTCCAGGTTTTTGATTTTACAGGATATGGAAGGCATTGACGACCACCTTTGTTTCTTTTAATTGTTCAGGTGGTGGGACAAAAACCTCTTCTTTTGCCTTGGCTTCCCTTTTGTCATTATGAAAGACATATCACCGAACCTTTGTTTCTTTTAATTGTTCAGGTGATGCAGCAAAAACTTCTTTTGCCTTGGATTATCTTTTGTCATTATGAAAGACATATCGCGGAATTTTTGTTTAATTGGTCAGGTGGTGGGACAAAAACTTCTTTTTCTTCCAACGATTTATCCAGTCCATATTTTCGATTTTCAAAGGTATGGTAAGTATTGATGACCTTATTCATGTCAAAATCCAAAACTCAATCATCATCGCTATCATTATTAATTTGTTTTGCTTCGTTAGGCCTCGGCTTATCTTTCGTCATAATGAAATACATATCGCCGAACCTTTACTTTTTAAAAATGTATGGTAGGCATTGATGACCTTATCCATGTCAAAATCCCAAGCCCAATAATCGTCGCTATCATTTTCAGTTTTGACGTTTTGATTTTCGCTGTCCAGGTTGATTTTCATTGACTCGTTGCTCTTCATTTTCATTTTAGACTCTCACTTGTTCGTTGTCGTATGTCTTCTAACTGCGTGTGTCTTTGCTCTTCATTTTTAACACGCTTTAATTGTCATTTTCGCATGTATTCTAACCGCCTGTGTCTTTGCTCTTCATTTTCGACACGTTAGTTCAGGTGTTGGTTCCAAAGAATCATCATTTATAGTAACTGCAACTGCAAATTTTCGTTTTAGGGCCTTCCAACAGACATTATATTATATAAATAACTGTTCCGTTGGAAACTTAACAATCTTATTTATGCTATGCATGACATCATATAAGAAAATACTTATATGATGCCGTAAGAAATGCTTATAAGATGTACTAACATAGTACATGACGTCATTTGCAAAAACCCAAATTCAGGCTCTTAACGATTTTCTCAGACTTCTGACCTATCTCGATCGTTTTTTTATGCGAAAATATCCGTAGATACCATTTTTCCAGAAAAAATATGGAACCTTTTTCGAGAAATAGAATAAATATACACATACACAATTATTACTCATATATATATATATATATATATATATATATATATATATATATATATATATATATATATATACATATATTGTGAATGAAAGGATTGATTGTTTGACAAAAAGAAAAGAGATTGACAAAATGACAAAAAAAAGGAAAGAAAAGAGACCTCATAAGATTTTTGTAGAATTATTAAAATTATAAATTGCGACTTCGATAGTCAGTGTAAAATGCAATTTTATAAATTCCCTTAAAAATTTCAAGTAAATGATTTCGTTCCATAGAAAAGTTGGAAACATTGTCTTTTTGTGTGTTGTGTCTTTACTTCTCCTCTATTGAACTCAAAGCAACACCATAGGTTGAATAACTTTCTGTGTTTAATTCTGTTTTCCCTTTTTCAGTATACACTTGGTTTGCCTTAGCTGAGTATGCTGTTGTCCTTTCCAATATGGCATTCCATGCAACAGCTTATCAAGACTTTTATTATACAAAAGTGGTAATAACAGCGAGGGGAGTGAAGGTTATTTAGTAGCAGTTAATTCTATCCCCAGGACCGATGCAGCTAATTGCTATCGCAATCCAATTCCTCCCACTTCAATTTGTTTAAACAAGTGATAGGATTTTATTGCTATCCTTGTTTTGAAAAATTTAGCTTCGTGTTAAACATGTTTTTAATTACACGAGATCTACTAGGTGGAGTTCAATGGAGGTCAAGTTACACGAACGCCCATTCAAATTATTATGATTGTCATCTTTTGTTTCCTTTATAGAAACGTCTTATTTGCAACCATCTAAAAATTTTACGGGGAGCCAAATGTTCAAATTTAAATCGTTAGTGTATCATGTTCGTCATGCCCAAAACGATAGAGCGTTTTGGTCCCTTCCTCAACGCCTCGCTCTTTACGCTAATTTTTTTTTATTTTTTTGAAAGGTAGAGTTTTGAGAAAGAGTCAAACTTTAGCGTAAAGAGCGAGGCGTTGAGTAAGAGACTGCCCCTTTCATACACGGAATAATTTCTATTCCTTTTAAGTTTTAATGTCGCTCCTACTTTCAGTTAAAAAAACTTGTTTTTTTTAAAATTAATTTCTGAACGTTTTTGAATTAATGCAGGTTTCGAATTTGGCTCACCATACATGAATATTTAAAACGAAATTTGCATATAAATTTTACTTTTTTTTTTAACTAATAATAACCTAAGTTTGATTTTTGTTCCAGTTATTTAAGAATGACTTCCTGAATCACAAAGGCTGTTTAATTTGAATAATAACCTCTTTTAGAAGTTAAAAAAAAAACTGTAGCGTAAAAAGCGAGCTATTGAGGAGAGGCAACCCCCCTTATATGCGTAATATTTTCTGCTCGTTTTAAGTTTTAATGTTGCTCCTTACTTTCAGTTGAAAAAAAACTTGTTTTATTTATTTAATTTCTGATCGTTTTAAATAAGGCTTGAAAATCCAGCACCCCCTTCATGGAAATTCTCTTCCCCCATGAAAATATCCTCCAACGTAACCCCCTCCCGACCCGCCCCCCCCCCCCCCACCAGAAAAATCCCCCCTGAAAACGTCTGTATGCCTCCCAATAACCAATACTATATGTAAACAATGGGCAAAGTTCATAACTTGCAGCCCTTCCCCCGGGGACTCTGGGGGAATAAATCGTCCTCTCAAAGACATAGTTGTTAGATTTTTCGACTATGCTAAACCAAATGGCTTCTCAAAATTTTGATACGGAGACTTTGAGAAAAAATTAGCGTGGGAGGGGGCCTAGTTGCCTTCCAATTTTTTTGATCACTTAAAAACGGCACTAGAACTTTTAATTTCCCTTCGAATGAGACCTCTCGCGACATTCTAGGACCATTGGGTCGATACGACCCCTGGGGAAAAAAATAAACAAAAAACGCATCCATGATCTTTCTTCTGGTAAAAAATACAAAATTTCACATTTTTGCAGAAAGGAGCTTGAAAAGTCTACAGTATGGTTATCTGACACGCTGAATCTGTTGTTTTGATTTTTATTAAGATTCTATGGCTTTTAGGGGGTGTTCCCCCTTTTTTCGAAAATAAGGCAAATTTTCTCATGCTCGAAACTTTTGATGGGTAAGACAAAACTTGATGAAACTTATATTTAAAATCAGCATAAAAATACAATTGTTTTTATGTATCTATTGGTATCAAAATTCCGTTTTTTAGAGCTTCGGTTACTGTTGAGCCGGGTCGCTCCTTACTTACAGTTCGTTACCACGAACTGTTTGATATGGCTTAAATTATTTTAAACTTGAAGCACTGAAGCATTCTCGGTCCCAGTTATGTCTGGTCTCTCCTATCTTTATTGAGTTAAAGTAAATAAAAGAACAAGTTTTTTTTACTGAAAGTAAGGAGCGACATTAAAAATTAAAACGAACAGAAATTATTCCGTATATGAAAGGGGCTGTCCCTTCCTCAACGCCTCGCTCTTTACCCTAAAGTTTTTTATTGTTTTAAAAAATAGAGTTGTGAGAAAAGAGTCAAACTTTAGCGCAAAGAGCGAGGCATTGAGGAGGGGACACCCCTTTCATATACGGAATAATTTCTGTTCGTTTTAAGTTTTAATGTCGCTCCTTACTTTCAGTTAAAAAAACTTGTTTTTTAAAATTTAATTTCGGAACGTTTTTGAATTAATGCAGGTTTTGATTTTCGCTTACTGTACATGAATAATTTAAACGAAATTTGCATATTAATTTTACTTTTTTTTTTGGTTAAATGGATTTCTCGAAAGTTGTTTACTTTTATCTACGAACGTTTTTATTAGTAATAAATATACGTAACTTACGAATTAACTTACGTAACGAACTTCTATATTCATATATTTTAATACCTGTATCAGGGGGTTTGCCCCCTAATCAATACCTCGCTCTTTACACTAAAGTTCGAATTTTGTTCCAATTCTTTAAAACTGGCCCCTTAATCACAAAGGCCGTTAATTAGAATAAATAGCTCTTATGAAATTACAAAAAAAACTTTAGCGTAAAGAGCGAGGTATTGATTAGGAGGCGAACCCGATCATATACGTAATAGTTTCTGTTCGTTTGAAGTTTTGATGTTGCTCCTTACTTTCAGTGGAAAAACTTATTTTTTTGAATTTAATTTCTGATCGTTTTTTTAAATAATGCTGGGAAATCCGGCGTCCCCTTCATAGCAATGCCCCTTCCCCCATGAAAACTTCCTTCGCGGAAAGATCCTCCCACGTAACCCCCGACCCACTCACCCCCACTACTAGAAAAAATCCCCCCTGAAAATGTCTGTATACTTCCCAATAACCAATATTATATATAAACATTGGGCAAAGTTCATAAATTGCAGCCCTTCCCCCGGGGACTGTGGGAGATTAAGTCATCCTCAAAGACATAGTTATTATAATTTTCGACCATACTGAACAAAATGGCTATCTCAAAATTTTGATCAGGTGACTTTCGGAAAAAACTGAGCGTGGGAAGAGGCCTAGTTGTCCTCCTGCGGTATTCTAGGACCTCTTGGTCGATACGAACATCCCTGGAAGAAAAAAAAAAACAAATAAACATGCATCCGTGATCTTTCTTCTGGCAAAAAAACAAAATTCCACATTTTTGCAGATAGGAGCTTGAAACCTCTACAATAGGGTTCTCTGATGCGCTGAATCTGATGGTGTGATTTTCATTAAGGTTCTATGATTTTTAGGGGGCGTTTTCCTCTTTTTTTCGAAAATCAGGCAAATTTTCTCAGGCGCGTAACTTTTGATGGGCAGGACTAACTTATATATTTGAAATCAGCATAAAATCTGATTCTTTTGATGTATCTATTGGTATCAAAATTCCGTTTTTTAGAGTTTTGGTTACTATTGAGCCGAATCGCTCCTTACTTACAGTTCGTTACCTCGAACTGTTTGACATGCCTATATAACTGCTGCCAGGGGATAACAATCCGATCGGACAGAAAAATATAATGTACGTCCTTTTGCTTGGCCACGTTGATCAAATCAGAGGCGCCAATTAAGAGGGGGGGGGGGGGGGTCAGAGACACCTCCCTAGATTTGTTAAATGGAATTTTTGTTTCATTGAAAAAAACGCCATCCTTTTAGATTTTCAAAATACTTTTTTAAATCTTCATATAAAAATAAAGAAGACTTGCCCCTACACCCGGCATTCTAGAGAATTGGGAATCCACATGCTAAAGTGCAGGATAAATTGATACAATTTTAACAAATTGCAGTTTGAGTTTTGATTAATGTACCTACAAATCATTCTAAGTTTCTAAACACTCGGATTAGTAAACTAAATTTGTAACTTTAAGCCAAATTAACGTACATATTTTTTGAATGTATCAATATATACATCAAGAGAATCAGATTTTTATGCTGGTTTCAAATATATAAGTCTCATCAAGTTAAGCCTTACCCATCAAAAGTTACGAGCCTGAAAAAGATTGCCTTATTTTTGAAAAAAGGGGAAACACCCCCTAAAAGTGACAGAATCTTAATGAAAATCAAACCATCAGATTCAGCGTAACAGAAAACCCAACTGTATATGTTTCAAGCTCCTATCTGCAAAGAGATGGAATTTTGTATTTTTTTGCCAGAAGAAAGTACACGGATGCGTGTTTTTTTTTTTCCCCTGGGGTGATCATATTTATTCAGTAGTCCTAGAATATCGTGAAAGGGCTCATTCGAACGGAAATTAAAAGTTCTAGTGCCCTTTTCAAGTAACCAAAAAAATTGGGAGGGCAACTTGGCCCCCTCCCACGCTCATTTGTTTTCCCGAAGTCACCCTATCAAAATTTTGAGATATCCATTTTGTTCGGCATAGTCGAAAATCTTATAAATATGTCTTTGAGGATGACTTAATCCCCCACAGTTCCCGGGAGAAAAGCTGCAAGTTATGAACTTTGCCCATTGTTTACATATAGTATTGGTTATTTGAAAGTATACAGAGGTTTTCAACAGGGATTTTTTTCTGGTGGCGGGAGGGAGGGGGTTTCGTGGGAGGATTTTCCATGGAGGATGTTTTCTTGGGAGAAGGGACATTTCTATGAAGGGGGTGGCGGATTTCCCAGCATTATTGAAGACGATCAGAAATTAAATAAAAAACAAGTTTTTTTCAACTGAAAGTAAGGAGCAACATTAAAACTTCAAACGACATAAAATTATTACGTATATGAGGGAGTTCGCCCCCTAGTCAATACTTAGCTCTTTACGCTAAAGTTTTCTTAGTACTATCAAAAGAGCTATCTATTCTAATTAAGGCCTTTGTGATTCACGGTTTTTTGATTCGAACAAAATTCAAACTAGCGTAAAGAGCGAGGTATTGACTAGGGGGGGGGGGGGGGGGCTCATATACCTAATAAAAAACAAGCGATACGGCTCAATAGTAATCGAAACTTTAAACAACGGAATTTTGATGTCAATAAACATATATCAAAAGAATGGGCTTATAATGCTGATTCAACATTATAATGAGAAAAGCTTCTCATTGTTCCAATTAAACCAAGATAGTGTTTCAGAAGTCGTTCTTAAAGAATTGGGAGAAAATTCGCAAGTTACGTATATTTATTGCTAATAAAAACGTTCGTAAATAAAAATAAAAGTTCTAGTACCCTCTTTAAAGAACACAAAAATTGGAATTAAAGTTATCAAGTATTTTGCAGTAGGCTGCATCAAGACATGGCTAATTGTAGACAGAGAAAAGCCAAGACAGATAGTCCAAGTATTTGAGAGGCAAATGTTTTAAATGGCTGGGGCACGGGTAAATGGCAGGAGTATGCATGACTCTCTTATTGGACACATACTTGTTTGTTAGTTTTGTCTGCCTAGAGTCTCAGGCATGCTAACCAAGAATTTAAAATTGACATAAGACCGTTAGATTGCCTGTAATGAGAGGCAAACAAGGCACGCTTGAGGTTTCTTGATGTGTTTTTGCTAGTTTTAGTGAATATTTTTAATAGAATTATAAGTAGTGGTGTATGGCCTTCCCTATGGAAAGTATCGATTATGGTACTTCTATTTAAGAAAGGTAGTCCTAGAGATCATGATAGCTATAGGTTGATAGCATTAGCGCCTGCACTTAGTAAAATTTTAGAAAAGATTTTGGATAATTAGTTGAATGAATGGTTGGAAGGTTATGGGGTAGTTAAAGAGGAGCAGGGGGTTTCAGGAAAGGGTATAATACGTCGGATAGAGCATTTGTTCTAAGTGCACTGATAGAGAAGTATGGATCAGGTAGAAAAAAGCTGTATGTGTTGCATTTCTAGACTTAAGAAAGGCATTCGACAATGTAGATAGAGCTCTCCTTGAAAAGTGTTTAAGAGATGTAGGTCTACCTTTAAGTTTTATTCGTTTATTTGTTGGTATGTATTCTGGGACTAAGTCTATCGTCAGGGTTGCAGATTCGGGATTTCCCAGGCTATTTGACCTTAAGAAAGGAGTGAAGCAGGGCAGCGTCATGTCCCCGAGACTGTTCGGTTTGTTTTTGAATGATATGGTGAAGTTTCTGGAAGAAAAATGGGCTCCAAAGCTGTGTCTTGGAAAAATTAATTTTTCGGTGTTATTATTTGCGGATGACACTGCATTGGTAGTGAAGTCGGCAAGGGAGCTTCAGATGTTACTGGATTTAATTGAGGAATATTTACAAATGAAAAAGTTGCAGCTGAACGTTATGAAAAATAAAGTGGTTGTTTTCAGTAAAAGGAATGAAAAAAATAGATAATATATTTGTATTTGGAGGACAACAATTAGAAGTAGTTGAAAAAATAAAGTATCTTGGTTATACCTTCCAAAGTAATGGTGGATGAAGTTCTCATATTAAAGAAGTGTTAAATAGGGGAAGAGCTGCAACATTTTCACTTTTCAGGAATAAAATTAGTGGAATAAAGAATTTGTCTTTGCATAAGAGGGTTGTTTTTTTTATCTAAGATTATGCCGATTCTCCATTACGGGGCAGAGATCTGGGGACATGAGAACGCTGCCCAGTTAGAAAGATCTTGGCCTTTTAAAGTTAAAGAGGTATTGGATAAGACAGGTTTTTCTTTCGCATGGAATGATGGCCTTGGACCAACTAGTCAACAATTACAGTTGGACAAAGAAATTAAGCGGGTGCTGGAGGACCAGACGATACAGAAATGGGGTGAGGAGATTAAGAATTCGGAAACTTCAAGATATTATGATGAGGTTAAGATAATTTATGGTCAGGAATTTTACTTTAAGTTAAATTTACCATCTAGATACCTTACATATTGGATGCAGCTACGATCTAATTGCCTTCCGATTCGTTCGAGATTGAAAGTTTTTGAGAGGAGTAAAAGTGTCCCGGACGGCAGGTTTGCTTGCCCTCTTTGCCAAGAAGAGGAGGGAATTGGGAGCATTGTCTGAGTCGTTGTCGAGGTCTTTTGGGGGTAAGGGAAAATTTATTTGGGAATGATGGAGTGCTGCTTCCTGATGCCTTGAAAAGTACGTCGTCACAATTTATTTGTCTAGTGGGAAGATATCTTGATTAGTATTTTGCAAAAAGAAGAGCGTAGTTTTTATTTTATTTTTTCATTATTATTGTGACGAGTGCTGTAATTTGTTAATCTTGTATGTTATTTGTGTACATGGCCACATTTTGGCTTGAAATACACGTTATCTTATCTTATGGTCTTAAGAAGGCACCCTCCCTTGCCCTTTTTTTCTCAAATTCGTAGGATCAAAATTTTGATAAAGCCATTTAGCCAAAAAAAAAAAGTAAAATTAATACGCAAATTTCGTTTAATTATTCATATACGGTTAGCTAGTTTCAAAACCTGCATTAATTCAAAATCTTCCAGAAATTAATTAAAAAAAAAAAAGTTTTTTAACAGGAAGTAAAGAGCGACATTAAAACTTAAAACGAACAGAAATTACTACATATATGAAGGGGCTTGCCTCCTCCTTAATACCTCGCTCTTTACGCTAAAGTTTAAATTTTCTCCCAATTCTTTAAGAACGACTTCTAAAACACTATGTTCGTTTAATTGGAACAATGAGAAGCTTTTTTCAAAGCACTAAAAAAAACTTTAGCGTAAAGAGCGAGATGTTGAGGAGGAGGCAATCCCCTTCATATACGGAATAATTTCTGTTCGTTTTAAGTTTTAGTGTCGCTCCTTACTTTCTGCTGAAAAAAACCTTTTTTTTTTATTTAATAAACAGTAAAAAGGCCCTTACTTGTACTCTATGACACGATCTCTATGCAAAAAGGCGTAAAATTGATCGTTTTGTTCTTGGCTCCCACCGAATCGCGAAACTTGCTATCGCAATGCACAGAGTTGAATCGTTTTGACCTTCGCAGCGGTTGGCTTGCGAAATGCGGAAATGTTTTATTCTCTTTTTTTTTGCAAGAGCTTCGCATGTGATTATCCATCGGATTTGCTGAGAACCAGTCAAAAGAACTCGTCTGAGCCTAGTGTTTTTTGAATAGCAAGATTTGATGGTTTGCAAATCTTGCAGTTTGGAATTTCAAGATCGGGTCGATCAGATTGGAGTCCTATCCCAATAGCGTTTGATGAAATTACAGGTCTAAAGTTTTGGAATACTTTTTGGTGTTAAGGCTGGAAAAATAAGGATCCGTAAAATAACGTTCAATTTTCAAACTTAAAAAAAAAAAAAAAAATCTGTTTTCAAACAAATAATCTATTTTTTTAAAAGATAATAGTATATCACAAATTCGATAAAGTCTACAGTGATGCCTTTTCAATATTTTTATTACAACTTTGAGCTTGCTTTTCTCATTCTGTTATTTCGCCATGCATGAAACGAAAGAGGATATCTTACGTTTTCATAATAATCCGAAAAAAAGCGAAATTGATGTTTTAAAATTTTCGCTAGAACAATGCCTAGGTAAATAATATGGCCTTAAGTTTATAGGGCATAAAATAGTTCGAATGTATGGAAATTTTTGTTCCAATCGTGGCTGATCCTGATCTCTCCTAAACTAAGTGCATTTTTGCTCAGAACCAGGATTCATGTACCTACAAACCATTCCAAGTTTTCAAATCAGTGGAAAAAGATCACTAGAAAAATATTCCTCGCTTTTGAACTCACTAAAAAAGAAGATAGAAGGTAAACCCTTTCGATTCAGCCATGCTGATATTATCTCTGAAAACTGAGTAATATATTGATATTAGCACCTTTAGCTAGTCAGGTTGACTATACCTGCCTGGAAGTACATTGTACGATCAACATTATACTGTCATTGATTTTAACAATATAAAGGAAACCATTCAGTTTTAGGTCAAATGGTGGAGCGTGGGAGGCTGTTAGCCTGGACTACTCTCATTGAAATTTGACAGGTTCTCCTATAATCAAGGAGGCACACTTGTGCCTCTTTAAAGAGGCGACCCCCACCACAATGTTAAGCGATTTCCGGTCCTAGCGGTCGCAGAGAGACGGCGGTGATCGCATTTTGTAGCCTAAGCTCAAACTAAGAAACATGCAAAATTTAACCCCCCTCCGACTTTATCTTCATGGGAGAAAGTGGGCCGGAAGTTTCGACCCTCCCACCACAGCCCCCCTTTAACGTTGTCCGATCGGGCTGACATTTAGAGGATTAGCTTTCCTAGGGCCTGGGAGCTTATCATCAAAATTTCAGCTCAATCCGATCACTCCTTCCCTGTTTTCCAAAAACCAAATATAGCCACTTAATGTTCATCAAAATTTTTTTTTGTTAGCCACGCCTACAGGCCACAGTTGGCAACGGATCCTCTTGAATGGGGACTCATTCGAAGCGGAATTTGACCTGTTAGGGCCTTTTGATATTTTCAGACCGAAAAAATTATCCCCCGAATTTACATTTACGAAAACCTCGTTTTCCTATAAGAGCCCATGTTAATTTTTGAAATTCCTAAAAGCATAGTATTTCATTATTAAATTAGATCAAAATAGTCCTCTTAACTTGACAAGACCGACTGCAAGCTTCCAAAAATTCCAGCTCTTTCCCAGAAGTTTTTTTGTCGAAAAATGAAAATCTTACTTTAATGGTTTTTTTCTGTTGCCGAGCCAATAAAAATAACTAAACAAGTCTCTGATATTACAGTGGTCAGTACTACTGTCAGGCAGGCGGAAGAACCGGGTTCGTTTCCCCGTCAGAATAAATTTTTTATATATTGAATTTAAAGTAGTATCTCTTAAATTTATAGTTTAAAAAAAAACTCTGTTTCTTTTTTAAATCCAATCTATTAAATCCTTCGGCTCAACAGGCGTCTCCAAAAAATATCACAGTCGGCCTTCAGCTTACAGGTAAGTCTCCACTGCTTTGATAACATGCCGTATACCCGCATGCTCGAAGAAAAGTTAAAAAAAGAAAATCTTACTGTGCATTTGATTTGATTTGAGTATTCAGGAATTAAAAGCCTTAACACAAGAATCTTGAAAAGCGGGGGGTTTGGGGGGTGGCAGCCCCCCCAACTTTAACTCCTGACACGATCAGCTAACGGTTAGTCAAGCAATAATAAGTAATAAACTGTACAAAAACGTGCAGAAATTATTTGAAAGAAACTACGTTTTCTAAAGAGTTAAAGAGGCTGAGTCACAAGTTCGAACCTTAAAACGTACAGGGACAGTTTGGAGGTACAGTTGGGGGGCTGCCGCCGCCCCCCCCCCCCAAACCCCCGCTTCCGTATATGAAAGGGCTGTACCCTCCTCAACGCCTCGCTCTTTACGCTAAAGTTTGACTTTCTCACAACTCTTTTTTTTAAACAATAAAAACTTTAGCGTAAAGAGCGAGGCGTTGAGGAGGGTACAGCCCCTTTCATATACGGAAGCGGGGGTTTGGGGGCGACAGCCCCCCAACTGCACCTCCTAATCCCTGTACGTTTTAAGGTTCGAACTTGTGACTCAGCCTCTTGAAATCTTTAGAAAACGTAGTTTTTTTCAAATAATTCCCTATAATTTCACGACAATTCATCTCATCTCCAATTTTTTTTCGAATTTTACCATATATTTCAAAAATATATATGTATTAAAGGAAGCAACATTGAACAGTGTAGTGTTGAAGCATATTTCAGAAAATATTGACCAATTCAACATGTAATTTCAACATGAAATACTATTTTGTAAGAAATCCAGCTAAGCACTCCTGTAGTCTTCGTATCCCAGGATTGTCCGGCCATCTTCCAAAATTGTATGCATGGACTGACCTTTTGTAGCTAAGCTTTGAGTACCTAGAGAGAGAGAAAACCTCTATGAGACTGGACTTCGTTTTCTCTGAGATAAAGGCCGATTATTCGTCAAATCTGTGAAATTTTACCTGTCTGATTTTCTTTTTTTTTTTTCTCTCTCATGCTTTTGTTATCACACATCAAACTAGAATGTTAGTATAATTTTGGTTTTGCTAATTTATCCCCACTTACAAAAGAAATAGGATAAAATTTCTTTCACCAATAGATCATAGCTAAGAAATGACCAAGAACGTCAGTTCTTGGCCGATATGACATGCTGAGATGATACTATAAACCAAGGCATGAGATATGCTTTTGTAAAAGAAAGAAGCCATTTACAACACAACTGAACTCCCACGCATTAGTATTTATTTTATAAATATGTACAGTTTGAAATCAATAAGACGTCTTTTAAATATACCATATGACTCGCAATGTCTTATTTTACGAGGTAAGGATTCAATACCAGCAAGAATGGGATTGTAATTCGAAAGGAAAGAAGATATAGAAGGCATTAACACAAAATTAGCATTATGAAAAGGATGACATTTCACCAGAAATAAGGAGACTTAAGATTGGGAAAACAAAGATGGAAGATTAGATAAAAACAAATAGAGCTGAGAAAAGAAAATGTATAGACCGATGATAGAGGAGACACTTTATTAAATTTTCGTAAAAATGCACCATCTGAAATTTGGAATTAGGCAATCAATGTGTTTTGACTTTCAACTGTCGAGCAGGGTCCCATGTTCTTTTTTTTAAAAAATCGCAACTTCCTTTCTAATTTTTTTCAAGTCCAATTGCTAGTTAACGCCACTTTGCACTGAAGTTATAGCACTGGAAATATATGAACCAAAGACAAGTTTCAGAGAAAATCGGAAAAAGAACATAAAACGACCATTCTTAGTCATAGTATACTTAAAAGTGAATTTGACCTTGAGAGCAAACCTCTTAGGTTGTATAAGATCAAAGGAAAAGACCCCCTAACCTCCCGCTAAGACACATGAGAAAAACTTTAGAGCTAAAAGTGCATTTAAAGGATATTTGAGAGTCCCCGCCCCATCAGAAATATCATAATCTTCTCCCCCTAGACAATAATTTTGGCTGTGTACCCAAACACTCAGGAGCTTCCTAGACTTAAAGAGTTAGATTGACTCACGTGTAGGAAAGTAAAGGAGGACCCCCCTCTCCCTCACCTCCCACAAAGGTACGAGAAAAAAAATAATGAAAGTACGATTTAAAGATATTTGAGAGCCCCCGCACCATCAGAAATATCATGATCTCCTTCCCCAAGTGAATAACTTTGGCTGTGCCCAAACATTCAGGAGCTTAGAAGACTTAAAGAGTAAATTGACTCACGAGTATTCTAAAGCCCCAAAATCGACGTGCATCATCCAGCCAATCAAATAAGAGCATCTTCAATTATCGGTATCATCAGTATTCCTGTTTAGTATCTCTGAAGAAACATGACCTAAACACAGTTAAAATTTATGGTTCTGTTACTGCAGAATTAAACGATAAAGTGAAAATAAGTCAGAATATGACAGTCAGGTTCAATATTTTTCGATCAAGTACAGTCAGGTAATACATGCAAAATACATCATTCAACAAGCTTAAGACGAATTTCTTTTCTTCGAAGAGTAGGTCAATATTAAGTCTCTGAGATCGTTCGTTCCCTAAACATCGGACAAACCGGTCAAAGATCACTATTTTTTTTTAGAGTTACGAAAAGCAATATCCCATTAAAGGACAACCCTTAAGAGACGACAACATTTATATGCTAAAGAAATAATGGTGGAACAAATTACCTCTCGAGAAAACGAACCAGATCCTATCAACATGAAGTCTCACTGAAGATTTCAGGTTCAGATAGTCAAATGTATTTAGGGATATTTTAATCAAATTAAGAAACAAATACTAAAATAGCCGATTCATCCGCCATTTAGCCTACAATATCTTATGCATATATATAAAAAAAAAAAAAAAAAAGTTCACAAGCAGACATTATGAAAGAAAAGAAAGAGGCAAATTTAGCCCCAGTATATTCTGACTGGTAATATATATTCTGACTGGTAAATTCTGAGTATATTCTGACCCCAGTATACTCTGACTGGTAAATATAAACTTACATAACAAAAAAAAACATATTTAACCATTTAAGTGGTAAGGGTGTAACTGAATTCAGCTAACACCTCTTATTTTTTTCTGAATACCCCCTTCCAGTTACTACTTTGGTGGTTAAACGGAAATAGTTTATGTACTTGTAATATAATAATCCCCCCCCCCAAGCTCGTTTTGATGTCGCTGTCAATCCTGGACCTTTGTCCCTCTTTTTGATCAGGTATTTAACCCTTGCAAAAGTAGTTTCGAAAGCATGTTATCATGATGGCAACTTTCCAGTTTGATGGTTTAGTTTATATTCAGTTTACAACATTGTTAGATTCAAACGGAATTTTTTCATCTTCTCGAAAATTACTTTCGCAATTGATCTCTATAAAACTAAATGCTACTCTGCATGAACTACGGAAGTAGAAAAGTTCTAATTAAGACTTCAATTTTAATCCTAAAATTTGAACTTGATATCTAGATCAAAGTGAGTAAAGAAAGAAAATAAAAAAACGGAATACATAAAAATGTATAAAAATGGGAAAAATACAAAAACTTTTACGTACAACCTGTAGGTGATATGAACTTGTTATATTTTTTAAAACCTACCTCAAAACTACTACTACTACTACTACCACTACTAACAACTCATCGCAGCACCAAGCCACTTGAGGTCAAAAGAATTACGCATGCTCCTCCCCCATCCCAATTTATTCAAAGACTCCCTCTTTACACCCTCCGAGGAAGTTCCTATTTCCCTTAAATCTTTTTTTATGACATCCTCTCACCTCAACCGCGGACGACCTGCTTTCCATTTAGCCCTAGAAGGTTGGCCGAAAAGGACAATCGTCGGAAATCTGTCATTCTTCATAGAACGTGCCCTAGCCATCTCAGTCTCTCATTATAGCCCTGGAAAGTGGAATTGAACCACACTTTTCGTACAGCTTACTGTTTGAAATACGGTCAGTTAGCCGGATATCCAGAACAATCCGTACGCAATTTCTCTGCAAAACCTTTAGCAAATCTTCATCTTCTTTTCGGAGCGCCCATGCTTCAGAACCATATTTAATCACCGTCATCAGCTTCCAATAGTCCTACCTTGTTTGAAGACTTATTCTTCCAAATTTTTTTTTACTGTGAAAAAAACACCATGAGCCTTGGCTATTCTACTTTTAACATGTCACTGCTGCCAACGTCTTTATATTTGTTATACTACCAAGCTAAACGAAGCTGTCCACCTGATCAATCTTTTCGTTACCCAACGTCACCTTGTCATCTCCACTTATTCCTTGCCTTAGTGACTTAGTCTTCTTAACATTAATTTTCAAAACTATTTTAGCGCCCTGAACTCGAAACACCTCTAAAATTTCATTCATTTTACTCAAACCTTCATCTAGGATGTTTAAATCATAAGCATAATCTAAGTCCAGGAGTTTTTCTTCCCCATTTTATTCCGTGTTTCTCCCATTGCCTTTCCTGTGCTACTAGACAAGTCTATCAAAATGATCCATACAAAGGGGGATAGAGCACAACCCTGCTTAACTCCTGATTTAATACGAAATCAGCAGCTAGCCTCATTTCCTACCTTAACCACAGCAGTGCTATTCTCGTACATAGCACTAATCACTTTAATTTATTTGTCTGGTATACCATACAAGGGTAAGACCTTTGCTAAAGCTCTTCTATCAACAGAATCGAACGCTTGCTCCTAACCTATAAAACTGAGGACCAAATGTGTTTGATAACTCAGGCTCTTCTCAATTATTAACCTAAGAGGGAAATTTGGTCGACGCATACTCTACCCTTTCTAAAACCGCACAAAAATCGCATACAACCAAAAGCATTGGGAATTTTCCGCTGTATAGAGTCAAGGTCTACAACATGTCGTTTCTAGCAATTAACCATAAATTCTGCACATTTTTTTCTCAGCTGTCGAAGGTCTTAAAATGCTAAATGTCAATCCTACTCCTCTTGCACCATTCTTTTTTCATTCCTGATTTATTCCCTTCTTTGACCCTTTGTAAAATTTGATATGGTTTGGTAGGAGCATTCAACTAAGCTGCACAAATCGTTATTGGAAATAGATACATAAGTATCTCACGTTCAAAATTGACAGTTACGCAATGTTCTTTAATAGCCCTCTTTCCGAAATAACTCAAAATAGCTGGGTTTTCCCGATTCGTTGGTGGTTCAAGAAAACACAGCTTAATTGTTAATTAAGCTTAATTAAGTTAAGTACTATAACTTAACTTCTCCAAAAGTACTTTCGCAAATACTCTACAAAATAAGCATTACTCTGCATTAACTACGGAAATCAGAAAAGTCCTAACTAAAAATTAAATTTTAGTCCAAAAAGCTGTATTATATAGTCAATATGTAAATTGAACTTGACACATACTCATAACTATAACTTAACTGTTCTAGATAATTATTTGAAATATCCAGAACTTTCTTACTTATTTACTAAAAACCGGTTTGCTACATTTCAAATCTTTGTTTTTGTCAAAAGAATTTTCCTCTGTCTTTTTGCTCTTTGGAAAGAATAACTTAATCCAGTTAATCAATCTTTAGTACATAAGCCCTAGTTACATCTATGTATCCAACCGAGGTCATTATATTGCAAGTACTGCTGCGACCATGATGAAAGACTAACGACCAGCTTAAAGTTTTAGGCCATGGAAAGTCGAGCGACTGTCTCAGAATATCCCCTGGTCTAATTTTAGCCCTATTTGGGCTAAAATTGCTATTTTCTGACACAAAACGATAGAGATCAGCACTTTAGTGTGTCTTGATCTCTTTCGTTGCTTAGAAAGGGCCAGCAGTTCAAATATTCTTTTTAGATTAACCCTCTCTAGACATTCTAAGAGCACGAGTTCCATATAATCATTTCGAAAAAACAAAAAAAAACAAACACAACATTTCTACCCGTGCTAAAATACAAATTTCCTTGGTTTGAAAAGTTGGAAGACCGTAAACCTTCATTTAATGGTTCTAGATTTTAATGGATGGAGAATAATGAAAAAAGAAATACCTTTTAGCTCCAATTGAACGTGACGCAACGCCAAGCAAGGGCAGAGAAGATGTTTAAGGAAAGAAAATGCTCCACAACGACTAAAACAATTGTGCTTCGTCGGTACAAGTGATCATGGCGAAGTCGCAGGAATTGTTGCTATTTCTGAAAAGAAATGGATTTGACATAAAAAGAGAGATAGAAAGAAATATCCCTTTTCCTGAAGTTGAAACATCAGTATCCGATAGAGCAATTTATGTATCATCAAATAGTACAGAAGTTGAATTGTCATCATTTAATGGGCTGGGATTTTAAATTCCTGCATAGTTGAAAAAGAGTAAGAAATCTTTTTTAAGGAAGTCTGATTTCTTGAAACTAACCCAGAATGGGACAACCTGAATTTATTTTTGGACATAAGTTGAAGAGGGAAGTAAAAAGATTCCAAAACGTCCTCCGAAAAGGGGGGAAATGATTTCCCAATATTACCATAAGCAAGGCCACACGTCTAATTTGCAATCTTCTTGGCATCATAATAAAAGAATAAGAAACAAAGAAAATAAGTTGGTGTTGACATGTGAGAAAATCGAGAACTTATGTAAGATAGAATTAAAGAGGGTAGAAAACTATTTGGCAGAAAGCTTAGCATGTTTAGGTCATAGGAAAAAATGAATTTATGACAAGCAATAAATGGGGCAATATTGTTGTTATCTAAGTAGAAATACAAAATATTGCAGAGATACTTTTAAGTACAGGGAAATTGAAACAAATGTTTCAAACTTGTTCGTAATATAAAAATAAATGTTTAGAAAAATTATATGGAATGGTTTAAACAATATACCATATGGCGAGAAGTTTAGATACGTGGATTTGAATTTCATTGGGACCCATTGCTAACAAGAAAAACGACTAGAAAACAAAACACGATTAGATTTTTATTGAGTCATATATCCCAGATGTTCCCTGAAACAAAGGGGGGGGGGGGGGGTATCTCTAGACAAATCTCGAGGGTTTTCTCCCCGTTATATGTATATGATTCTAAGAGAAATTAAAAAAACATTCTATTCAACATGCGAAAATCCTTCAAATAGAGTAAGAAAATAGCCTATATGCGTTAATGATGCATCAATAAAATGGGATTCGCGTCAAACCAAAAATTCTAATATCGGCAGCCTAAAAAAAAATAAATAAAAAAGACGTAATTGTTACAGCATTTTCAAACAGTTCGTGGTAACGAACTGTAAGTAAGGAGAGACCCGGCTCAATGGTAACCGAACTCTAAAAAACGGAATTTTGATACCAATAGATACATCAGAAGAGTCAGATTTTTATGCTGATTTCAAATATGTCAGTTTCATCAAGTTTTATCTTACCCATCAAAAGTTAAGCGCCTGAGAAAATTTGCCCTTTTCGAAAAAAAGAGGGAAACAACCCCTAAAAGTCATAGAATTTTAATGAAAATCACGCCATCAGATTCAGCGTATCAGAGAACCCTATTATAGAATTTTCAAGCTCATATCTGCAAAAACGTGGAATTTTGTATTCTTTGCCAGAAGAAAGATCACGGATGCGTGTTTATTTGTTTTGTTTTTTTTTTCCCAGGGGTGATCGTATCGATCCAGTAGTCCTAGAATATCGTGAGAGGGCTCATTCGAACGAAAATTAAAAGTTTTAGTGCCCTTTTTAAGTGACCAAAAAATTGGAGGGCAACTTGGCCCCCTCCCACGCTCATTTTTTTCCCGAAGTCACCCAGTCAAAATTTGAGATAGTCATTTTGTTCAGCATAGCCGAAAAACTAATTAATATGTCCTTGAGGATGACTTAATCCCCCACAGTTCCCGAGGGAAGGGCTGCAAGTTATAAACTTTGCCCATTGTTTACATATAGTATTGGTTATTGGGAAGTATACAGGCGTTTTCAGGAGGATTTTTTTTCTAGTGGGGGGTCGGGGTTGGAGTAGGGGTTACGGGGGAGGATCCTTCCATGGAGGATATTTCCTTGGGGGAAGGGACATTTCCATGAAGGGGGCGCCAGATTTCCCAGCATTATTAAAAAACGATCAGAAATTAAGTAAAAAAAACAAGCTTTTTGAACTGAAAGTAAGGAGCAACATTAAAACTTAAAACGGACAGAAATTATTACGTATATGAGAGGGTTCGCCCCCTAGTTAATACCTCGCTCTTTACGCTAAAGTTTTTTTTTAGTACTTTCAAAAGAGATATCTACTCTAATTAACCGGCCTTTGTGATTCAGGGGTTTGTGATTCGAACAAAGTTCGAACTTTAGCGTAAAGAGCGAGGTATTGACTAGGGAGCGAACTCCCTAATTTACACAATAAAAACATACGAATAGAGAAATTCGTTACGTAAGTTAATTCGTAAGTTACGTCAGAACAAAATTTCGAGAAAGCCAGTTAGCCAAAAAAAGGAAAATTAATATGCGAATTTCCTTTTAATTATTCATGTATAGTGAACCAAGATCAAAGCTGCATTAATTCAAAAACGTTCAGAAATTAACTAAAAAAAACAACTTTTTTTAACTGAAAGTAAGGAGCGACATTAAAACTTAAAACGAACAGAAATTATTCTGTTTATGAAAGGGGCTGTCCCCTCCTCAACGCCTCGCTCTTTACGCTAAAGTTTGACTCTGTCTCACAACTTTAGTTTTTAAAACAATAAAAAACTTTAGCGTAAAGAGCGAGGCGTTGAGGAGGGGACAGCCCCTTTCATATACGGAATAATTTCTGTTCGTTTTAAGTTTTAATGTCGCTCCTTACTTTCAGTTAAAAAAAACTTTTTTTTAAAATAATTATTAATAAGAGGGAATATGCATCAGGTAGAGTACATGGACACTGATTTTTTCAACGTAGGTATCAGAGAGGATAAGTGAATTCATCATTCACAACAAGCAACTTACATCAAGGAAGCTAATTGCATCAAGCAGTTGGACCAGTTACAACCAGAACCCCTTAGTTAACAAACTAGTCCCTTTTTGAAACAAGGTAATATTGCATTTTTATCTATATGTTTAAGGGACAAACTCTTAAATGATTAACAAAAACATAAATAAGTTAAATCAAGTATCCATGAATCTGAAGATAGTCACTAAAACCATCAAACGTAAAGAATTCTATTAATATTTGACGTTCCGTTTTTTGAAATTTCTTTCAATTTTAACTTGTTTTCAATTACGCTACCCAGCATGATTTTGCATTTTTTCTATGGAAGGAATAAAACAATCATAACGGAAGAATGCAATTTTGCAAACATTCAAGCATTCACTTTACAAGTAAGCACTAAAAATAGTAGCCTAACTACACCACAAGATAGTAAACAGAAGTAGTACAAATTTTACAAGGAGGTGAATAATAGTATAAATAGATCCACCTTACAAGAATGCAGTACTTTCATTTTATGAGTACGAAGTCAGTGTAAAAATGTAGTAGTATTGTTAGTAAAGGTGTAAAAATACCACTGACAGAATTACTTTTAAACGCAATGATATTTTGGCAAATATTTCAAAATGGTTTGTTAACACAAAAATGAATAATTAAAAGAAAATTATTACGCAAAAAAAAGAAAAGGGCAATAGAAAAATCTTGTTTTAACTTTCAAATCACCCTTAAGTGTTTTCGTTCAATTAAAAGAATTATATTGAACATTGTTACCAAAACTATACAATGTAAAGTTTTAGCCTGTAGTTTAATTCTTTTATATCTTCGCTGACAGTGCATTAATCTGCTTGCCTTAGGCCTTCTTATGGTAGCCTTGGGCAACAATATGGGACATCTAGAGTGTTTCCAGCCTCTCTAACTTTCATAAAGCTTGTACAAAATATAACAATACCTATTGTACATATAGCACAATTTCAGCCATAGGTATAGCTCACTTTATAAACGTTTACGTGATGAGAACTGAATCAGAACTAATTACAAAAATAGAAGTTTGTCTCTTATATTCACTTTGAGCCCGAAAAAACTTGAACTGTCAGCTTAACTAATAATCTTAAATTTCTAGAAAATAGAAACCCAGACATTGAAAAAAAGTAATTCAATTCACTACACTGTAATCTAACAAGGAAACAGTTTAAGAGAATAAGTGTATAAAGATTAATTTTTACCCTGAAACATGAAACATTATCATCCCAGTTTACGCAAGAAAAAAGATAATACTGCGCAATAACTACCAAGAATAAGAAATTTCATGCCTGGAGTTAAATTTTAGTCAAAAAAAGAGCTTTCAAAACCAAACCTAACACTTAAAAGACCTAAGCTTCATGGGGATAGAAACTAACTTTAAAAAGAAAGCATAAGAAATAAAAAAAAAACGAAAATTATTAAGCAAAAAAAAAGAAGAAAAGGGAAATAGAAAAATCTTGTTGTAACTTTCAAATCACCCTTAAGTGTTTTCGTTCAATGTTTTTGGTTCAAATGTTGTGAAAGGCAATATATAAATAAACGAATTGCAATTAATAGATGACTTTCTCGCACTAAAACATTGTTTTTCAATAGCAGTAGTTGTTAAACTTTAAGGGGGCAGCAGCCCCTCATCATGTACAGGCTAATTTCGGGTCGCTTTTAATTTTAATGTCACTCTTGATTTCATTAGAAAAACAAACATGCTCTTTTTATTCCTTTTAATCCCGAAGCTATAGGAGATAAAAAAATTTCATATAATAACTATCAAAAGACCGACTCAACCGAATTCGTATTTCGGGGTTAAAAACAAAAAACATAAAAATAGATTTAAAAGCGATCATACACATAAAACTGGAAATAGAATGCACCGTATTTTTTTTTTTTTTTTTTTTTCAAAATTGCGAGTTTTAATGTCACTCTTAATTTAATAAAAACAATACTTTTTTTATTTCTTTTAAGCCCAAAGGTGTAGGAGATAAGATTTTTTCATATAATAACTTTCAAAAGGTCGACTCAACCGAATTCATATTTCGGAGTCAAAACAAAAAACATAAAAATAGATTTAAAAGTAATCACACACATAAAACTAGAAATAGAATGCACCATATTTTTTTTTTTAATCAAAATTGCGAGTTTTAATGTCACTCTTAATTTAATAAAAAAATACTTTTTTTTATTTCTTTTAAGCCCAAAGGTGTAGGAGATACGATTTTTTCATATAATAATTATACAAAGCTCAACTCGACCGAATTTGTTTCTCGGGGTCAAAACAAAAAACATAAAAATAGATTTGAAAGCAAATCATACACATAAAACTGGCAATATAATACACCGTCTTTTTATCAAAATTGTAAATCGCTAAACGATAAACCTACCCTATTTTCACATATGAATGGGACAAGTCAAAGTAAACCTTATTGATTTTGGATCATCCATTCGGTTTCAGCTTTAAACAAAATAATAAAATAGGTTCCGAATGCCTTCAACATAAAAAAAAAAAAAAAAAAAAAAAAAAAAAAAAAAAAAAAAAAAAAAAAAAAAAAAAAAATCCAGAGTCCTAGAACAGATTCTGTACAGGAAAGTGTTGGTATTCACTATTCAAACTAGTATACTTGGGACTAACGCAGTATTGGAGCTTTAAATTATCCCCGCTAACAATTAAACTACTTAAAGTTAAACTACTTAAACTTAACAATTAAACCACTAAATAAACAATTAAAGCAGAGTATTCTAATTCCTGGTGCACTCTTTCTATTTTAGGAATGTTTGGCCTAATATTAGAAACAACTGTGAAAAAAATTGCATATAAAAAATATTCAAATTAAAAGAATATCAATGGCCGAAAAAAAGAAGGCTTAATTACAAGGAACGACCACTTTTAACTTTATATCCTCTGCTCTGAACAATTATTGGAGAGTGCAAAAACGGCGATTGGATTCTCCCAACTACAGTTCGCAACTGCAACTTCACTTATGGTTTTAGAACTGGAGAGAAAATTTCATAGTTAATTGAATCATATAAACCCTTACTATTTGAGCGGAACGGTGAAATTAATTCTGGAATTGGATCCTAGAAACAATCAGGAATCAGCAACAGCCTCTAGTTTATCATCATTTAGTGAAGTTTAAATAAAAATAACGTAATTGGGATACATACGACATTTTTATTGAACGACTAGAATCTTTGGAATGATAAAACAAAATGGGCAAATCTAGACCATACTTCTAAACTTCGAAATTGCTATTAATACTAGGTATGTTGAATTTGCCTCTTTAACGGTAGTAAGAAATTGATTATTACTTTGTTGAGCATACAAAACACGGTCTTAAAAGAAAAACCAGAAATTCTGAGTGTCATAGTTCTTTTATCAAATGAGATGGACCATAAATCAATGAGCATACAATTTAATAGCTAAAACTCTAAATAAAATGCTCCGTACTCAGAAGTTTCCTCAAAAAAAAGAGTATTCCATTTCAAATTTTCAAAAAAATAGACGGGCGAATTTTTTACCAACGGGTATGCCCCGTATCAGCCCACCTCAAAATATACATAAAACAGAACATGTTTATACATTATAATAGCTTTAAGCTAACTTAAAAACATGTAAATAAAAAATGAATTAAATTATGTGCATGCCCTTATGCCCATAAATAAAGGAATCACTATTTTATCACTACCTTGATATTTCTTCTGTAAAAATTTTTTATTTTGTTAAATGTAACAAATAAAAATTTAAACAAAATTAAAAACTATAGAATTTAACCTCAACGAGTTGTAAGAAAACTATGGGGAATTCTGAAAACTATAAGTTATCCATTTTTCAAATACCCAATACAAATTTTTGGAAAGCATTGAGTTCTAGCCAAATAAAGAGCAAGAAATATGGAGTCGGATTTTTATTTACGTATTGTAAAAGCTATTTTATTGAGGATGAAAATGTAGTAAGATATTATCGAGGTTATTTATCCAAGAAATCTCTTCAAAAGCAGTTAATAGGAAACTAACATTT
This sequence comes from Artemia sinica, assembly GCA_027921565.1. NCBI lineage: Eukaryota > Metazoa > Arthropoda > Branchiopoda > Anostraca > Artemiidae > Artemia > Artemia sinica. The sequence goes on from CM051258.1 coordinate 45,468,754, forward strand.
ATGTATCAGTTATACTATATATTCTTCACTTACTAAACAAGCCTATTGTTGGTTTCATCATTCCACACTAAATTCAATTGGAATTAAATTCCAAAAATGCACTTTGGTTGACAGACAAAGCTGAATTTAATATATCTATTAGAATTGTTTTCTTTGTGTTGAAATTAAGACCGTTGTCCGGCCGACTGTACCTTAAATCTTATAAAAATCTCAGTGATCTAACCAGGTTTTCAGAGGCTTGAAATAATAAGCTCTTTTTTTGCTAATTGATCTGCTAAGGTCTTGCTTTTTTTGACAAAAAACGAACTCTAACTACTCTGATCTTACTAATCAGGCTTTTTTTTTTTTTTTTTAGAAAATCAAAGTTTATTCTGGTTAAATCATCCCTCTAGAGACTTCGACGAGTATCATCAATATCCCCTGTTGACTGCTCTATGGGTCAAAATGAATTTAAATTTTAGCCCTTTTAACTGAGATTTAGAGAGCTGAGATCAGCTTGCGCTTTTCCTTGTTGCTATTGACTTTTCTGCTTTTGTTTTGCTGAAGGTTTTTTCATATTTGTCAATACCATACAGGCTACAAATAAGTAACTCATATTACAAATAAGTAACAACGAAACTCATCAACATAGAACTAATAGCTGGATAAGCGTACATTTAGGATAGTGTAGCGAATTACAAAAATGAATACTGAATAAAAAAATATTTAACCAAATAATAAACATTTTACAGGACCACTTAGAATTTAAGCGATTGAGAAACAAAGTTAACCATAAGCGTCGCGGTGAGAAAAAAGCATATTATGCTTCTGCTTTTGATGGTAAAAGTGGTGATGCAAAAGTATAAGGCGCAAGTATTAGGAAGAAGTAGCTAAAAAGTCTAGAAGACATCTGGAGAAGTCCTTTATTGATAATCGAGGCGAAGGGTGCATTTTTTCGTTCGAGAAGTGCACAGCAAAGGAGATCGAGAGCACAGTGAAAGGACTGAAGTCCAGCTCGACCGGAATAGATGGACTTAATCTTAGAGCTGTAAATGCTATCCTTGTTTATATATTACCCTGTCTACTTGATTTGATAAATCTATCACTCCAGACCGGTGAATTCCCTAGTGGTCTTAAACTGGCAAAGGTAATGCCATTGTATAAAGAAGGCAACAAACAAGAACTATCGAATTGGCGACCGATTTCGTTATTGCCTATTTTTACTAAAATCTATGAAAAGATAATTCACAGGAGACTTTGTGAATGTTTGGATAAAGTAGGGATATTGTGTGACAGCCAATTTAGATTCCGCAGTAAACATTCTACTAGCCATGCTGTTCACCATCTTCTGGATGTAGTCAATGGAGCTCTAGAAAAAGGTTTGATTCCTTTAGCGATCTTTGTCGACTTCCAAAAAGCCTTCGACACTGTGGATTTTGAGTTGTTGCTGTGTCGCTTATCTAGCCTGGGGACAAAAGATATTAGCTTGGATTGGTTTAAATCATATTTGTATGGAAGGTCAACTAAAGTAATGTTAGGTGACATCGTTAGTGGAGTCTATCCTGTAAAATGTGGAGTTCCACAGAACTCAGTCTTGGGTTCGTAACTCTTTCTCGTATACGTTGATACTCTGAGGCTCTACATGCCTGAAGCAACAGTTACAGCATTTGCAGATGATACTGCTTTGACGATTTCTGCACGGTAACTGGAAGAACTAGTGGATAAATCAAAACCGAACGCTGGAAAACCTTTTGGTGTTTACCTCCTTGAGTTACCTTGCTGTTAATACTTCTAAGACAAATTATATGATTTTTAGTAGGGTAGGAAAAATTGTAAATAGTGCTTTTATAGTATTTGAAAATTTGTCGCTTTCACAGGTTTTTGAAAATAAATATTTAGGATTTTATGTTGATAAAAATTTTAGTTGGAAGAAACACATAAATATGATTTCTTCTAAACCTGCACGAGGTCTTGGAGTGATGCGGCGTTTGAAACACGTGTTACCTCTAACTATTTTAAGAAATGTATATTATACTGTTTTTTATCCTTTTATTGTTTATGGTTGCTGTATTTATGCATCTAATTTTTCTTCAAATATTAAAAGACTGCAGATTCTTCAGAATAAAGCGCTTCGAGTACTGGGTGAGTTTGTTCAGTATGAGCACACGCGTGAGTGTTTTATCAGTTTTAGAATTTTGCATGTTCATCAGGTCAGGGACCATCAGGTGGGAGTGTTTACTTACCAAGTGCTTAATAGATTATCTCCAGAATATTTTAGAGATTTTTTTAAGTTTAATTCTGATTATCATCATCATAGGACTAGAGGTCGTGGAAGCTTAGTCTCAGAAGTAAGGAGTACGAATCGATCTAGTTTTGCAATTAGAAGTTATGCAGTTAATTTGTGGAATGGTTTCCCGGAGAGCATTAGGGAGTCAGAAAACCAGTTTCAGTTTAAAATTAGATTAAAAAAAATTTTGTTGGCTGGGAATTAAATATTTTGAACGGGAGAGTTAAATTGTATTGAATGGTATGAAAATAGTAGGAAGAGTGAATGAGTTTGGTTTATGATGAAAGATTGTGTGACGCTGCTCAAGCCACAATATTGGCTTAATAAAACGTCGTACGTTCTTACCATTTCTACGTTTGTTGATAATGTTATTCAAAAAATGTGGTAAGTGCCAGTTAAGCATGATGTAATTATTAGTTGAAAATAAAAGTAATCTCACCTCATCTTGTAAGGTCTGCCAAGGGTTATTTTGTGAAATTGGCCTTTAAATCGAGCAAGCAGCCCGCACGATTTTCTAAGCTTGCCTTTCAGTGCCAACATTGCCAACAGTGATAACAGGTGTTTTAGTATTTTTAACATTTGATCCAAACCAAACGGGAGACCTAAATTATTCAGAGGACAATGCAGAAATAGTTTCTGGGTCAACTTTGATAGTAACGGAAGGTTACTATTTATTTATGAATAATAAACTGTAAAACTTGTTTCTTAATCATAGTCTGGGTTTGTGTGCTTGTAACTATGGGTCGCTATATTTCTGCTGGCCCTGTATTTCAAAAGAACCCCATAAGGGTGAATCAGATTCCTCTATAATAAAATATCTATCAAAAAGGGGTACCAGTATTCTTGTGGCTTGCGCAGTCATTGAAAGCTAAACCACCTGGCAACAGTTCTCTTTCCACACTTATAGTTTTTATCCCTAATATCTTTTTTTTAAGGTTAAAAATCGACCTTTTCGGTCAAGAGGCAAGTATCAACTTCATACACTGTTAAGCTAATACTGGGTCCAAGCCTAAAGCTGCATGCAACTGTGATTCAAACCCGAAAAGGATTTATCTTCACATTATTGTAGTGAGTACAAAAGGGTTCAATTCCCTCCTCCTGCCTTTAAATAATAATACACATAAATAATATAAATAAACATAATTAAATATAAATAATATAAGGGAATTCTTTCGACGTTGATTTGTTACAATTTTTGCAACATAGAATAACTGCCACAAAAAAAAAAAACTAAATTTTACAAAACTGTGGAGATTTGACTTCAACAATTGTAATATCCGAAAAAAAAATATCCGGCTTTTGGGTTTGGCATTTGATTCCTAAGAGATAAAAATATTCTAAGAAAATCGATTTCCAGGTTTAACGTTATTTTCTAATGTTCTAGCTTTGATGTAAATTCAGTTTCCAAGAATTAAATTTAAACAATAGCGAAGGTATATTTTGTATTTATTATCCATATCGAAATGATCAGACCCGTTTTTTTTGTATCCATGACACAATATAAAAAGCCGATTTTTGAATGTCCAATCCCCAGACAACCCCTTAATACCACAGATTACTGCTTAATACCACTTAGGTTTAGCTTCCTTGATTAACAATGTTTAAAATATTGGTCAATCAAAAAAAAACACAACAAAAAAACAGAGGGAACTTTGAACCCAGTCCAAGACATTGAGAATGACTCTATGGATTTCAAATAGTTTTCATTTTAATGAACATTTTTTTGTCTTTTAAATTTCACTCTCAACTTCTCTTTCAAGACAAAACAACAGACATAAAGCCCGGCTCATACCTTTTTCTTGATGAAAACCGAACATGAGTGGTAAAACCAAACATGGAAAAGGGGGAACTTTTTAACAATAAAAAGTTAAAAAAAAATCTTGTACTCAAAAATTTAATTCTTTTTGCGGGGTCAAGTTGTCGCACACAAAAATCAATAGGCACAATTCAACCTTTCCTTCAATTAATTAGCTTAGCAGTTTACATGTAACTTATACTTTAAAGATAGCTTAAAAATAAACTTTATCGAAAGTCAAAAGAAATTCAAATCATGTTCATAAGCTTAAAGATTATCAAGGGCTGTTTTCTATTTTCTAAAATAAGAATTCAGAAAAAACTAAAAGCAATTTATTTTTTGTTATTTTTATTTTTGCTATAGATAAAGGTGTTCAACTCAAATTTCATCAAAAACCGTTAGACATTAAAAATTACAAGGATTTTATTTTACTTTACAATAGATTTCCCAAATTATCACAAATGGTGCAAGAGCGAAAACACTGCGAAATACTTAAAAACTTACTCTGCAGTTTTTCTATTGTCAGGTTCCTCCGTTTATTAAAGGTCCTGACATGGATGAAAAGACATTAATAAACAATGCAGCAGTTTGTTTCTGCAGCTAATAATGCCAGAGACTCAGAGAGGTATTATAATCAAACAAGAATCATAAAACACAGACCAAAAGTAGAATCATCAGTAATTCCTTTTTTTAGCTAAATGGCCTACAGGCAAGCTAGGCTAGCTTGATTTTCAGTGTTTTCAGATGGCCTTATTCCAGCAAAAATATATGCAGACACAAAAATATTTATTTTCACTGCTATTTCTATCTTTGTTTTATTAGAAATTTTTGTTCTTTTTTACTATTAGTTCTTTTTTCCGTTATTCACTTGTTTTTTCTCCCATCTTGACTATTGTATTTGAAGATAACAACATAGGAATATCTAGGTTTAAGATCGAACAAATGAAGGTGCAAAGCAATTTTTAACGATGAAAAAAGGAAACCATTTAGGGCCAAACAAAAAGTGAGTCGTCCCTGAATAGGGTAGAACGATGTCGTAAGGAAAGATTTAAGAGAAATGGGAGCTTCGTGGGAGGATGTAAAGAGAGAGGCTTTGAATAGATAAGGATGGAGGAGGAGCGTGCGTAACTAAATCGCACTCTGGCAGTTTGGTGAGTTGTTGTTAGTAGTAGCTGCTGTGACTTGTTAGTAGTAGTAGTCACATTGCTTCACAATTATTAGTCTAGAGATGAGAGTAGCATTAGTATTACAAGACTGAATGCAAAAAGTAGTTTACACATAAACTAGTTTTTAGATATAGAATTTTTGGCATGCATCCTTACCTTCACATTATGATTATTATGAGAACCAAAAGATCCTCCCTCCTCTTCTTATTATATTAAAAGCATCAAAGCGAATCGTTCTGATGTTGTTTTGTTATACATTCAATTCTAATAAAATGTTCCCTTTTACTACATAAAATTGAATGCAAAAAAATAAAAAGAAAAAATAATTGACGTTTAGAAATTACGCAAATTAGATTTCAAAAACTGAAATATCTGGAAGGAATTTCAAAGTTTAAAGTCACATACTTGTCTTCTGACATCGACGAAAAGAGAATATCCAAGGATTCAATTCAAATTATCGTGTGTCTATATTTTGTAATTATTATATATGCTATATTTTATTTCAAAATGATGCGCAAAGTTGTAGCCACAAAATAATGAGAAATACGGAGTCGTTTTTTTTTTATTAACATATACAGTTTGAAATCAACAAGACGTCATTTAAATATACCATACGGCTTGCAATATCTTTTTTACGAGGTAAGGATTCTATACTATCAAGAATAGGATTGAGATTGGAAAGGAAAGAAAAATATAAAAGGCAAATAGAGCCGAGGAAAAAAAATGTATAGACGGAAGATATACGAGAGTCTCCTATATAGACTTTATCAAACTTTCGTGAAAAATACAGCATCTGAAATCTGGAGTTAGGCAATTAATGTGTTTTGATTTTCAACAGTCGAGCAGGGTACCATGTTCCTTTGGTTTTACAAAATCGCAACTTACTTTCTAATTTCTTTCAAGTTCAATTGTTCGTTAACGCCACCTTGCACTAAAGTTATAGCAATGGGAATATATGACCCAAAACCAAGTTTCAAAGAAAATCACATTAAACGACCATTCGTAGTTGCAGTATATTTAAAAGTGAATTCGACCTTGATAGCAAAACTTTTAGGATGTACAAGATGAAAGGAAAGGACCCCCCCCCTCACCTCCCACAAAGTTACGAGAAAAAAAATTAGAACTGAAAGTACGCTTTAAAGATATTTGAGAGCCCCCGCACCATCAGAAATATCATGATCTACTTTCCCAAGTCAATAGCTTTGGCTGTGCCCATACACTCTGGAACTTAGAAGATTTAAGAGTTAGATTGACTCACGAGTATCCTAAAGTCCCAAAATCGAAGTGCATCATCTAGCCAATCAAATAATAGCATCTTCAATTATCGGTACTATCAGTATTCGTGTTCGGTCGAGTTGCTAATCTGAAAACACAGCCTGACCTCTGGTTTAAATCTTTCAAGAAGGGGACCTAAACACAAATAAAATTTATGGTTATGTTACTGCAAAATTAAACAAGAAAGAGAAAACAATTTAGAATATGACAGTCAGTTTCAATATATTTCGATCAAGTTTAGTCAGGTAATAAATGCAAAATACATCATTCAAGAAGCTAAAGACGAATTTTCTTTTCTTGGAAGAGCAGGTCAGTATTCAAACTCGGACATCATTGGTAAATAGCTAAACATTGGACAAACCGGTCAAAGATCGCTGTTTTTCAGAGTTATGAAAAGGAATAAGTAATGAAGTTAATTAATAGAAACAGTATCAGTCTTAAAACATGTCTATCTGAAAGGGCGTTTAAACTACTGGATAACTTTCTGATCAGACCAAAATCAGTTTTTTTCTTCTTTGTCAAAGTAAAATATATACTGCCTTCTGAGATTAATTTTAAAAAAACAAAGATTTTCCTAGGGAAGTAAAGAGCGAAGTTGAAACTTAAAACGGACAAAAATTATTACTTCACAGCCTATGTAATATATGTTAATAGAACTAGTACAAATAAACGCACAAATTATGTTTTCCTATGCTTTTATGATTATACAAAACTAGCGCTTTACTGAAAACACAAAAGTCAAGTATAAGAAACAGGATTATTGATTTAAGAGTCAAAAGTGAGTGTGTAGCCTGACAACACTAAACGAATCTATAAAGCTTTTCATAGTCTTACACAATTTGTGACATTAGTAACTTTCAGTATACAATTAAAATTATCTTAGAAAACATAAGCGTAAAACTAAATAATTTTTAATAACCGCGAAGCAATTGAACACCATACAGAAATATTGGATTGATTTATCAAGCAGCATTTTGCTCTCACCAGCTATAATACCAATAGTGGGTAATATACAGTCTTAAATTGTAAGAAATATGCTTTAGTATCACTTGAAATGAAGATCAAATAAGACATAATATGAACTCTGGAAATCCGATTATTTCTCTCTATACAAGAGTGAATTTCAAGCTATGATAGTAGTAAGGGTGTATAAGATTTGAACCCTACGCCTGAGGCATGAATATGCGTGTAGTTTAACCAGTACATTGACTTACCAGGGTCAGTCACCTGTAACTTGATTAGTAGGTTTTTTTTTTTTTTAAACTTGGCAACGTATAAGAGACGACTTTGAACCCTACGCCTGAGGCATGAATATACAGTGTAGTCTAACCGGTACATTGGCTTACCACGGGTCAGTCACCTATTACTACGAACGGCACTTGCCTTAGCAGACGGGTTTTTATGAGGTAACAGCCATTTTTAACAGTTTCAATTGCACAAGGAGACAGGTTTCTGGTGGGTATAGAATTTGAGAGTTGATAAAGTGAAATTATGACACTATTCTAGTTTTTTCTAAACCGGTATTTCCTATAACTTAATAAAGGGTTAAGGTGATTAGCGATTACGAGCGAGGATAGTACGAATTGCTTGTGAAAAACCCGGATGAATTAGTTGAAAATAAAGTTTTAAGAAGAAATGTCTGAAAAGTAACGATAGAATGACATTGTGACTTGACCTCGCTTTACCTCTCCGATGTGGTCTGTATAATACACAAGTAACGTTTGAAAAGTATTGTCAATTTAAAAAAAAGAAATGGCTGAAAAGTGTTTTGAGGGAGTTGAGTTACACGAGGGTTGAGTTGCACGAGGGTTCAGTTGCATACGGATTCAGTTACACGGGGATTAGTTAAATGGGGTCGAGTTGCACGAGGGTTCAGTAGCATGGAGGTTCAGTTGTACGGGGTTTCGGTTATACAGGGGTTCAGTTACATGGGGGGTTCAGTTGCACGGGGGTTTAGTTAAATGGGGCTTGACTTGCACGGGGGGTTGAGTTGCACGAGGGTTCAGTTGCACGGGGGGTTCAGTTACATGCGGATTCAGCTACACGGGGATTAGTTAAATGTGGTTGAGCTGCATAGTCTCGTTGGAAAAAAATGGAGTTCATACTTAAATAGTTCTATTAAGAGCTATTGCTATGGAAATGGCTCATTTTTGAATCAAAACTGTGCTTTTCCGACTGAAGATACACATTTGAATCAGAAAATGTGAAAATGTATACAATTGAAACAGAGAAGTGTGTTTTGACGATATTTTCTATATTTGAGGGAGTTGAGTTGCACGAGGGTTGACTTGCACGAGGGTTCAGTTAAGGGGGTACAGTTACACGGGGGTTTAGTTAAATGGGGGTCGAGTTGCACGAGGGTTCAGTAGCACGATGGTTCAGTAGCACGGGGGGTTCAGTTGTACGGGGTTTCGGTTATACAGGGGTTCAGTCACATGGGGGGTTCACTTGCACGGGGGTTTAGTTAAATGGGGCTTGAGTTGCACGGGAGTTGTCCCCACACTGGCCTTGGGATGGCATAGGGGTTTTGCCCCCAACTTATGTTAATTTCTGCTCATTTTGAGTTTGACTCGATTATTTATTGTAATTTCTTTTCAGTTTGGGTTTCATTTATTTATAGATGCTGATTAGTGGTAGTTTCACGTTTGGTAGATTATTTGATTTTATTTTTGCTCAATTTTTGTTTAATGGAATTCTTTACCTTTCTTTGAAAAACTTATTTTGTAGAAAAAGTCAATATAAATGGATTATTCAAATTCTACCTTGAGTAGCTACCACTGTGAGGGATCTAAGCCTATTTTGGCCCTTGATGCAATAGGCAATGGGATATTATAGTGAACATAGCTATAAATAAAGTTTTAACAAGAAATGTCTGAAAAGTATTTTTTTTTTTGGGGGGGGGGGCGATGACAGAGTGGATGTCTTAGACTAGTTATAGTGTCTGAAAAGTATTTTTTTTTTTGGGGGGGGGGGGCGATGACAGAGTGGATGTCTTAGATGTGGATGTCTTAGACTAGTGATAGTGCTGTACTGTGGTACGAATTTCTTGCGAAAAACCCAAATGAATTAGTTGAAAATAAAGTTTTAATAAGAAATATCTGAAAAGTATTTTTTTGGGGGGTGGGGCGATGATGACAGAGTGGATGTCTTAGACTAGTTATAGTGCTGTACTCTGGCATGAACTGCTTTCGAAAACCCGGATGAATTAGTTGAAAATAAAGTTTTAACAAGAAATGTCTGAAAAGTATTTTTTTTTTGGGGGGGGGAATCTGAGCTAATTAGGGTTTTTGACCGTAAACTCTAGTTTTTTGCAAGAAAATTATGGAAAATACAATTCTCTGGTTCAAATGTGAAACTTAAGTCCTTTTAGGATCGAAAAAATTAACTATTTCTGTAAAATCTGAGCTAATACGGGTTTTTTGACCGTAAACTATAGTTTTTTGCAAGAAAATTATGGAAAATACAATTCTCTGGTTCAAATGTGAAACTTAAGTCCATTTTTTGGATCGAAAAAATAAACTATTTCCGTAAAATCTGAGCTAATAAGGGTTTTTGACCGTAAACTATAGTTTTTTGCAAGAAAATTACGGAAAATACAATTCTCTGGTTCATTAGGTGAAACTTAAGTCCATTTTTGGACCGAAAAATAAAACTATTTCTGTAAAATCTGACCTAATAAGGGTTTTTTGACTGTAAACTCTAGTTTGTTGAAAGAAAATTATGGAAAATACAATTCTATGGTTCAAATGTGAAACTTAAGTCCTTTTTTGGATTGAAAAATAAAACTATATCCGTAAAATAGCACGAGGGTTCAGTTAAGGGGGTACAGTTACACGGGGGTTTAGTTAAATGGGGGTCGAGTTGCACGAGGGTTCAGTAGCACGATGGTTCAGTAGCACGGGGGGTTCAGTTGTACGGGGTTTCGGTTATACAGGGGTTCAGTCACATGGGGGGTTCACTTGCACGGGGGTTTAGTTAAATGGGGCTTGAGTTGCACGGGAGTTGTCCCCACACTGGCCTTGGGAAGGCATAGGGGTTTTTGCCCCCAACTTATGTTAATTTCTGCTCGTTTTGAGTTTGACTCGATTATTTATTGTAATTTCTTTTCAGTTTGGGTTTCATTTATTTATAGATGCTGATTAGTGGTAGTTTCACGTTTGGTAGATTATTTGATTTTATTTTTGCTCAATTTTTGTTTAATGGAATTCTTTACCTTTCTTTCAAAAACTTATTTTGTAGACAAAGTCAATATAAATGGGTTATTCAAATTCTTCCTTGAGTTGCTACCACTGTGAGGGATCTAAGCCTTTTTTGGCCCTTGATGCAATAGGCAGTGGGATATTATAGTGAACATAGCTATAAATAAAGTTTTAACAAGAAATGTCTGAAAAGTATTTTTTTTTTGGGGGGGGGGGCGATGACAGAGTGGATGTCTTAGACTAGTTATAGTGTTTGAAAAGTATTTTTTTTGGGGGGATGGGGCGATGACAGAGTGGATGTCTTAGATGTGGATGTCTTAGACTAGTGATAGTGCTGTACTGTGGTACGAATTTCTTGTGAAAAACCCAAATGAATTAGTTGAAAATAAAGTTTTAACAAGAAATATCTGAAAAGTATTTTTTTTTTGGGGTGGGGGCGATGACAGAGTGGATGTCTTAGACTAGTTATAGTGCTGTACTCTGGCATGAACTGCTTTCGAAAACCCGGATGAATTAGTTGAAAATAAAGTTTTAACAAGAAATGTCTGAAAAGTATTTCTTTTTTTTTTTTGGGGGGGGGGGGAATCTGAGCTAATTAGGGTTTTTGACCGTAAACTCTAGTTTTTTGTAAGAAAATTATGGAAAATACAATTCTCTGGTTCAAATGTGAAACTTAAGTCCTTTTTAGGATCGAAAAAATTAACTATTTCTGTAAAATCTGAGCTAATAAGGGTTTTTGACCGTAAACTATAGTTTTTTGCAAGAAAATTATGGAAAATACAATTCTCTGGCTCAAATGTGAAACTTAAGTCCATTTTTTGGATCGAAAAAATAAACTATTTCCGTAAAATCTGAGCTAATAAGGGTTTTTGACCGTAAACTATAGTTTTTTGCAAGAAAAATTATGGAAAATACAATTCTCTGGTTCATAGGTGAAACTTAAGTCCATTTTTGGATCGAAAAATAAAACTATTTCTGTAAAATCTGAGCTAATAAGGGTTTTTGACTGTAAACTCTAGTTTGTTGAAAGAAAATTATGGAAAATACAATTCTATGGTTCAAATGTGAAACTTAAGTCCTTTTTTGGATTGAAAAATAAAACTATATCCGTAAAATCTGAACTAATAATTCAATATTTTTTTTCATAAAATCAAACTATTTTTTTTTTGTTTTTAAAACTTCGAAATTTTTCAACTTTATTTATTTTTTTCTTTTTGTATGTATCTTAAAATGTCAAAGTATGCTTACGGTTCTAACAATCGTGCTCTATGATTGGTCAGAGACACGATGTGGGCTTTCCCACTGGTATTCTATGACCGCTTATCGTCACTACCTAGTCTACTGCATGTATTAAATCAGTATTTTTTACACAGTGGAATGATAAACACATAAGTCATATCTTTTAAAAAAGAAAGTGAAGATGGAACATTTTAATGGAGTGTGTTCACATAACAAGGTTATTGTAGCATTGAATGCCGACAAGGAGAAGTATTTAAACTATGAAACAAGTACAAGTGGTAGCACTATTGGAAATCTATGCATGCATTGTCATGACAGTAAGGAATTAAATTTCTTTGGGATACCGAAAAAATTCAAGGTTACGTGCGCGGACGTAACCTTGTCTAAATGAACCTTAAAAAAATGAAATAAAGCTATGTCGACTTTGCATGTTGATTTCATGCTTTTTCTATCTTCCATCGAAAAATTTAGAATTGAACTTTAAATTTCTTTATGTCTTTTGTGAAATAAAGAACTGAAGTGGAAGATTTTATTTTCTCTGTAGAAATTAGAATTGAATTGTGTTCTTTGGTAAAATTCAGTAGAGAACATGAACTTTTCTTTCACTTCATTGAGAAAATTTTAAATTGAACTAGAACTTTTTATCTTCCGTGAAAATAATCACAAGTATGGTATTAATTTTCTATCTCCCATCGAAAAATTTAGAATTGAACTTTAAATTTCTTTATGTCTTTGTGAAATAAAGAACTGAAGTGGAAGATTTTTGTTTTCTCTGGAGAAATTAGAATTGAAGTGTGTTCTTTGGTAAAGTTCAGAAGAGAACTTGAACTTTCCTTGACTTCGTTGAGAAAATTTTAAATTGAACTAGAACTTTTTATCTTCCGTGAAAATATTCACAAGTATGATATTACTTTTTCTATCTTCCACCGAAAAATTAGAATTGAACTTTAAATTTCTTTATGTCTTTGTGAAATAAAGAACTGAAGTGGAAGATTTTTGTTTTCTCTGGAGAAATTAGAATTGAAGTGTGTTCTTTGGTAAAGTTCAGAAGAGAACTTGAACTTTTCTTCACTTCGTTGAGAAAATTTTAAATTGAACTAGAACTTTTTATCTTCCGGGAAAATATTCACAAGTATGGTATTACTTTTTCTATCTTCCACCGAAAAATTTAGAATTGAACTTTAAATTTCTTTATGTCTTTGTGAAATAAAGAACTGAAGTGGAAGATTTTATTTTCTCTGGAGAAATTAGAATTGAATTTTGTTCTTTGGTAAAATTCCGAAGAGAACTTGAACTTTTTTATCTTCAGTGAAAAATTTGGAACAGTATTTTAAATTTTTCATCTCTTCGAGCCAGATCTGAACTAAAGTGGAAAATTTTTATATTATTTGGAAAAATAGAAATGATCAATGACTAATTTTTTTCATTGAGAAATTCAGAAGAGAACTTGAACTTTCCTTCACTTCGTTGAGAAAATTTTAAATTGAACTAGAACTTCTTATCTTCCATGAAAATATTCACAAGTATGGTATTACTTTTTCTATCTTCCACCGAAAAATTTAGAATTGAACTTTAGATTTCTTTATGTCTTTGTGAAATAAGGAACTGAAGTGGAAGATTTTTATTTTCTCTGGTGAAATTAGAATTGAATTGTGTTCTTTGGTAAAATTCAGAAGAGAAGTTGAATTCTTCTTCACTTCGTTGAGAAAATTTTAAATTGAACTAGAACTTTTTATCTTCCGGGAAAATATTCACAAGTATGGTATTACTTTTTCTATCTTCCACCGAAAAATTTAGAATTGAACTTTAAATTTTTATTGGGGAAATTAGAATTGAATTGTGTTCTTTGGTAAAATTCAGAATAGAACTCGAATATTCACGATCAAAGTATAACTTTTCCTATCTTCTATGAAAAATTTGGAATAGAACTTTAAATTTCTTCATCTCTTTGAGAAAAAAATCTGAACTGAAGTGGAAATTTTTATATTATTTTGGGAAAATAGATTTGATCAATTAACTTATTTCATTTTCATTGAGAAAATTCAGAATCGATGTTGAACTTTTTTCTTCTTCCGGGAAAATATTTGGAACAGAACTTTAATTTTTCATCTCTTTGAGAAAGGTCGGAATTGAATTTAAGAAAATTTAGAATTAAAGTGAAACTTTTTATCTTCATGGAAAATAATCACAATCATAGTATAACTTTTTTCCTATCTTCTACGGAAAAATTTAGAAGTGTACAACTCAGAAAAGCCCGAAATAGTAATTTACATATCCCAAATCATAAGTTTCAGACAACACACACCTATGAACGGCTAAGAAATCTAGCTCAGAAAAGCCTGAAATAGCAAACTACTCATCCCAAACTATTGGTTTCAGACAACAAACACCTATGATGGACTAAGAATCCTAGCTCTGAAAAGTCCAAATAGCAAACTACACATCCCAAATCATAATTTTCTGACAAACACACACCTATGAAAGGCTAAGAAACCTAGCTAATAAAAGCCGGAAATAGCAAATTAACCATCCCAAATCATAAGTTTCAGACAGCACTCACCTATGAACGGCTAAGAAATCCAGCTCGGAAAAGTCAAAAAATAGCAACCCACACATCCCAAATCATAGCTTTCAGACAACACATACCTATGAAAGACTAAGAAATCCAACTCAGAAAAGCTCGAAATAGTAATTTACATATCCCAAATCATAGGTTTCAGACAACACTCACCTATGAACGGCCAAGAAACCTAGCTCAGAAAAGTCAAAAATAGCAAACTAGTCATCCCAAAACTATAGGTTTCAGACAACAAACACCTATGAAAGGATAAGAAATCCAGCTCAGAAAAGTCAAAAGTAGCAATCCACCCATCCCAAATCATAGGTTTCAGACAAACACACACCAACGAAAGATTAAGAAATCCAACAAAGAAAAGCCCGAAATAGTAATTTACATATCCCAAATCATAGGTTTCAGACAACACTCACCTATGAACGGCTAAGAAACCTAGCTCAGAAAAGTCAAAAATAGCAAACTAGTCATCCCAAACTATAGGTTTCAGATAACAAACACCTATGAAAGGCTAAGAAAATCCAGCTCAAAAAAGTCAAAAGTAGCAATCCACCCATCCCAAATCATAGGTTTCAGACAACACACACCAACGAAAGACTAAGAAATCTAGCTTAGAAATGCCCGAAATAGTAATTTACATATCCCAAATCATAGGTTTCAGACAGCATTCACCTATGAAAGACTAAGAAACCTTAGCTCAGAAAAGCCTGAAATAGCGAAACTACTCATCCCAAACTAGAAGTTTCAGACAACAAACGCCTATGATGGACTAAGAATCATAGCTCTGAAAAGTTCAAATAGCAAAACTACACATCCCAAATCTTAATTTTCTGACAACACACACCTATGAAAGGCTAAGAAATCTAGCTCAGAAAAGACAAAAACAGCAAACCACTCATCCCAATCATAGGTTTCAGTCAACACACACCTATGAAAGGCTAATAAATCCAGCTCAGAAAAGTCAAAAATAGCAAACTACATATCCCAAATCATAGGTTTCAGTCAACACATACCAACGAAAGACTAAGAAACCTAGCTCAGAAAAGTCAAAAATAGCAAACTACTCATCCCAAACTATTGGTTTCAGACAACATTCACCTACGAAATACTAGAAAACCTTAGCTCAGAAAAGCCTGAAATAGCAAACTACACATCCCAAATCATAATTTTCTGACAACACATACCTATGAAAGGCTAAGAAACCTAGCTCAGAAAAGTCAAAAATAGCAAACTACACATCCCAAATCATAGGTTTCAGTCAACACACACCTACGAAAGGCTCAGAAATCCAGCTCAGAAAAGTCCAAAAAGCAAACCACTCATCCCAAATCATAGGTTTCAGACACCACACACCTATGAAAGACTAAGAAATCCAACTCAGAAAAGCCCGAAATAGTAATTTACATATCCCAAATCATAAGTTTCAGACAACATTCACCTACGAAATACTAAGAAACCTTAGCTCAGAAAAGTCTGAAATAGCCAACTACTCATCCAAGCTCGAAGTTTCAGACAACAAACACCTATGAGTGACTAAGAATCCTAGCTCTGAAAAGTCCAGAAAGCTAACTACACCTCCCAAATCATAATTTTCTGAAAGCACACACCTATGAAAGGCTAAGAAATCTAGCTCAGAAAAGTCAAAAATAGCAAATTAACCATCCCAAATCATAGGTTTCAGTCAACAAACACCTACGAAAGGCAAAAGAAATCCAGCTCAGAAAAGTCAAAAAAAATAGCAACCCACACATCCCAAATCATAGGTTTCAGACACCACACACCTACGAAAGACTAAGAAATCGGGTTATGAAAAGTCGGAAATAGCAAATTACATATCCCAAATCATAAGTTTCAGTCAACACACACCTACGAAAGGCTAAGAAACCTAGCTCATAAAAGCCTGAAATAGCAAACTACTCATCCCAAACTGTTGGTTTCAGACAACATTCACCTAGGAAATACTAGGAAACCTTAGCTCAGAAAAGCCTGAAATAGCAAACTACACATCCCAAATCATAATTTTCTGACAACACACACCTATGAAAGGCTAAGAAACCTAGCTCAGAAAAGTCAAAAATAGCAAATTAACCATCCCAAATCATAGGTTTCAGACAAAACTCACCTATGAACGGCTAAGAAATCCAGCTCTGAAAAGTCCAAAAAGCAAACCACTCATCCCAAATCATATGTTTCAGTCAAACACATCCCTACGAAAGGCTATGAAATCCAGCTCAGAAAAGTCAAAAATAGCAATCCATACAATCCAAATCATAGGTTTCAGACAACACACACCTACGAAAGACTAAGAAATCTGGCTATGAAAAGTCACAAAAAATAGCAACCCATACATCCCAAATCATAGGTTTCAGACAACACATACCTATGAAAGACTAAGAAATCCAACTCAGAAAAAGCCCGAAATAGTAATTTACATATCCCAAATCATAGGTTTCAGACAACACTCACCTATGAACGGCTAAGAAACCTAGCTCAGAAAAGTCAAAAATAGCAAATTAACCATCCCAAATCATAAGTTTCAGACAACACACACCTATGAAGGGCTAAGAAATCCAGCTCAGAAAAGTCAAAAATAGCAATCCACCCATCCCAAATCATAGGTTTCAGACAACACACACCAACGAAAGACTAAGAAATCTAGCTTAGAAAAGCCCGAAATAGTAATTTACATATCCCAATCATAAGTTTCAGACAACATTCACCTACGAAATACTAGGAAACCTTAGCTCAGAAAAGCCTGAAATAGCAAACTATTCATCCCAAACTAGAAGTTTCAGACAACAAACGCCTATGAGAGACTAAGAATCATAGCTCTGAAAAGTCCAACTTGCAAACTACACATCTCAAATCATAAGTTTCAGACAACACACTCCTATGAACGGCTCAGAAACCCAGCTCAGAAAGTCAAAAATTGCAATCCATCCATCCCAAATCATAGGTTTCAGACAACACACACCAACGAAAGACTAAGAAACCTAGCTCAGAAAAGTCCGAAATAGTAATTTACATATCCCAAAACATAAGTTTCAGACAACACACATCAACGAAAGACGGGGCTCGGGGAGAGCCTTTGAGGGTCTGTGGGTCCTTGAGGGCCGGTTGGTCCTTTGGGAGCTTGGGGGGACCGTTGAGGACCAGGCGCTTCCTTCGGGGTTGGGGTGGTGGGGATCGGATCCCTTTGGGGTTGGGGTAGAGGACCTCACGACACTGATCAAATGGAACTTGTGTATTATAACGACCACAGAGTTTCACCCTCAAATCCTCTTCTAAAACATCTTCAAAAATCATCTTTTAAAATGTCTCTAACCGTTTCGCCAAAATAATTCCCTAAAATAATAATTTGTTCTGAAAAGATATAATAAAGCCTTAAAAAGTATTAAAATGGGGGCTCAGGAGCCTTTGGGGCGCCGGGGGCCCTTTGGGGCGCCGGGGGCCTTTGGGGGGCTCGGGGGGGGGGGGGAAGGGGCCCTTCTGTGTCTCAATGCACAAAAAAAATTAAAAAATGGGGGGAGGGGAGGGGGAGGAGGGGAGGGGGAGGGGACGGTGAGGAGGGGGGAGGAGAGGGAGGGGAGGGGCCTTTGGAGGGGGGAGGGGCCCTTTGGGGGCCAAGGGGGGAGGGGGGCCCTTTGGGGCCCGGGGGTCCTTTGGGGGTCTGGGGACCCTTGAGGGTCGGGTGGTCCTTTGGGAGCCCGGGGGACCTTTGAGGACCGGGCGCTTCCTTCGGGTTGGGGTAGGGGGATCGGAACCCTTCGGGGTTGGGGTAGAGGACCTCACAACACTGTTCAAATGGAACTTGTGTAGTATAACGACCACAGAGTTTCACCCTCAAATCCTCTTCTAAAATCATCTTTTAAAATCATCTTTTAAAATGTCTCTAACTGTTTCACCGAAATAATTCCCTAAAACCGTTTCGCCCAAATAACCCCTAAACGTAATTTCAGCGTGTTCCTTTTGTTTTTTTGGCATCTCTGCGCTGTCACATTTCAAATTAATAAGAAACCTGATTCCCGCGCTAAAACAATTCATCGCTAAGATGTTTTCTTTGAGAATTGTTTCCATGGCGTTTGGTTATTAATATCTTTTGGAGTTCGACCAGTAGAACTGTTTCCGAGGCAAAGACATTAATGACTTGGATCTATTCCTGGAGAATCGTTTCTAGGCGAAAATTTTTAAGGTCAGACAGATGATGTCATTGGTTGATTGAACTGTCAAGAAAGGGGAAGTCCAAAAACAACAACAACAACAAATACTATTTCTGGATCATAACATTCTTCCCAGGCACTTGGCCAAAAACAACAAATACTCTTTCTTGGATCATAACATTCGACTCGAGCGTGCCAAAAACACACCTGGAGAAAGAGACCTTGGAGAAAGAGGTCATTGACACTGTCCCCATTAAACTATGTAAAAAAGTTGTAGGTGGCAGCACATGTGTTCGTTCTGTATTCAATAAGGCATCTCTACTACTTTCGAGGGCTTGAGGTTTTTTTCGAAATCACCATAATTTCTTTTTGCAATAAACTTTTACTTTTAAGACGAACCGAAATAATAGTTAACGTTCCTGAGTAATTTTCGTTTTGAACAAGAAAATATATTACTTTTTATCTGTATGGTTAAGGGACAAACTCTTAAATGAATAACAAAGACTTATAAGAGTAAAATCAAGTATCCATCAATCTGAAGATAGGATTACTAAAACCATCAAACACGAAAATTTTAATTAATATTTGAAAATTTGTTTTTTTTTCAACTTTTTTTAATCCTACCTTGTTTCCGATTACGCTACCCAACATGATCCCAAGTTTACTAGTGTGAATAGTGAATACCAAAACCTTTTTCTGCACAGAATTTGTTCTAGGACTCTCGCTTTTTTTTTTTTTTTTTTTTTTTTTTTTTTTTTTTTTTTTTTTTTTTTTTTTTTTTTTTTTGAAAGCATTCGGAACATATTTCATTATTTTGTTTAAACCTGAAACCCCACGGATGATCCAAAATCAATAAGATTTACTTCGATTTGTCCCAATAAGATTTACTTCGATTCTTATTTGACAAAATAGTCTTTTGTTAATTGCATGTCTTTTATTTATATATTGCCTTTCAAGACACTCGAACTAAAAACTTTAGTGTTTAAAGCGAATCCAAATAAATAAAAATTTCCATTCCCGAGGCTCTGTTGAAAAATAAATATTTGTATCAACTTCCTCTTCTATAAAAGCAATTGATCTTCCAGCATGCGAGGAAAAAGTCAAACTTTAGCTCACATAGTCTAGAACTAAGAGAGGGAGAGCCCACCCACCCCCCCCCCCCCCCCCCCCCCCCCCCACCTTTTTACAGGATAATTTGTGTCCGTCTTCAGTTATTTTGTTGCTTTTTTGCGTGCATTTGAGAAAAAAAGGGGTTTTTGATTTAATTTGTATTGGGCCTTAGTATCAACGGACGGCATTTCAGGGTGTTTTCTTTCCTAATCATAATTTTTATATATTTCATTCTTTCACATTGAAATAACTATTTTGACCATCAGTATCACATCTTGTTTTGTCACGATGGAACCCTTGGCCAAAAAGGCAAGAAAGGGGCCTTTATAACCCCAAATATCTTCCAACTCCTAAAAAGGCCACTATATCTCGTAATTTTTGGTCTATAAAGCCTTCTTCCAACATTCTGTTGCTATTGATTCAGTTCCACCATTCCTTGTTATTGTAATTTTAGAGTCGTATGTGCTTAAAATCCGTCAATTATGCAGGACTACATCCTCTTTCAAAATTGACCATACCTGTCAAAATGTTGCAATATTTCTTCCATAGTTCATTAATTAATTTTTAGACACAGAACATAGTTTGCGTAATTTTTTCATTTGCGCAAAGAAGGGAAGGAATGCTTAATATAATTTTTTTTATCTTTTGTTTGTATAAAATTTCATGTCTTACGAAAAATTTAAAATACTCTACGAAAATAACCATTAAGTTCGTCAGGTTTTGGTATTCACTATTGGGATAACGCTGGGATCTAACTTGGGATTAACGCAGTAAAGAATCTTTAAATTATTCCCACTAACAATAAAACTACTTAAACGAACAATTAAAGCTGAATATTCTAATTCCTGGTACACTCTTTCTATTTTAGGAAGATTCGGCCCAATATCAGAAGCCACTGTGTAAAAAATTAGACATAAAAAAATATTCAAATTAAATGAATACCGATGACCCCAAAAAACGAAGGTTTACTTACAAGGAACGATCACTTCCAACTTTAAATCATCTGCTTCGAACCATTATTGGTGAGTGTAAAAAACGGCAATTGACCTCTTCCAACTACAATTCACAACTGCAGCTTCACTTGAGTATTTCAGAACTGGGGAAAGAAACGTTCATAGTTAGTTGAATCATATAAACCCTTACTATTGGTGCTAAAAGGTGAAACTAATTCAGGAATTGGATCCTAGAAATAATCAGGAATCAGCAACAGACTCTAGTTTATCATCATTTGGTGCATTTTAAATAAATATCACCCTAATTAGGGTACAGAAGATGCTTCTATTGAACGACTAGAATCCTCGGAATAATAAGAAAACATGGGCAAATCTAGAAACCATACTTTTAAACTTCGATATTTTTTATTAATACTAGGTATGTTGGATTTGCCTCCTTAAAGGTAATAAGAAATTGATTATTGCTTTGTTGAACGCACAAAGAAGAATACCTGTATACAAGAAGAACCCCACAGGGATGAATTTATATTCATCTATAGTAAAATATGTATCATAGAGGGGTACCAGTATGCATAGAGGGGTACAGTCATTAGGAGCTGAGCTCCCCGAAAACGGTTCTCTTTTCATGCTAATAGCTTTTATCCCTAATATCTTTTTTAGGTCAAAAATCAATCTTTTCTGTCAAGAGGCAAGTATCAACTTCATACACTGTTAAAATAATACTGAGTTCAAACTTAAAGTTACATACAACTGTGATTCAAACCCGAAAAGGATTTATCTTCACATTATTGTAGTGAGGAACAAAGGGGTTCAATTCCAACTCCCACCTTTAAATATAATACAAAATAATAAAAGCGAATTCTTTTGACGTTGGTTTGTTACAAACTCAATTTCAATAAAGTGTTCCCTTTTGGAACATAAAAATAACTGCCACTAAAAATTAACGTTTAGAAATAGTGGAGATTTGACTTCAACAATTTAAACATCCGAAAGAAGTATCCGATTTTTTGATTTGGATTTGATTCCGAAAAGTAAAATATTGAAAGAAAATCGATTTCTAGGTTTAACGTCATGTCCTCATGTACTAGCTTTGATGCAACCCTTATAAAAGTAGCCCCGAAAGCGTCATCACGACGACAACTTTCTAGTTTATTGGTTTAGTTTATTTTCAGTTTACAACAGGTAGATTTGCTACAACTTGGTAGGAGCGTTCAACTAAGGTGCATAAGAACACCTTACTCGACAAAAAAAAGAAGGAAAAACTCAATGACAAGGAGCAAACAAAATGCAGATATGAATAAATAAATAAGCAGTACCTTTAAGCTCTAGCTAAATGATTGTGCCAGATCATGGTGAAGAAGGATCGTGTGCAAGGAAACTACTCTCTAATAACTCGAACCGTGATGTGGTTTTAGTGACAAGACCGCTGTAGCTGGATGCTAAACCTGAGAAAAAAAAGAGCTTCTTATGAAAAATAGAAATAGAAAAAAAAAACAATAATTCATTGAGACCAAAATATCAGTATCCGGCAAAGCAATTTGTTTATCATCAAATAGAAAAGAACATAATATATCATCATTTCATAATCTTAAAACTTAACTAGAGGTGTAAGACGTTCCGATGAAATAGGAGATTTATTTCTCTTTTAAACAACAAAAATTGGTTTTTTAAATATATAGCTATATGTGTGGGATAATGCTGAAGAAAAGCCATGCCCTTTTGCTTTCTTTGAATATATCAACCCTTTCCATCGATTGTGAAAATTATTTTCTCCTTGTTTAAAACCTTTTTAACGTTCTTCTTTAAATCTATCTAAGCCATTTTACTAATTTTGATAGAGCACTTGATGAGCGACTATCATAATTCAAAATATACATGCAGTTTAGAATGGAACGGTTTTAGAATACCGCAGGCGATGCCAATAACTTGAAAGCCAACATTTAATCTCACGTTCAAAATTTACAGTTACGCAATCTTACTTAATAGTCTCCATCCGTAATAATTCACAATAGCTGCTATTTCCCAGTTCAATGGTGGTTCAGGAAAACACAGCTTAACGATACCATCTTTCACAACTTTCTTCTCCGAAATTACTTTCATAAATACTCTACAAAATAAGTTATAATCTACATTAACTACAGAAGTTGTAAAAGTTATTACTATTAATTAAATTTTAGTCCCAAAAGTTGTACTCCAAGGGTTAATCAAACTTGCAACATACTCATAATTATAACTTGATCGTTCCAAATAAATTATTTGGAATATCCAGAGCTTTTTTATTTACTACAAACCGATTTGCTGCTTTTCAAATCTTTGTTTTTGTCAAAGAAATCATTTATCTTGCTGCTCCTTGTAAGAACAAAATAATTCAGTTAATTAATCTTTCCTACATAAACCCTGGGCATATTTATCGGGTATATCTGGGTATATCCCCATCGAGATATATTTATCTGGGTATATCCAATCGAGGTCATTATGTTGCAATTACTGCTGCGACCATGATGCAAGACTGAACGCCCAGCTAAGAATTTTTGGCCATGGAATGTCGAATAACTATCTCGGAATGTTCCGGATGTCTTTCGTTACTTATAAAGGGTTAGTATATCAAACATCCTTTTCAGATGAACCTTCTCCAAACATTCTACGAACAAGATTTCCATACAATCATATCAGGAAAAAAAAATACAGAACATTTCTACCCATACCCAAATATATATTTCCGATATATATATATTATATATTATATAATATAAGATATATAATATGAATATATATAAAATTATATATTATATAAATATATATTTCCAAATATATAATTGTTTGAAATGTTGCAAGACAGTAAACCTTCAATTTAATGGTTCAAGGTTGTAATGGTTGCAATGTTAATGGTGCAAGGAATAGTGAAAAAATCCAATACCCTTTAGCTCCAATTGAACATGACGCAAGGGCAGAGAAGATGTATAAGGAAAGAAAATGCTCCGAAATGACTAGAAACAATTGTGTTTTGTCGGTACAAGTGATGGTAACGAAATCACAGAAATTGCTGCTTTTTCTGAAAAAGAAAAAAATGGATATAATATAAAAAGAGAGAAAGAAATATCCTTTTTCCTTAAGTTGAAACATCAGTATCCGGTAAAGCAATGTATGTATCATCAAATAGTACAGAACGTGAATTGTCATCATTTAATGGGCTTAGATTATAACTTCCTGGATTGTTGAAAAAGAATAAGAAACATTTTTTAGGGAAGTCGGGTTTCTTGAAACTGGTCCCGAATGGGACAAGCTGATTTTATTAATGAGCTAAATGAACTTTTGTTCTAAAGTTTCACTTTTTCCTCGCATGCTGAAAGATCGAATGCTTTTATAGAAGAGGAAGTTGATACAAATATTTATTTTTTCCTCGGTGCCTCGGAAAGCGAAATGCTTATTATTCATTAACAATATGCCTACCATATTTTCAAATATTAGTGGGACAGATCGAAGTAAATCTTATTGATTTTAGATCATCCGTGAGGTTTAGCTTTAAACGAAATATGAAACATGTTCCGAATGCCTTAAACTACTTAAATTAACAATTAAAGCAGAGTAAATTCCTGGTGCACTCTTTCTATTTTAGTAAGATTTAGGCCAATATTGGAAACCACAGAGTTAAAAATTAGACATCAAAAATATTGAAATTAACACAAATACTGATGACCCCCCCCCCCCCCCCCAAAAAAAAAAATGCGAAAGTTTACTTACAAGGAACGATAGCATCAACTTCAAATCCTCTGGATCCAACCATTATTGGAGAGTTCAAAAACGGCGATTCCAACAACAATTCGCAACTGCAACTTCACTTGTTTAAATTACAGATCTGGGGAAAGAAACGCTAATAGTTAGTTGAGTCATGTAAACCTTTACTTTTTGTGCTAAAAGGTGAAATTAATTCAGGAATTGGATCCTAGAAATAATCAGGAATCAGCAACAGCCTCTAGTTTATCATCATTTGATGAAGTTTAAATAAATATCACCGTCAGGTAAATAAGATGTTTCTATTGAACAGCTCGAATATTTTTAGTGACAGAACAATATGGGCAAATCTAGAAACCATATTTTTAAACTTTGAATTTTTTTTAGCAGTGGGTATGTTGGATTGAGCATTTGTTGAGCATACAACCCACGGTCTAGAAAGAACAACCAGAAACTCTGAGTGTCATAATTCTTTTACCAAATGAAGCAAAGGAGATAGACCAATTATCCAAGAGCATAACATTTCACAGCCAAACTCTAAATAAAGAACTCCAAATTCAGAAATATCCCCAAACACCGAGAGAGCGAAACAACAGGATAAAGTTTCTAAAAAAACTTGTTCTCAAAAAGTTGATTCTTTTTGCGGGGATAAAAGTTGTCACACAGAAAAATCAATAAGCGGAATTCAATATTTCTTTCTTTTAATTTCTCAATTTCTTATTCCAAACAGATCTCTTTAATTAAGTTTACCACCAAAAGATGAAGAATCGAAAATGGTGCTTGTAACTATCATATCTCGATCTTTAGATCCACTAGAAAGCTGTCAGTCTAGGAAACGGGATGTAACTGAGTACAGCACAAAGACAATCCCTCGCCTGGATTTTATTTCTTATTCTGAGCTGTCGTTGGGTAAAAAGGTAAAAGTGCTTTATCTAGTTCATAGAATAGTACTACTAATATTTTTTTTTTACAGTGCATAGGTAAATCTTGTTTTTATAACGTCTTTTCATTCTCTCATCCACTCGTCTGATTGCCTAAAAGTTTAGAATTAAAAGTCAAAAGTTTAGAAAAGGTACTAAAAAAAACCTACAAAACGCAACAAAAAATTGTTTAAATGTATTTTTATTTTTTATAAGTCGGTAAAATATTTCGGGAAGGGGATTCAAACTAGGTCACTCCTACCCCCTAAACACGGCCATGATTGCTAGCCTCTTTTTTTTCGGTAACTCTGCAAAAGAATGCTCACCTTTTCCGTCAAAATTTCGAGGAGTTGATTGATTCGACTCTTCGCATCAATCTCGAATTTCTAGTGAATTTCTTTCAATCTATAAGGAAATTTAGCAAATGCAAAATAAATACATACTTATAATTATTAATCAGAACGTGATTTTGTTACAGTGATCAGTATTCCATTTTTTAATCATAAACAGACAGGGTCTGAAATAAGACGAACGAGAAAGACATCATATCAACATAACAGAATCAGTTCTACATTTATGTTGAGTCAATATCAGATAAGCGTTAGATCGGAGTTAGCAACAATCTATAATTTATACAAGAGGTGGGGTAAAAAGTTGCATCTCGGAAACGACAGTATTCTGTTCACATATGCTAAAATTGGAGGCACAGACAAATAAAGCAACCACATTTGGACAAAAAAAAAAAGTAAGATTTAACCGAGTTCTACCTCTCTATAGCTTTTTTACTTATAAAAGTTATCTATTTTTTTTTTTAGGAAAATACCAGATATAAACTTTAGAACCTCAGGCTGAAAACTGAAAATATTTCCAGATCTAAAAGGATAATATTTGTGTAACGAAAGTGTTGAATTTTCAAGACTACCGATGCAAATACCTAATATATTACTAACGACTTCTTATTAGAAAGTTAGAAGTCTAAATATCTTAGTAGATACCTATTTTAAAATAGCTATAAAATGAAAGACACTAAAGATAGATAGAAGAGAGGCATATTAAACATAGAAAACAAAAGGACATATCATTCTCTCCCCTGTTACCACACAGAAAAATCAATAAGCGGAATTCAATCTTTCTTTCTTTCTTTTAACTTCTCAGTTTCTCATTCCAAACAGACCTCTTTAATTAAGTTTACTACCAAAAGATGAAGAATCGAAAATGGTGCTTGCAACTATCATATCTCGATCTTTAGATCAACCAGAAAGCTGTCAGTCCAGGAAACGGGATGTAACTGAGTAACGCACAAAGACAATCCCTCGCCTGGATTTTATTTCTCATTCTGAGCTGTTGTTGGGTAAAAAGGTAGAAGCGCTTTATCTAGTTCATAGAATAGTACTACTAATATTTTTTTTATCCTCGTTTTTCTTGGTAAATCTTGTTTTTATAACGTCTTCTCATCCTTCTCATCCACTCGTTTGATTGCCGTCTGAAGTTTAGTAATAAAAGCCTAAAAGTTTAGAAAAGGTACTAAAAAAAAACCTACAAAACGCAACAAAAAATTGTTTAAATGTATTTTTATTTTTTATAAGTCGGTAAAAATATTCGGGAAGGGGATTCAAACTAGGTCACTCCTACCCCCTAAACACGGCCATGGTTGCTAGCCTCTTTTTTTATTCTGTAACACCGCAAAATAATGCTTACCTTTTCCGTCAAAATTTCGAGGAGTTGATTGATTCGACTCTAAAAATCAATCTCGATAACTTCTTGAAGTAGGTGAGTGCATGCTCCAACTACAGTGCCAACAGTAACAAAGTTATAATTCATATACAGTAACGTTGCAGATATAGTTGCAGATATGAGCTTGAAACCTATGTAATAGGGTTTTGTGATACGCTGAATCTGACGGTGGGATTTTCATTAAAATTCTTTCACTTGTAGGGGATGTTTCCTCCCTCTTTAAAAAATCAGGTAAATTTTCTCAGGCTCGTAGCCTTTGATGAGTAATACTAAACTTAATAAAATTTATATATTTAGAATCAGCATTATAAGCCCATTCTTTTGATACATTTATTGACATCAAAATTCCGTTTTAAAAAGTTTCGATTACTATTGAGCCGTATCGCTTGTTTTTTTTTCTTTTTTTTTTATTACGTATATGTTATTACGTATATGAGGGGGTTCTCCCCTTAGTCAATACCACGCTCTTTACGTTAAAAGTTAAAAAAAAAAATTTAATTCACAAACCCCTGAATCACAAAGGCCGTTTAATTAGAATAGATAGCTCTTTTGAAAGCACTAAAAAAAAACTATAGCGTAAAGAGCGAGGTATTGACTTGGGGGAGAAACCCCCTCATATACGTAATAATTTCTGTTCGTTTTAAGTTCTAATGTTGCTTCTTACTTTCAGTTGAAAAAACTTGTTTTTTTTTTAATTTAATTTCTGATTGTTTTTTAAATAATGCTTGGAAATCCGGCGCAACCTTCATAGAAATGTCCCTTACCCCAAAGAAACATCCTCCACGGAAAGATTCTCCCGAGTAACCCCCTCCTCCAGCCCCCCCCCCACCAGAAAAAAATCCTTCCGGAAAATGTCTGTATACTTCCCAATAACCAATACAATATGCAAGCAATGGGCAAAGTTCATATCTTGCAGCCCTTCCCCTGGGAACTGTCGGGGATAAGTCATTTTAAAAGACATATTTATCAGATTTTTGCCTATGCTGAACAAAATGGCTATCTCAAAATTTTAATTGGGTGACTTTGAGAAAAAAATGAGCGTGGGAGGAGGCCTAGTTGCCCTCCATTTTTTGGAGGGCACCCATCGTGATCTTTCTTCGAGCAAAAAATGCAAATTTCCACCTTTTTGCAGATAGGAGCGTGAAACTTCTTTAATAGGGTTCTCTGATAAGCTGAATGTGATGGTGTAATTTTCGTTAAAGTTAATTAAAAATGCAAAATTCCACATTTTTGCAGATAGGAGTTTGAAGCTTCTTTAATAATGTTCGTTGATAAGCTGAATCTGATGGTGTGAATTTCGGTAAAGTTAATTTAAAAAATTTGCAATTAAAACAAAATTTTATTGTTTAAAAAAAATTGAGTTGTGAGAAAGTCAAACTTTAGCGTAAAGAGCGAGGCGTTGAGGAGGGGACAGCCCCTTTCATATACGGAATAATTTCTGTTCGTTTTAAGTTTCAACGTCGTTCCTCACTTTCAGTTAAAAAAAAACTTGTTTTTTTTTATTTCATTTGTGAACGTTTTTTAATTAATGCAGGTTTTGATTTTGGCTCACCGTGCATGAATACTTAAAACGAAATTTGCATATTAATTTTACTTTTATTTGGGTAAATGGCTTTCTCGAAACTTGTTGAATTTTATTTACGAACGTTTTTATTATTAACAAATATACATAACTTACGAATTAACTTACGCAACGAACTTCTATATTCATATATTTTTAATACGTATATTAGGGGGTTTTGCCCCCTAGTCAATACCTTGCTCTTTAAGCTAAAGTTCGAATTTTTTTTCCAATTCTTTAAAAATGACCCCTTAATCACAAAGGCCGTTAATTAGAATAAATAGCTCTTATGAAAGTACTAAAAAAATCTTTGGCTTAAAGAGCGAGGCATTGACTAGAAGGTGAACCCAATCATATAGCTAATATTTTTTTGTTCGTTTTAAAATTTGATGTTGCTCCTTACTTTCAGTTGAAAAACTTGTTTTTTTATATTTAATTTCTGATTTTTTTTTCAAAATAATGATGGGAAATCCGGCGCCCCCTCCATAGCAATGTCCCTTCCCCCATAAAAACTTCCTTCATGAAAAGATCCTCCCATACAACCCCCAACCCACCCCCACCCCCCACTACCAGAAAAAATTCCCCTGAAAACTTCTGTATACTTCCCAATAACCAATACTGTATGTTAACATTGGGTAAAGTTCATAACTTTCAGCCCTCCCCCTGGGGGCTTTGAGGGATTAAGTCATCCTAAAACACATAGTTATAATATTTTCGACCATGCTGAACAAAATGGCTATCTCAAAATTTTGATCGGGTGACTTTGGGAAAAAATGAGCGTGAGAGGGGGCCTAGTTGCCCTCCATTTTTTTTGGTCACTTAAAAAGGGCACTAGAACTTTTAATTTCCGTTCCAATGAGCCCTCCCACGATATTCTAGGACCACTGGGTCGATACGATCACCCCTGGGAAAAAAACAACAACAAAAAAAACAAATAAACACGCATCCGTGATCTTTCTTCTGGCAAAAAATGGAAAATTCCACATTTTTGTAGATAGGAGCTTGAAACCTCTACAGTAGGGTTCTCTGATACGCTGAATATGATGTTGTGATTTTCATTAAGGTTCTATAACGTTTAGGTGGTCTTTCCCCCTTTTTTCGAAAATCAGCCAAATTTCTCAGGCATGTAACTTTTGATAGGTAAGATTAAACTTGATGAAACTTATATATTTGAAATCAGAATTAAAATATGATTCTTTTGATGTATCTATTGGTATCAAAATTCCGTTTTTTAGAGTTTCGGTTACCATTGAGCCGGGTCGCTCCTTTTTACAGTTCGTTACCACGAACTGTTTGATAATTCGGAACTACAACTTCACTGGGCCATTGTGTATTACGTGAACACAGCGAATTTTACGCAGCGTAAACTTTAGTGAGTGGCACATAATACACAAGTACCAAAATTCTCAAATTTGGAAAGCCTTATTTTCCACGGGGGGTAGGGTGAGATTTTCTGGGGGGGGGGGGGGTAAACACCGGCCACCATATAAGGTCTGCGAAAGCACAGGATGGCTGGCCCCCAGCCTCCCATTGCACATCCTGGCAAAAGGGCTACGAAACGAAGATAAGCACCGCCGGTTTGGACCTTAAAGGTCTAATGCCGTCATACTTACTTACTATACAATAGTAGGTAAGTTGAATTGGCACATTTAAGCTAATAACCGATCATTGCTCCGTTGAGCATACAAACCACGGTCTGGAAAGAAAACCCAGAAATTCCATGTGTTATGGTTCGTTTATCCAATTTATCAGAGGAGGTACGCAATAAATCAAAGAGCATGACAATTAACAGCTAACACTGTAAATAAAGAACTCTGAATTCGGAAGTTTCCCCAGACAATAGCATTCCGTTGCAAAACTTCAAAAAAGACACGGGCTAATTTTTAAGAATGGATATGCACTATATCAGAAACCCTTAAATTACCCATGAAAAAGAATGCTTCAGGTATTGGAACAAAGCCAGTGACGGAATTTTTTAATATAAAAAAAAAAAAAAAAAATCCTTAGAGCGTTTCGTCACCAAATAAAGGTTTTTTTTTTTTACGTGCGATATCGATACGCCCGATACAACATAAAGCCCTTCCCCAGGGACTATGGAGGACCATATCATCATCAAAACCATATATATTGGACATTAGAACTAAGTTAAACAAAATGGCTATCTCTAAATTTTTTTTGGACTAGTTTGGGGGAAGGAGGCCTGTAGGGAGGGGGCTATTTCCTCTCCAATCTTTTAGCCCACTTAGAAAGGGCACTTACAAACTTAATTCCCTTTCGAATGAGCTATTACACACCTCTCTATGATGCTCTGGCCACCCCTAGCCCTTCTAGAAAAAAAAAACGAAAAAACAACAAAAAAAACGACCACTCTGATTCCAATAGTGCACTTTTTATTTCGATTTGACGCCATTTTCAAAAGGTTTCAGGCTCTTTTTCGAAATCACCATAAAATTTTTTTCGCAATAAACTTTTACTTCTAAGATTAATCGAAACAATAGTTACCATTCCTGATTCAGTCTCAGTTGGCAATTTTTTATCACTGGACACTTTATTTTAAAAACACGTTTTTCAACTTTTGATTACTATGGGCTGTGGTTCGCTCTTTACTAGGTTGCAGCTGCCGCTGCAACCATGACAACTAAATTCAGTTAATTAATCTTTCCTACATAAACCCTGGGTATATCTGGGTATACCTGGGTATATATGTATCCAATCGAGGTCATTATGTTGCAACTACGGCTGCGACCATGATGTAAGACTTAACGTCCAGCTAAAATTTTTCGGCCATGGAATGTCGAATAACTATCTCGGAATGTCCCCTGGTCAAAATTTTAGCCCTATTTGTAAATTTCTATTTTGTGACGCGAAACGGTATAAATCATCACTTTGCTGTATCTTGGATGTCTTTCGTTACTTAGAAAGGGTTAGCATTTCAAACATACTTTTCAGATGAACCTTCTCCAGACATTCTACGAACAAGACTTCCATACAATCATATCGAAAAAAAAAGACACAGAACATTTCTACCTATACCCAAAGACAAATTTCTTTGGTTTGAATAAGTTGCAAGACATTAAGCCTTCAATTTAATGGTGCAAGGTTGTAATGGTTGCAATTTTAATGGTGCAAGGAATAATGAAAAAAAATAATACCTTTTAGCTCAAATTGTACATGACGCAACATCAAGCAAGGGCAGAAAAGATGTATGAGGAAGGAAAATGCTCCGCAATGACTAGAAACAATTGCGTTTCGTCGGTACAAGTGATGGTAGCGAAATCGCAGAAATTGCTGCTGTTTCTGAAAAAAAGAAAGAAGGATATAATATAAAAAGAGAGAGAAAGAAATATCCTTTTTCCTGAAGTTGAAACATCAGTATCCGGTAAAGCAATTTATGTATCATCAAATAGTACAGAACGTGAATCGTCATCATTAAATGGGCTTAGATTATAACTTCCTTAATAATTGAAAAAGAATAAGAAACATTTTTTAGGGAAGTCGGATTTCTTGAAACTGATCCCGAATGGGACAAGCTGATTTTATTAATGAGCTAAATGGACTTATGTTCTAAAGTTTTACTTTTTTCCTCGCATGCTGGAAGATCCATTCATTTTATAGAAGAGGAAGTTGATACAAATGTATATTTCTTCCACAGTGCCTCGGAAAGGGAAATGCGTATTTATTCGTATTCGCTTTATAAACACAAAAGTTTTGAAGTTCAATTATCTTGAAAGGCAATACATATATTAAAGACTTGCAATTAACAACTGACTATTTTTTTTTCTCACTCTAAAAACATTTTTTATCAGTAGTAGTTGAACTTTAGCGTAAATAGTGGGTTTTAAGGGTGGCAATAGCCCGTCCTAATGTATAGACTAATTTCGGTTCAATTTTAGTTTAATGTCACTCTTTATTCTCATTAAAAAAAAAAAAAAATTATTTTTTTTAAGCCCAAAGGTGTAGATCAGATTTTTTTCCAAAAAAATAACTATCACAAGTCCGGCTGGACCGAATTCGTAGGTTCGAGGTAAAAAAAAAAGCCAAAAAAAAACAAAAAAAAATTAAAAAAGCAATCATTTACACATAAAACTAGGCCAATGCCATTTTATCAAAATTGCGAAGCGCTGAACAATATGCCTAATATATTTTCAAATATGTGGGGCAGTTCGAAGTAAATCTTCGGGAAAGGTCGAAATAGTGGGAAAGGTCGAAGTAAATCTTATTGATTTTAGATCCTCCGTGGGGTTTAGCTCTAAACTAAATATGAAACATGTTCCGAATGCCTTAAACTACTTAAATGAACAATTAAAGCAGATTAAATTCCTGGTGCACTCTTTCCATTTTAGTAAGATTTGGGCCAATTTTGGAAACAACTGAGAAAAAATTACACATCAAAAATATTCAAATTATACAAATACTGATGACCCCCCCCCCCTCAAAAAAAACACGAAGGTTTACTTACAATGAATGATAACTTCAACTTCAAATCCTCTGGATCCAACCATTATTGAAGAGTTCAAAAACGGTGATTCCAACAACAATTCGCAACTGCAACTTCACTTGTATAAATTAAAGATCTGGGGAAAGAAACGTTCATAGTTAGTTGAATCATATAAACCCTTACTGTTTGGGCTAAAAGGTGAAATTAATTCAGGAATTGGATCCTAGAAATAATCAGGAATCAGCAACAGCCTCTAGTTTATCATCATTTGATGAAGTTTAAATAAATATCACCGTAAGGTAAATACGATGTTTCTATTGAACAACTCGAATATTTGGAATGACAGAACAATATCGGCAAATCTAGAAAACATATTTTTAAACTTTGAATTTTTTTAGCAGTGGGTATGTTGGATTGAGCATTTGTTGAGCATGCAACCCACGGTCTAGAAAGAACAACAGAAACTCTGAGTGTCATAATTCTTTTACAAATGAAGCAAAGGAGATAGACCAATTATCAAAGAGCATAACATTTCATAGCCAAACTCTAAATAAAGAACTCCAAATTCAGAAATATCCCCAAACACCGAAAGAGCGAAACAACAGGATAAAGTTTCTAAAAAAAAAAATTGTTCTCAAAAAGTTGATTCTTTTTGCGGGGATAAAAGTTACCACACAGAAAAATCAATAAGCGGAATTCAATCTTCTTCTTTTTTAATTTCTCAGTTTCTCATTCCAAACAGACCTCTTTAATTAAGTTTACTACCAAAAGATGAAGAATCGAAAATGGTGCTTGCAACTATCATATCTCGATCTTTAGATCAACCAGAAAGCTGTCAGTCTAGGAAACAGGACGTAACTGAGTAACGCACAAAGACAATCCCTCGCCTGGATTTTATTTCTTATTCTGAACTGTCGTTGGGTAAGAAGGTAAAAGTGCTTTATCTAGTTCATAGAACAGTACTACTAATTCGTTACAGTACAAAGGTAAATCTTGTTTTTTAGAACGTCTTTTCATCCTTCTCATCCACTCGTCCACTCGTCTCATCCTTCTCATCCACTGATTGCCTAAAAGTTTAGTAATAAAAGCCTAAAAGTTTAGAAAAGGTACTAAAAAAACCTACAAAACGCAACAAAAAATTGTTTAAATGTATTTTTATTTTTTATAAGTCGGTAAAATATTTCAGGAAGGGGATTCAAACTAGGTCACTCCTACCCCCTAAACACGGCCATGGTTGCTAGCCTCTTTTTTTATTCTGTAACACCGCAAAATAATGCTTACCTTTTCCGTCAAAATTTCGAGGAGTTGATTGATTCGACTCTAAAAATCAATCTCGATAACTTCTTGAAGTAGGTGAGTGCATGCTCCAACTACAGTGCCAACAGTAACAAAGTTATAATTCATATACAGTAACGTTGCAGATATAGTTGCAGATATGAGCTTGAAACCTATGTAATAGGGTTTTGTGATACGCTGAATCTGACGGTGGGATTTTCATTAAAATTCTTTCACTTGTAGGGGATGTTTCCTCCCTCTTTAAAAAAATCAGGTAATTTTCTCAGGCTCGTAGCCTTTGATGAGTAATACTAAACTTAATAAAATTTATATATTTAGAATCAGCATTATAAGCCCATTCTTTTGATACATTTATTGACATCAAAATTCCGTTTTAAAAAGTTTCGATTACTATTGAGCCGTATCGCTTGTTTTTTTTCTTTTTTTTTTATTACGTATATGTTATTACGTATATAGGGGGTTCTCCCCTTAGTCAATACCACGCTCTTTACGTTAAAAGTTAAAAAAAAAAAATTTAATTCACAAACCCCTGAATCACAAAGGCCGTTTAATTAGAATAGATAGCTCTTTTGAAAGCACTAAAAAAAAACTATAGCGTAAAGAGCGAGGTATTGACTTGGGGGAGAACCCCCTCATATACGTAATAATTTCTGTTCGTTTTAAGTTCTAATGTTGCTTCTTACTTTCAGTTGAAAAAACTTGTTTTTTTTTTAATTTAATTTCTGATTGTTTTTTTAAATAATGCTTGGAAATCCGGCGCAACCTTCATAGAAATGTCCCTTACCCCAAAGAAACATCCTCCACGGAAAGATTCTCCCGAGTAACCCCCTCCTCCAGCCCCCCCCCCACCAGAAAAAAATCCTTCCGGAAAATGTCTGTATACTTCCCAATAACCAATACAATATGCAAGCAATGGGCAAAGTTCATATCTTGCAGCCCTTCCCCTGGGAACTGTCGGGGATTAAGTCATTTTAAAAGACATATTTATCAGATTTTTGCCTATGCTGAACAAAATGGCTATCTCAAAATTTTAATTGGGTGACTTTGAGAAAAAAAAATGAGCGTGGGAGGAGGCCTAGTTGCCCTCCATTTTTTGGAGGGCACGCATCGTGATCTTTCTTCGAGCAAAAAATGCAAATTTCCACCTTTTTGCAGATAGGAGCGTGAAACTTCTTTAATAGGGTTCTCTGATAAGCTGAATGTGATGGTGTAATTTTCGTTAAAGTTAATTAAAAATGCAAAATTCCACATTTTTGCAGATAGGAGTTTGAAGCTTCTTTAATAATGTTCGTTGATAAGCTGAATCTGATGGTGTGAATTTCGGTAAAGTTAATTTAAAAAATTTGCAATTAAAACAAAATTTTATTGTTTAAAAAAATTGAGTTGTGAGAAAGTCAAACTTTAGCGTAAAGAGCGAGGCGTTGAGGAGGGGACAGCCCCTTTCATATACGGAATAATTTCTGTTCGTTTTAAGTTTCAACGTCGTTCCTTACTTTCAGTTAAAAAAAACTTGTTTTTTTTATTTCATTTGTGAACGTTTTTTAATTAATGCAGGTTTTGATTTTGGCTCACCGTGCATGAATACTTAAAACGAAATTTGCATATTAATTTTACTTTTATTTGGGTAAATGGCTTTCTCGAAACTTGTTGAATTTTATTTACGAACGTTTTTATTATTAACAAATATACATAACTTACGAATTAACTTACGCAACGAACTTCTATATTCATATATTTTCAATACGTATATTAGGGGGTTTGCCCCCTAGTCAATACCTTGCTCTTTAAGCTAAAGTTCGAATTTTTTTTCCAATTCTTTAAAAATGACCCCTTAATCACAAAGGCCGTTAATTAGAATAAATAGCTCTTATGAAAGTACTAAAAAAATCTTTGGCTTAAAGAGCGAGGCATTGACTAGAAGGTGAACCCAATCATATAGCTAATATTTTTTTGTTCGTTTTAAAATTTGATGTTGCTCCTTACTTTCAGTTGAAAAACTTGTTTTTTTTATATTTAATTTCTGATTTTTTTTTCAAAATAATGATGGGAAATCCGGCGCCCCTCCATAGCAATGTCCCTTCCCCCATAAAAACTTCCTTCATGAAAAGATCCTCCCATACAAACCCCAACCCACCCCCACCCCCCACTACCAGAAAAAAATTCCCCCTGAAAACTTCTGTATACTTCCCAATAACCAATACTGTATGTTAACATTGGGTAAAGTTCATAACTTTCAGCCCTCCCCCTGGGGGCTTCGAGGGATTAAGTCATCCTAAAACACATAGTTATAATATTTTCGACCATGCTGAACAAAATGGCTATCTCAAAATTTTGATCGGGTGACTTTGGGAAAAAATGAGCGTGAGAGGGGGCCTAGTTGCCCTCCATTTTTTTGGTCACTTAAAAAGGGCACTAGAACTTTTAATTTCCGTTCCAATGAGCCCTCTCCACGATATTCTAGGACCACTGGGTCGATACGATCACCCCTGGGAAAAAAACAAACAACAAAAAAAACAAATAAACACGCATCCGTGATCTTTCTTCTGGCAAAAAATGGAAAATTCCACATTTTTGTAGATAGGAGCTTGAAACCTTACAGTAGGGTTCTCTGATACGCTGAATATGATGGTGTGATTTTCATTAAAGGTTCTATAACGTTTAGGTGGTCTTTCCCCCTTTTTTCGAAAATCAGCCAAATTTTCTCAGGCATGTAACTTTTGATAGGTAAGATTAAACTTGATGAAACTTATATATTTGAAATCAGAATTAAAATATGATTCTTTTGATGTATCTATTGGTATCAAAATTCCGTTTTTTAGAGTTTCGGTTACCATTGAGCCGGGTCGCTCCTTTTTACAGTTCGTTACCACGAACTGTTTGATAATTCGGAACTACAACTTCACTGGGCCATTGTGTATTACGTGAACACAGCGAATTTTACGCAGCGTAAACTTTAGTGAGTGGCACATAATACACAAGTACCAAAATTCTCAAATTTGGAAAGCCTTATTTTCCACGGGGGGTAGGGTGAGATTTTCTGGGGGGGGGGGGGGTAAACACCGGCCACCATATAAGGTCTGCGAAAGCACAGGATGGCTGGCCCCAGCCTCCCATTGCACATCCTGGCAAAAGGGCTACGAAACGAAGATAAGCACCGCCGGTTTGGACCTTAAAGGTCTAATGCCGTCATACTTACTTACTATACAATAGTAGGTAAGTTGAATTTGGCACATTTAAGCTAATAACCGATCATTGCTCCGTTGAGCATACAAACCACGGTCTGGAAAGAAAACCCAGAAATTCCATGTGTTATGGTTCGTTTATCCAATTTATCAGAGGAGGTACGCAATAAATCAAAGAGCATGACAATTAACAGCTAACACTGTAAATAAAGAACTCTGAATTCGGAAGTTTCCCCAGACAATAGCATTCCGTTGCAAAACTTCAAAAAAGACACGGGCTAATTTTTAAGAATGGATATGCACTATATCAGAAACCCTTAAATTACCCATGAAAAAGAATGCTTCAGGTATTGGAACAAAGCCAGTGACGGAATTTTTTAATATAAAAAAAAAAAAAAAAATCCTTAGAGCGTTTCGTCACCAAATAAAGGTTTTTTTTTTACGTGCGATATCGATACGCCCGATACAACATAAAGCCCTTCCCCAGGGACTATGGAGGGCCATATCATCATCAAAAACCATATATATTGGACATTAGAACTAAGTTAAACAAAATGGCTATCTCTAAATTTTTTTTTGGACTAGTTTGGGGGAAGGAGGCCTGTAGGGAGGGGGCTATTTCCTCTCCAATCTTTTAGCCCACTTAGAAAGGGCACTTACAAACTTAATTCCCTTTCGAATGAGCTATTACACACCTCTCTATGATGCTCTGGCACCCCCTAGCCCTTCTAGAAAAAAAAACGAAAAAAACAACAAAAAAACGACCACTCTGATTCCAATAGTGCACTTTTTTATTTCGATTTGACGCCATTTTCAAAAGGTTTCAGGCTCTTTTTCGAAATCACCATAAAATTTTTTTCGCAATAAACTTTTACTTCTAAGATTAATCGAAACAATAGTTACCATTCCTGATTCAGTCTCAGTTGGCAATTTTTTATCACTGGACACTTTATTTTAAAAACACGTTTTTCAACTTTTGATTACTATGGGCTGTGGTTCGCTCTTTACTAGGTTGCAGCTGCCGCTGCAACCATGACAACTAAATTCAGTTAATTAATCTTTCCTACATAAACCCTGGGTATATCTGGGTATACCTGGGTATATATGTATCCAATCGAGGTCATTATGTTGCAACTACGGCTGCGACCATGATGTAAGACTTAACGTCCAGCTAAAATTTTTCGGCCATGGAATGTCGAATAACTATCTCGGAATGTCCCCTGGTCAAAATTTAGCCCTATTTGTAAATTTCTATTTTGTGACGCGAAACGGTATAAATCATCACTTTGCTGTATCTTGGATGTCTTTCGTTACTTAGAAAGGGTTAGCATTTCAAACATACTTTTCAGATGAACCTTCTCCAGACATTCTACGAACAAGACTTCCATACAATCATATCGAAAAAAAAAAAAAGACACAGAACATTTCTACCTATACCCAAAGACAAATTTCTTTGGTTTGAATAAGTTGCAAGACATTAAGCCTTCAATTTAATGGTGCAAGGTTGTAATGGTTGCAATTTTAATGGTGCAAGGAATAATGAAAAAAAATAATACCTTTTAGCTCAAATTGTACATGACGCAACATCAAGCAAGGGCAGAAAAGATGTATGAGGAAGGAAAATGCTCCGCAATGACTAGAAACAATTGCGTTTCGTCGGTACAAGTGATGGTAGCGAAATCGCAGAAATTGCTGCTGTTTCTGAAAAAAAGAAAGAAGGATATAATAAAAAGAGAGAGAGAAAGAAATATCCTTTTTCCTGAAGTTGAAACATCAGTATCCGGTAAAGCAATTTATGTATCATCAAATAGTACAGAACGTGAATCGTCATCATTAAATGGGCTTAGATTATAACTTCCTTAATAATTGAAAAAGAATAAGAAACATTTTTTTAGGGAAGTCGGATTTCTTGAAACTGATCCCGAATGGGACAAGCTGATTTTATTAATGAGCTAAATGGACTTATGTTCTAAAGTTTTACTTTTTTCCTCGCATGCTGGAAGATCCATTCATTTTATAGAAGAGGAAGTTGATACAAATGTATATTTCTTCCACAGTGCCTCGGAAAGGGAAATGCGTATTTATTCGTATTCGCTTTATAAACACAAAAGTTTTGAAGTTCAATTATCTTGAAAGGCAATACATATATTAAAGACTTGCAATTAACACCTGACTATTTTTTTTCTCACTCTAAAACATTTTTTATCAGTAGTAGTTGAACTTTAGCGTAAATAGTGGGTTTTAAGGGTGGCAATAGCCCGTCCTAATGTATAGACTAATTTCGGTTCAATTTTAGTTTTAATGTCACTCTTTATTCTCATTAAAAAAAAAAAAAAAATATTTTTTTTAAGCCCAAAGGTGTAGATCAGATTTTTTTTTCCAAAAAAATAACTATCACAAGTCCGGCTGGACCGAATTCGTAGGTTCGTGGTAAAAAAAAAAGCCAAAAAAAACAAAAAAAATTAAAAAAGCAATCATTTACACATAAAACTAGGCCAATGCCATTTTATCAAAATTGCGAAGCGCTGAACAATATGCCTAATATATTTTCAAATATGTGGGGCAGTTCGAAGTAAATCTTCGGGAAAGGTCGAAATAGTGGGAAAGGTCGAAGTAAATCTTATTGATTTTAGATCCTCCGTGGGGTTTAGCTCTAAACTAAATATGAAACATGTTCCGAATGCCTTAAACTACTTAAATGAACAATTAAAGCAGATTAAATTCCTGGTGCACTCTTTCCATTTTAGTAAGATTTGGGCCAATTTGGAAACAACTGAGAAAAAATTACACATCAAAAATATTCAAATTATACAAATACTGATGACCCCCCCCCCCTCAAAAAAAACACGAAGGTTTACTTACAATGAATGATAACTTCAACTTCAAATCCTCTGGATCCAACCATTATTGAAGAGTTCAAAAACGGTGATTCCAACAACAATTCGCAACTGCAACTTCACTTGTATAAATTAAAGATCTGGGGAAAGAAACGTTCATAGTTAGTTGAATCATATAAACCCTTACTGTTTGGGCTAAAAGGTGAAATTAATTCAGGAATTGGATCCTAGAAATAATCAGGAATCAGCAACAGCCTCTAGTTTATCATCATTTGATGAAGTTTAAATAAATATCACCGTAAGGTAAATAAGATGTTTCTATTGAACAACTCGAATATTTGGAATGACAGAACAATATCGGCAAATCTAGAAAACATATTTTTAAACTTTGAATTTTTTTTAGCAGTGGGTATGTTGGATTGAGCATTTGTTGAGCATGCAACCCACGGTCTAGAAAGAACAACCAGAAACTCTGAGTGTCATAATTCTTTTACCAAATGAAGCAAAGGAGATAGACCAATTATCAAAGAGCATAACATTTCATAGCCAAACTCTAAATAAAGAACTCCAAATTCAGAAATATCCCCAAACACCGAAAGAGCGAAACAACAGGATAAAGTTTCTAAAAAAAAAAATTGTTCTCAAAAAGTTGATTCTTTTTGCGGGGATAAAAGTTACCACACAGAAAAATCAATAAGCGGAATTCAATCTTTCTTTCTTTAATTTCTCAGTTTCTCATTCCAAACAGACCTCTTTAATTAAGTTTACTACCAAAAGATGAAGAATCGAAAATGGTGCTTGCAACTATCATATCTCGATCTTTAGATCAACCAGAAAGCTGTCAGTCTAGGAAACAGGACGTAACTGAGTAACGCACAAAGACAATCCCTCGCCTGGATTTTATTTCTTATTCTGAACTGTCGTTGGGTAAGAAGGTAAAAGTGCTTTATCTAGTTCATAGAACAGTACTACTAATTCGTTACAGTACAAAGGTAAATCTTGTTTTTAGAACGTCTTTTCATCCTTCTCATCCACTCGTCCACTCGTCTCATCCTTCTCATCCACTGATTGCCTAAAAGTTTAGTAATAAAAGCCTAAAAGTTTAGAAAAGGTACTAAAAAAACCTACAAAACGCAACAAAAAATTGTTTAAATGTATTTTTATTTTTTATAAGTCGGTAAAATATTTCGGGAAAGGGATTCAAACTAGGTCACTCCTACCCCCTAAACACGGCCATGGTTGCTAGCCTCTTTTTTTATTCTGTAACTCCGCACAATAATGCTTACCTTTTCTGTCAAAATTTCGAGGAGTTGATTGATTCGACTCTAAAAATCAAATCTCGATAACTTCTTGAAGTAGGTGAGTGCATGCTCCCAACTATAGTGCCAACAATAACAAAGTTATAATTCTCCAGAAATTTCTCCAGAAGTAGGTGCTTGCAACTATCATATCTCGATCTTTAGATCAACCAGAAAGCTGTCAGTCCAAGAAACGGGATGTAACTGAGTAACGCACAAAGACAATCCCTCGCCTGGATTTTATTTCTCATTCTGAGCTGTTGTTGGGTAAAAAGGTAGAAGTGCTTTATCTAGTTCATAGAATAGTACTACTAATATTTTTTATCCTCGTTTTTCTTGGTAAATCTTGTTTTTATAACGTCTTCTCATCCTTCTCATCCACTCGTCTGATTGCCTAAAAGTTTAGTAATAAAAGCCTAAAAGTTTAGAAAAGGTACTAAAAAACCTACAAAACGCAACAAAAAATTGTTTAAATGTATTTTTATTTTTTATAAGTCGGTAAAATATTTCGGGAAGGGGATTCAAACTAGGTCACTCCTACCCCCTAAACACGGCCATGGTTGCTAGCCTCTTTTTTTATTCTGTAACTCCGCAAAATAATGCTTACCTTTTCCGTCAAAATTTCGAGGAGTTGATTGATTCGACTCTAAAAATCAATCTCGATAACTTCTTGAAGTAGGTGAGTGCATGCTTACCTACAAACTCAATTTCAATAAAGTGTTCCCTTTTGGAACATAAAAATAACTGCCACTAAAAATTAACGTTTAGAAATAGTGGAGATTTGACTTCAACAATTTAAACATCCGAAAGAAGTATCCGATTTTTTGATTTGGGATTTGATTGGAACAAATCCCAATCATGATGTTCCCTTTTGGAACATCACGACGACAACTTTCTAGTTTATTGGTTTAGTTTATTTTCAGTTTACAACAGGTAAATTTGCTACGATTTGGTAGGAGCGTTCAACTAAGGTACATAAGAACACCTTACTCGACAAAAAAAAAAAGAAGAAAAAACTCAATGACAAGGAGCAAATAAAATGCAGTTATGAATAAATAAATAAGCAGTACCTTTAAGCTCTAGCTAAATGATTGTGCCAGATCATGGTGAAGAAGGATCGTGTGCAAGGAAACTCCTCTCTAATAACTCGAACCGTGATGTGGTTTTAGTGACAAGACCGTTGTAGCTGGATGCTAAACCTGAGAAAAGAAGAGCTTCTTATGAAAAACAGAAATAGAAAAAAAAAAAAAAAAATTGAGACCAAAATATCAGTATCCGGCAAAGCAATTTGTTTATCATCAAATAGAAAAGAACATAATATATCATCATTTCATAATCTTAAAACTTAACTAGAGGTGTCAGACGTTCCGATGAAATAGGAGATTTTATTTCTTTTTAAACAACAAAAACTTGGTTTCAAAATATATAGCAATACGTCTGGGATAATACTGAAGAAAAGCCAAGCCCTTTGCTTTCACTGAATATATCAACACTTTCCGTCGATTGTGAAAATTATTTTCTCCTTGTTTAAATCGTTTTTAATGTTCTTCTTTAAATCTATCTAAGCCATTTTACAAATTCTGATAGAGCACTTGATACGCGACTATCATTATTCAAAATAGACATACAAATTAGAATGGAAACGTTTTAGAATGCCGCAGGCGATGCCAATAACTTGGAAGCCAACATTTAATCTCACGTTCAAAAAATTACAGTTACGCAATGTCCTTAATACTCTCCATCCGTAATAATTCAAAATAGATGCTATTTACCAGCTCAATGGTGGTTCACGAAAACCAAGGTTAACGATACCATAGCACAAATTTCTTCTCCGAAATTACTTTCATAAATACTCTACAAAATAAGTTATAATCTACATTAACTACAGAAGTTGTAAAAGTTATTACTATTAATTAAATTTTAGTCCCAAAAGTTGTACTCCAAGGGTTAATCAAACTTGCAACATACTCATAATTATAACTTGATCGTTCCAAATAATTATTTGGAATATCCAGAGCTTTTTTATTTACTACAAACCGATTTGCTGCTTTTCAAATCTTTGTTTTTGTCAAAGAAATCATTTATCTTGCTGCTCCTTATAAGAACAAAATAATTCAGTTAATTAATCTTTCCTACATAAACCCTGGGCATATTTATCGGGTATATCTGGGTATATCCCATCGAGATATATTTATCTGGGTATATCCAATCGAGGTCATTATGTTGCAATTACTGCTGCGACCATGATGCAAGACTGAACGCCCAGCTAAGAATTTTGGCCATGGAATGTCGAATAACTATCTCGGAATGTTCCGGATGTCTTTCGTTACTTATAAAGGGTTAGCATATCAAACATCCTTTTCAGATGAACCTTCTCCAAACATTCTACGAACAAGATTTCCATACAATCATATCAGGAAAAAAAATACAGAACATTTCTACCCATACCCAAATATATATTTCCGATATATATATATATATTATATAATATAAGATATATAATATGAATATATATAAAATTATATATTATATAAATATATATTTCCAAATATATAATTGTTTGAAATGTTGCAAGACAGTAAACCTTCAATTTAATGGTTCAAGGTTGTAATGGTTGCAATGTTAATGGTGCAAGGAATAATGAAAAAATCCAATACCCTTTAGCTCCAATTGAACGTGACGCAAGGGCAGAGAAGATGTATAAGGAAAGAAAATGCTCCGAAATGACTAGAAACAATTGCGTTTTGTCGGTACAAGTGATGGTAACGAAATCACAGAAATTGCTGCTTTTTCTGAAAAGAAAAAAAATGGATATAATATAAAAAGAGAGAAAGAAATATCCTTTTTCCTTAAGTTGAAACATCAGTATCCGGTAAAGCAATTTATGTATCATCAAATAGTACAGAACGTGAATCGTCATCATTAAATGGGCTTAGATTATAACTTCCTGGATTGTTGAAAAAGAATAAGAAACATTTTTTAGGGAAGTCGGATTTCTTGAAACTGATCCCGAATGGGACAAGCTGATTTTATTAATGAGCTAAATGAACTTTTGTTCTAAAGTTTCACTTTTTTCCTCGCATGCTGAAAGATCGAATGCTTTTATAGAAGAGGAAGTTGATACAAATATTTATTTTTTCCTCGGTGCCTCGGAAAGCGAAATGCTTATTATTCGGATTCGCTTTA
Source organism: Artemia sinica (assembly GCA_027921565.1). NCBI lineage: Eukaryota > Metazoa > Arthropoda > Branchiopoda > Anostraca > Artemiidae > Artemia > Artemia sinica. Next base: position 45,513,673 of record CM051258.1, read on the forward strand.
CAAACAAAAAAGTTTTTAGTTTAAGTGTCTTGAAAGGCAATATATAAATAAACGACTTGTAATTAACAGATGCCTATTTCTTTCTCAGTCTCAAACATTTTTTTATTAGGAGTAGTTGAACTTTAGCGTAAATAGTGGTTTTTAAGGGTGGCAGCAGCCCGTCCTTATGTAGAGACTAATTTCGGTTCGATTTTAGTTTTAATGTCACTCTTTATTCTCATTTAAAAAAAAAAAAAAAAAAAATATTTCAGATTTTTTTCCAAAAAAATAACTATCACAAGTCCGGCTGGATTGAATTCGTATTTCGGGGTAAAAAAAAAAAAAAAAAAAAAAAAAAAAAAAGAAAAAAAAAAAAAAAAAAAAAAGAAGAGATTTAAAAGCAATCGTACAAATAAAACTAGGCCAAAGAATGCACCGTCATTTTGTCAAAATTGCGAAGCGCTGAACAATATGTCTACCATATTTTCAAATATTAGTGGGACAGATCGAGGTAAATCTTATTGATTTTAGATCATCCGTGAGGTTTAGCTTTAAACGAAATATGAAACATGTTCCGAATGCCTTAAACTACTTAAATTAACAATTAAAGCAGAGTAAATTCCTGGTGCACTCTTTCTATTTTAGTAAGATTTAGGCCAATATTGGAAACCACAGAGTTAAAAATTAGACATCAAAAATATTGAAATTAAAACAAATACTGATGACCCCCCCCCCAAAAAAAAGCGAAAGTTTACTTACAAGGAACGATAGCATCAACTTCAAATCCTCTGGATCCAACCATTATTGGAGAGTTCAAAAACGGCGATTCCAACAACAATTCGCAACTGCAACTTCACTTGTTTAAATTACAGATCTGGGAAAGAAACGCTAATAGTTAGTTGAGTCATGTAAACCTTTACTTTTTGTGCTAAAAGGTGAAATTAATTCAGGAATTGGATCCTAGAAATAATCAGGAATCAGCAACAGCCTCTAGTTTATCATCATTTGATAAAGTTTAAATAAATATCACCGTAAGGTAAATAAGATGTTTCTATTGAACAGCTCGAATATTTTTAGTGACAGAACAATATGGGCAAATCTAGAAACCATATTTTTAAACTTTGAATTTTTTTAGCAGTGGGTATGTTGGATTGAGCATTTGTTGAGCATACAACCCACGGTCTAGAAAGAACAACCAGAAACTCTGAGTGTCATAATTCTTTTACCAAATGAAGCAAAGGAGATAAACCAATTATCCAAGAGCATAACATTTCATAGCCAAACTCTAAATAAAGAACTCCAAATTCAGAAATATCCCCAAACACCGAAAGAGCGAAAACAACAGGATAAAGTTTCTAAAAAAACTTGTTCTCAAAAAGTTGATTCTTTTTGCGGGGATAAAAGTTGTCACACAGAAAAATCAATAAGCGGAATTCAATATTTCTTTCTTTTAATTTCTCAATTTCTTATTCCAAACAGATCTCTTTAATTAAGTTTACCACCAAAAGATGAAGAATCGAAAATGGTGCTTGTAACTATCATATCTCGATCTTTAGATCCACTAGAAAGCTGTCAGTCTAGGAAACGGGATGTAACTGAGTACAGCACAAAGACAATCCCTCGCCTGGATTTTATTTCTTATTCTGAGCTGTCGTTGGGTAAAAAGGTAAAAGTGCTTTATCTAGTTCATAGAATAGTACTACTAATATTTTTTTTTACAGTACATAGGTAAATCTTGTTTTTATAACGTCTTTTCATCCTTCTCATCCACTCGTCTGATTGCCTAAAAGTTTAGAATTAAAAGTCAAAAGTTTAGAAAAGGTACTAAAAAAAAACCTACAAAACGCAACAAAAAATTGTTTAAATGTATTTTTATTTTTTATAAGTCGGTAAAATATTTCGGGAAGGGGATTCAAACTAGGTCACTCCTACCCCCTAAACACGGCCATGATTGCTAGCCTCTTTTTTTTCGGTAACTCTGCAAAAGAATGCTCACCTTTTCCGTCAAAATTTCGAGGAGTTGATTGATTCGACTCTTCGCATCAATCTCGAATTTCTAGTGAATTTCTTTCAATCTATAAGGAAATTTAGCAAATATATACAAATGCAAATAAATACATACTTATAATTATTAATCAGAACGTGATTTTGTTACAGTGATCAGTATTCCATTTTTTAATCATAAACAGACAGGGTCTGAAATAAGACGAACGAGAAAGACATCATATCAACATAACAGAATCAGTTCTACATTTATGTTGAGTCAATATCAGATAAGCGTTAGATCGGAGTTAGCAACAATCAATAATTTATACAAGAGGTGGGGTAAAAAGTTGCATCTCGGAAACGACAGTATTCTGTTCACATAGGCTAAAATTGGAGGCACAGACAAATAAAGCAACCACATTTTGGACAAAAAAAAAGTAAGATTTAACCGAGTTCTACCTCTCTATAGCTTTTTTACTTATAAAAGTTATCTAATTTTTTTTTTTTTTAGGAAAATACCAGATATAAACTTTAGAACCTCAGGCTGAAAACTGAAAATATTTCCAGATCTAAAAGGATAATATTTGTGTAACGAAAGTGTTGAATTTTCAAGACTACCGATGCAAATACCTAATATATTACTAACGACTTCTTATTAGAAAGTTAGAAGTCTAAATATCTTAGTAGATACCTATTTTAAAATAGCTATAAAATGAAAGACACTAAAGATAGATAGAAGAGAGGCATATTAAACATAGAAAACAAAAGGACATATCATTCTCTCCCCTGTTAAATGCTCTTTCAAAATATAATAGCCTTTGCTGTTGCAACTGTACTCCAAACCCCTCCTAATGGGGAATGATAAAAGCCCTAGGCAGTATATAGAATTTTCCTGATTTTTTTCGTTTTTTTTTTTTGACATTATAGAATGACTTTGGATAAGAAGTAAGCACATAAATTAATGCAACCCACAAAATCATCGAAATTCTACACACAGGCTAGGGCTACATCTGGCCCCTTTAGGCGCCATTGGGGGGCTAGGAAGCATCAGAAGTATAGCAAACAACGAAGTATTGTGTCAAAAGTCACAATCTATGTTTCGTACGAATGGATTTTCTTTTTTTAATTTGCATTTTAAGTCTAAAATATTAATGAGGATATTTATCAATTTCATCTTTATAGCCCAAAAACGTAAAAAACCCAAAAAAAAAAACTTATTTGTATCTTAATATCAAAAATTGTCAGTAGAAATCATCCAACAGTGGATAAAATCAATTGTCAACTGTAGGGACAAGAAAATGAGTAAATAATGAAAAAATAAAGCATTTTACATGTAAACATAAGACTAGTAGGGTTTTAAAAAAGGCTATCTTCTTGACATTGAACTCATAGAATAGAATTGCAAACATAGAAAGTTCTTCAGCAAGAAATTAACGAATGTACCAAATTGTAATAAGAAATAACTTAATATACGTAATTAACATGCGAAAGTCTTTAAAAAGACAAGAAGTGATACAAAAGACGAACAGACAACCCAGGACGTAACTTACTATCATATATCGGTACAGGAAAAAAAGGGCTTAACCAGCCATTAAATTGGTTGATACATATATAGACAAAGGATACAAAGTTGGTATACAACTCAACGAGTTGTTAGAAAACTAAAGGAAATTCTCAAAAATTTACACTATCCATAATTTAAATTGTCAATACAAATTTTGGAAAAAAAGCCAAAGTTGAAGCCACAAAAGAAAGAATATTCGCCCAGATTTCTTTTATCTACATGTTTCAAAATATATATACTTACTATAAATTTTGCCAAGAATAGTGTTTGAAAAAAAAACAAAAACAATCGATTGTAAAACGTACATTTCCATACCTGTCAGAACAAATATTCTTCAATCTACCAACAAGCCTTTTGGTTGATTTCGTCATTCCAGATGGTCCTGTAAATAAGAATAACCCTTTAAGGACGAATTAGATTCCTCTACGGTAAAAAATTAAACAAAAAGGGTTATCAGTATCCTTTTAGCTTGCTCAGTCATTGAGAGCTTAAGCTCCCTTGCAACAGTTATCTCCTCATACTTATAAGTGTTTTTCCCAAATATCTTTTTCAGGTTCAAACTTAATCTTTTCTGTCAAGAGGCTAGAACAGTGTGAACTTTATGCATTGCATGGAGTTGCCACAAACCTAAAGCTGCTTTAAGTATATGCAAAGTATCAGGGATTACCGTTTTGATGCTGTTTTGTTATACATTTACTTCTAATAGAATGTTCCCTTTTTACAACATAAAATTAACTTAAAAAAAAAACGTTTATAATTTGATTTCAACAACTGAAATATATCCGGAAGGAATTAATTTCAAAGTTTAACGTCACGTTCTTGTCTTCTGACTGACGAAAAGAGGATTTCCAAGAATTCAATTCAAATAATAGTATATTTATGCTTTGTATTTATTATATAAACTATATTTTATTTCAAAATGACGCACAAAGTTGTAGCCACAGAAGAATAAGAAATATGCAATCGGTTTTTTCTTTATGTGTTTTAAAAGCTTATTTTCTAGAATAGAAAGACTGGAAAATCCCATTCAACAGACAATTAAAAATATCCTTATCTGCTACAATAACTATTCTTCAATTCACAGACAAGCCTCGTTTTAGATTTGTAAATAATGGACATGATGGTCCCGTAAACAATGAGAACCGTATAAAGACGACTTGGATTCCAGTATTACAAAAATATCAAATACAAAGGGGTCACCAGAATACTTTTGGCTTGCTCATTCATCATTGAGAGCATAGCTCCCTGGCAACAATTTTCGCCTCTCTCTTTTAACTTCTATCTCTAATATCATTTTTTCAGGTTAAAAGTGGATCTTTTCTGTCAAGAGGCAATAACAGTATCAACATCATGCACCATTATGGGATTGTCCAAGATCAAAATATGAATGCAATTGTGATTCGAAAACTGTCGCAAAAAACTACCGTTAGAATTTTTGGGAATTTAGTTCCAGAAATTAAAACATCCAAAGGAAATAGATTTCTAGGTTTAGCGTCACGTTCTCAAGTTCTAGTTTTTGACGAAAAAAGGATTTCCAAGAGTCCTTTATTACATATAGCCTCCTTTGACCAATACAAAAAATTTTAGAAAACAATAAATTATTTTGAGACTAGTATCTCAAAAATGTACAAACTTTAATTCAACATTGTTTGTTCCGGTGATTGTTTCATACTTATATAACCAAATACAAAACACTAAATAAAGTTAAATCACTTAGATGAACAAATTCAGCTGTTTTCAGAAAATAAAATATATCTGAAAAAATACAAATGTATATATAAAAATAACAAATAAGGATTTTTGAAACGTGGCTTAAGCCTGGAAGATTAAAAAAAAAATATTTAAACTATTTAAAACTACGCAGATTTTTGACAAGAAATGATATCTCTAACTGAAAGACTAAATAGGATGTACGAAAGCTGTACTGAAACCTATTCTAAGGAAAGGATGAAACTAGAATAGAATTTTTCAGATTAGGTAACTTTAAAAAAGCAACTGATTTTATTACGTTTCGATAATTTAGAAAAGTAGTTTCCTTTCACATTTTCCTTTTCCTGCTGGAAAACCATTGATGCGACGCAATAAAAAAAAATCGGAATTCCTGAAATTTTGCATCGACAAGACATACAAATATATAACTTAACTAACCTTCCATTCTGAAACAAATAACTTGCATTGGAGCACATTTTACCGATATTTCGTGGTAACTGCAAGCAAAAAGTGAAATAAAAAAAAAATAATATAATTATGTTCAAACAGGTATTTAAGACAAAAAGGTGTCAGAAAGACTAATCCAAATATATACACAGTATGATTCATATAGGGGCGAAATTTCACATCAGTTAAGGATATATAAATGTGGCTTTAGCATAAACAAAAATTTATACATTTCCAGCTATTTACCAAAGAATACAATGGTCAGAAAAAAGAAAATCTAAAAATACTTGTTTAGAAAAACGAAAAGGCTAATATAATCCATAGAACGTCAATGAATCTGTTTTTCTTTCTTTTTTTTTTCTTTTTTTTTACCTCATCCAGCCTTTATCAATTTATCTAGTGTCAGTTGATTAACATTTGAAATGAAATTATATTTAGTTTTCCAATAGTTTTTTTTAAATACATTCTAAGACCACACTGGCTGTACTTGGCAAATGAAACTCAGAGAGGAAAGAAAATAACAATATAAAAATAAAATAAAAAAAGGTGAAAAAACGAGGATTTTGTCAGCCAGTGGCGAACCATGAAGAAGAAGAAATAAGCAAATATTTCGACAAGGACCTCCGCCGAGTCGGCCTCAGTGCTAAAAAAAAAAAGAAAAAAAAAAAAAAAAAAAAAAAACGAAATTCGAACCTTTCGAAGTTTACTTAACAACGACAGAACAAAAACTAAATAAGAACCAGGTTGGAATCAATGAAAAGGAAATCTACCAAGATGATTGAGCAATAATCCTTTATTTTGCTATAGCCTTAGCTGGTCTACAAATTCGTTCATCATTTGATGTGCAAATAGGTTCTCTCAGTTTATACCGGGCGAAAATATTGATTGAGTCCTTCAAAATTAAACTGTCATAAATTGGATTTAATGAAATGTCTCCAGTATCTCTATTTATTGCTAAATTTCGGTTTATGTATTTCTTCTATCTCAATTACGTCTTTAAAAGTTTGTGATAGGCCATTTACAGTAGATATTAAGGTTGCCTCGTCAAAAAGAACCAGATGGGTCGGATTTCCGAAAATATGCAGGGCTAATGCCGAATCAAAGTTGTCATAGTTATTTTTCAATCTCTGGGACTTATCTGTTGAAATTTTGTGTTCATGCAAACGTTCACTTAGTTGTTGATGGTCCTACCAATGTAAAATTTCCCACATGAACACGGGATTCTGTAGATACCACTACCCAGTACAGGGTCAGTTTTATCCTTTCCTGAGTTGAAAAAATGTTCAACTTTTTGTTCAGTTTGGAAAGTAACAGAGAGATTATGCTTTTTTTTAAAATTTTTCCAAGTTTATCGCTAAGTTTCGGGATGTATGGTAAAGTGATGGAAGTTTTTTTCTCAATTGCCGGGGTAACTGAATCGAGGGGGACGGACTCCCTATTTTCTTGTTTTATCTTTTTTAATCGTTTATCTATGATATTTTCCATAAGTTTTATTGGATAACCATTGCAGAATAGAATATCCTTGACACAGTTTAATTCAGAATTTATATGATTTCGAGAACAGATTTTTAAAACTCTGTCGACTAAAGAGATTATTAACCCTCTTTTCACAGAAGGGGGGTGATGTGAAGAGAAATGTAGATATCGATCATTATGAGTTGGCTTTCTATAAATAGAAAATTCAAGGCTAGGAGCAGTTTTTTTAAGTCAAAACATCCAAAAAAAGGCAGATTACCTGAATCTTCGAGTTCCATTGTGAACTGGAGATTCGAATCAAAAGAGTTCAAATGTGCCAAAAAATCTCTTAGAGAATCTTGTCCATGTTCCCAAACAGAAAGGATATCATCAAAGAAACGAGACCAGATAGAGTGTTTTAAGTGAAAACTATTCAAAGCAGACAGTTCTATTAAATTTATGAAAAATTTGCCAAATAAGGAGACAAGACAGTGCCCATAATTTGAGTTAAATTTTTTTTTTCGGATTTTAAATACGAGGAGAACTTGTTGCAAAGACGAACAAGCGTCATTATTCTATCAATTTCCAAAGTTTTGTATTCCGACCAAGCTGAATTTTCCTCTAATTTTCTTTGTAAGGTCTGCTCAAATTTATGGACATCGCATGAAGTGTACATAGAAACTGCATCAAAACTAGATAAGATAGTTTTTCTGTTGTACTTTGACTGTTCTATGACTGTTCATAAAACAGTCAGGTTTGAATAGTTTTCACTTAAAACAATATCTGGTCTCGAAATGGCTAACTTTGGTAATTTGTCAGGATATGCAAAATATAAATATCCACGCTCAGCAAAATCTAAAAAGCCCAGGCATATAAATTTAGCTATCAAAACCATAATTTAAAGCGCTGAGCAATTTTGAATGGTGAAGAGTATTTGTTGAAATCGAAGTAACCTTGTTAACCTGTGGCACTATTGATTTCCATTTTGAAGCTTAAAACTCATCTTTTGGTGTGTTTTAAGGAGGAGGATGAATTCAGTTTTTATTAAGCCTACATTGCTGAAAACGGGGCCACTAAATGAGGCCCCGAATCCTTTTCTGATTTGTTTTATTTTCTTCTATTAGCTTAGTTGTATTAAAAAAAAAAAAAAATAAATAATAATCTCTTTGGTATAATTTTCTAGCAGTATTTCTTCATTAATTTCTTCCTTATTCGATTAGAATAAGATAAAATCTCCTATTCAACAAAATCGCTTAAAGTCTATTATACCGTTAATTGTTCATCTCCAGTAAAGAGGCGATTTTTTTCTTTTCTTCTTTTACTCTTTCTCGAAGTAATATCACTTTGGCGAATATTCAGAAAACTAAATAAAAATTTTCTAAACTCTACACTGTTTCAATTTTTTGATTGCCAATTCATTCTTTTTTTATTTTGTAGAATACAAAATGTAGTAGGCTATTATTAAAGGGCATTTTGCTAAGAATTAAATTAGAAAAAGCAGCCAATAGGCAACTTAATATTTACATAGCGCTCCATGGCAACAATTCTCTCCTCATGTTTTTCAAGTTTTCTTCCTAATATCATTTTTTCTGGTTAAAATTCAATCTTTTATGTCACAAGGTAGTAACAGTATCAACTTCATGCACTGTTATGGAATTGTCCTAGGTCAAAGTTGCATGAAATTAAAGTTCGGAGCTGCCACAAAACTAATTTTAGAAATTGTTGGGATACTGAACCCAAAAATTAAACTATCCGAAAGATGTCGCTTGTTAGGTTTTCACGAAAAGTGATTCATAAGAATTCCAGTCAAATAATCTTAAATTTATCTTTTGTATTTACTAAATATACCCATCATGGAACAACAATGATTATAATATTTGCCTCTCAAAAATAGAGAGAGGGGGGGGGGGGGTATGCACAGACCGGAGAAAAATTATTTTGCCTCCTCCCTCCACCAGGGAAATCCAAGCGCGCTTTGTCATTTAAATAGAAGGTAGCTGTATCTTTTGTTGCAACTAAAAATAATCATAAGGGTTTAGCCAAACAAACATTACAGAAACAAAATATATAATATTCCTTTTTTTAGTATTCAAATTTGTTTTTTCAGTTTCAATCTGTTTAAAATGAAAAAATCATCAGAAACTAATTCGGAAACTAGAACCAAATGAGAAAACGTTACAAGAGATCAAAATAGGTTCCGATATATCTGATATTGCTCTGCCGCAATGTACTCGTAAATCCTTATTTAAACCGAAGATGGAGGGTTATATCAACAGTTAAAGACGGCGAAAAGCATGTGAATCCATTTCGTATCAGAAAAGCAATATCAAGAGGTAAAAAAAACAGACATAAAGAAAAAACGGAAAAAACAAAATCATACGCGATGTTGACTTACATCAATTTCCATGATTTTAATGATACGACGGTACTTCTGATAATCATTTTCCAACAGGAATGTACGCTCCAGCCCTAAAAAAAAGAAAATTCAATCAGATGCTTATCAACTGAGGCCACTAGTATCAATTATTTAGTACTATGTCTCAGAAGGAAAGCAGCAGAAGGTTTTGTTACATAATTTTTCTAACGGTAACTCCTGTTATAATCACAGGCAGAAAACAAACTTAGACGTCTTAATAAAAAAAAAGAAATTGGCCTACAGAATTTAAGATAAAATAATCACTCCTAAAGCCCTTCTTTCAAACTATTCCCATGTTTGTGGCATCATTCGAATTTCCCTAAGCTATTGCAAGTTTCCAAAACCTAATGTGAGTTCTCTAAAAGCAAAAACCGCAGGTAAAAGGCAAAAAGGAGCATATGAGAGTAAAACTTTACTTGATGAGCTTTTTACTTTTTACTTATTGAGCTTTTTATTTTCTGATGAACAGTGAATAAAAATTTATTAGAACATAAAAATTTAAAATAAAAATTTATTAGAACAGTGAATAAAAATTTATAGAAAAGCATACACACCACCGCAAGCAGGACACCCAAAATGTTTCGATTGAACCAATGGAATTTGAATAATTGTCTTTTTCAATAACGAGAATAGAACACAAAAATGAATTAAGGAAGTTAAAATTGTGAACAGCTATAAATAAAAAAATCTAACGCAAAATATTTATCTAAAATTGACTTTTATGAATTCAAGTTGTTCTTTATATAAACAATTTATTTCTAAAATACAAAAAAAAAATTAAATCCATTTTAGGTCAATTAATACCTCAAAACTTCAATTTTCAAAGATCTTTCTTTTCGCTGCTATAAAATCTCCGTAAATAGGTCCAAAATTTCGGTTAAAAACCACAGAATTAAGACCCTTTCAACTTTTTAGCAATAAGCTAAAACCGACAGACTAGAAAAAAAGAGTAGTCCTGCAAAACATTAAAAATAGCTTCTGCCATCTGGACCGATTTTACGTTTAAACATACCTTAATATCTCAATTTTCTAAGTATTTTCTTGGTAAATTAAAATTACTAAATTTTAAAATTTAAGATTCCTTTTTTAAAGATTTGCATAATACTTAAAACAAAACCATCTCCAACAAAGAACAAAGCTTTTCGTTTAAACAGTTTACAAAAGTTTTTATTTCCAGTTATTTTTACCTCCAACGTTACATCATTGAGTAAAGGTATGAAAAATTGTCTTTTTGCTCTTCTTTGAAAGTTTCTTCTTTTTTTCGACTTTTCAAACCATACTCCTAACTCCCGATAAGTTTTTTTTTCTATCAATAAGAATTCAGAAACGACTAAAGTAACAGAAGAAACTTTAGATTACATGTTGTTTTGGATAAGGTATTCAATCCAAACTTCATCAAAAAGTTTCAGACAATAAAATTAAATGTTCTTAACTAGTTTGGCACCTTCAAAAATCAAATTTCAAGAGTCTAAGAACATTTTTTATTTCTATTAAGAAAAAAACTTTTTAAGTAATTTTTATTCTTTTAAGCCCGAAGGTGTAGGAGGTAAGATTTTTCATATAATAACTATCAAAAGCCCGGCTAGACCGAATTCGTATTTCGGGGTAAAAACGAAAACATTAAAATAGATTTAAAACAATCATACACATAAAACTGGCAGTAGAATGCATCGTCTTTTTATCAAAATTGCGAAAAATTGGCCTTCCATATTTTCAAATATGAATGGGACAAGCCGAAGTAAATCTTATTGATTTTGGATCATCCGTGGGGCTTCAGCTTTAAACGAAATATGAGATATGTTCCGAATGCATTCAAAAAAAAAAAAAACTTTCAAGAGTTTAAGAACAAATTCTTTACAGAAAGTATTTGGTATTCACTATTCACACTAGTAAGCTTGGGATTAACACAGTACAGGACCTTTAAATTATTCTGCTAATTATTAAACTACATAAATGGCTAAAAAAAAGCTCTTCTCAGGAGCAATTAAAGCAAAATATTCTAATCTCCAGGCTTACTTACAGGCAACGATAATTTCAACTTTAAATCCTCAGGATGCGACCGACATTGGAGAAAGCAAAGCGGCGATTGGTCTCTTTCAACTATTAAATAAAAAAAAAAACAAGTTTTTTAAACTGAAAGTAAGGAGCGACATTAAAACTTAAAACGAACAGAAATTATTCCGTATATGAAAGGGGCTGTCCCCTCCTCAACGCTTCGCTCTTTACGCTAAAGTTTTTTATTGTTTTAAAAAATAAAGTTGTGAGACAGAGTCAAACTTTAGCGTAAAGAGCGAGGCGTTGAGGAGGGGACAGCCCCTTTCATATACGGAATAATTTCTGTTCGTTTTAAGTTTTAATGTCGCTCCTTACTTTCAGTTTAAAAAAACTTGTTTTTTTTATTTAATATCTGATCGTTTTTTACTTAATGCAGCTTTTATTTTGGCTCACCGTCATTGAATAAGTAAACAAAATTACATAAAAATTTTACTCTTCTTTTGCTAAATGGCTGTCTCTAAATTTGGTTCTGACGTAATTTACAAATTAACTTACGTAACGAACTTCTATATTCGTATATTTTTCTTCTGGCAAAAAATACGTTGCAGATATAGTTGCAGATATGAGCTTGAAACCTATGTAATAGGGTTTTGTGATACGCTGAATCTGACGGTGGGATTTTCATTAAAATTCTTTCACTTGTAGGGGATGTTTCCTCCCTCTTTAAAAAATCAGGTAAATTTTCTCAGGCTCGTAGCCTTTGATGAGTAATACTAAACTTAATAAAATTTATATATTTAGAATCAGCATTATAAGCCCATTCTTTTGATACATTTATTGACATCAAAATTTCGTTTTAAAAAGTTTCGATTACTATTGAGCCGTATCGCTTGTTTTTTTTTTTTTTTTTTTTATTACGTATATGTTATTACGTATATGAGGGGGTTCTCCCCTTAGTCAATACCACGCTCTTTACGTTAAAAGTTAAAAAAAAATTTAATTCACAAACCCCTGAATCACAAAGGCCGTTTAATTAGAATAGATAGCTCTTTTGAAAGCACTAAAAAAAACTATAGCGTAAAGAGCGAGGTATTGACTTGGGGGAGAACCCCCTCATATACGTAATAATTTCTGTTCGTTTTAAGTTCTAATGTTGCTTCTTACTTTCAGTTGAAAAAACTTGTTTTTTTTTTTTAAATTTAATTTCTGATTGTTTTTTAAATAATGCTTGGAAATCCGGCGCAACCTTCATAGAAATGTCCCTTACCCCAAAGAAACATCCTCCACGGAAAGATTCTCCCGAGTAACCCCCTCCTCCAGCCCCCCCCCCACCAGAAAAAAATCCTTCCGGAAAATGTCTGTATACTTCCCAATAACCAATACAATATGCAAGCAATGGGCAAAGTTCATATCTTGCAGCCCTTCTCCTGGGAACTGTCGGGGATTAAGTCATTTTAAAAGACATATTTATCAGATTTTTGCCTATGCTGAACAAAATGGCTATCTCAAAATTTTAATTGGGCGACTTTGAGAAAAAAATGAGCGTGGGAGGAGGCCTAGTTGCCCTCCATTTTTTGGAGGGCACGCATCGTGATCTTTCTTCGAGCAAAAAATGCAAATTTCCACCTTTTTGCAGATAGGAGCGTGAAACTTCTTTAATAGGGTTCTCTGATAAGCTGAATGTGATGGTGTAATTTTCGTTAAAGCTAATTAAAAATGCAAAATTCCACATTTTTGCAGATAGGAGTTTGAAGCTTCTTTAATAATGTTCGTTGATAAGCTGAATCTGATGGTGTGAATTTCGGTAAAGTTAATTTAAAAAATTTGCAATTAAAACAAAATTTTATTGTTTAAAAAAAATTGAGTTGTGAGAAAGTCAAACTTTAGCGTAAAGAGCGAGGCGTTGAGGAGGGGACAGCCCCTTTCATATACGGAATAATTTCTGTTCGTTTTAAGTTTCAACGTCGTTCCTTACTTTCAGTTAAAAAAAACTTGTTTTTTTTTTATTTCATTTGTGAACGTTTTTTAATTAATGCAGGTTTTGATTTTGGCTCACCGTGCATGAATACTTAAAACGAAATTTGCATATTAATTTTACTTTATTTTGGGTAAATGGCTTTCTCGAAACTTGTTGAATTTTATTTACGAACGTTTTTATTAGTAACAAATATACATAACTTACGAATTAACTTACGCAACGAACTTCTATATTCATATATTTTTAATACGTATATTAGGGGGTTTGCCCCCTAGTCAATACCTTGCTCTTTAAGCTAAAGTTCGAATTTTTTTCCAATTCTTTAAAAATGACCCCTTAATCACAAAGGCCGTTAATTAGAATAAATAGCTCTTATGAAAGTACTAAAAAAAATCTTTGGCTTAAAGAGCGAGGCATTGACTAGAAGGTGAACCCAATCATATAGCTAATATTTTTTTGTTCGTTTTAAAATTTGATGTTGCTCCTTACTTTCAGTTGAAAAACTTGTTTTTTTATATTTAATTTCTGATTTTTTTTTTCAAAATAATGATGGGAAATCCGGCGCCCCCTCCATAGCAATGTCCCTTCCCCCATAAAAACTTCCTTCATGAAAAGATCCTCCCATACAACCCCCAACCCACCCCCACCCCCCACTACCAGAAAAAATTCCCCCTGAAAACTTCTGTATACTTCCCAATAAACCAATACTGTATGTTAACATTGGGTAAAGTTCATAACTTTCAGCCCTCCCCCTGGGGGCTTCGAGGGATTAAGTCATCCTAAAACACATAGTTATAATATTTTCGACCATGCTGAACAAAATGGCTATCTCAAAATTTTGATCGGGTGACTTTGGGAAAAAATGAGCGTGAGAGGGGGCCTAGTTGCCCTCCATTTTTTTGGTCACTTAAAAAGGGCACTAGAACTTTTAATTTCCGTTCCAATGAGCCCTCCCACGATATTCTAGGACCACTGGGTCGATACGATCACCCCTGGGAAAAAAAACAACAACAAAAAAAAAATAAACACGCATCCGTGATCTTTCTTCTGGCAAAAAAATGGAAAATTCCACATTTTTGTAGATAGGAGCTTGAAACCTCTACAGTAGGGTTCTCTGATACGCTGATATGATGTTGTTGTGATTTTCATTAAGGTTCTATAACGTTTAGGTGGTCTTTCCCCCTTTTTTCGAAAATCAGCCAAATTTTCTCAGGCATGTAACTTTTGATAGGTAAGATTAAACTTGATGAAACTTATATATTTGAAATCAGAATTAAAATATGATTCTTTTGATGTATCTATTGGTATCAAAATTCCGTTTTTAGAGTTTCGGTTACCATTGAGCCGGGTCGCTCCTTTTTACAGTTCGTTACCACGAACTGTTTGATAATTCGGAACTACAACTTCACTGGGCCATTGTGTATTACGTGAACACAGCGAATTTTACGCAGCGTAAACTTTAGTGAGTGGCACATAATACACAAGTACCAAAACTCTCAAATTTGGAAAGCCTTATTTTTCCACGGGGGGTAGGGTGAGATTTTCTGGGGGGGGGGGGGGGGTAAACACCGGCCACCATATAAGGTCTGCGAAAGCACAGGATGGCTGGCCCCCAGCCTCCCATTGCACATCCTAGCAAAAGGGCTACGAAACGAAGATAAGCACCGCCGGTTTGGACCTTAAAGGTCTAATGCCGTCATACTTACTTACTACACAATAGTAGGTAAGTTGAATTTTGGCACATTTAAGCTAATAACCGATCATTGCTCCGTTGAGCATACAAACCACGGTCTGGAAAGAAAACCCAGAAATTCCATGTGTTATGGTTCGTTTATCCAATTTATCAGAGGAGGTACGCAATAAATCAAAGAGCATGACAATTAACAGCTAACACTGTAAATAAAGAACTCTGAATTCGGAAGTTTCCCCAGACAATAGCATTCCGTTGCAAAACTTCAAAAAAGACACGGGCTAATTTTTAAGAATGGATATGCACTATATCAGAAACCCTTAAATTACCCATGAAAAAGAATGCTTCAGGTATTGGAACAAAGCCAGTGACGGAATTTTTTAATATAAAAAAAAAAAATCCTTAGAGCGTTTCGTCACCAAATAAAGGTATTTTTTTTTTTTTTTTTTTTTTTTTACGTGCGATATCGATACGCCCGATACAACATAAAGCCCTTCCCCAGGGACTATGGAGGGCCATATCATCATCAAAACCATATATATTGGACATTAGAACTAAGTCAAACAAAATGGCTATCTCTAAATTTTTTTTTGGACTAGTTTGGGGGAAGGAGGCCTGTAGGGAGGGGGCTATTTCCTCTCCAATCTTTTCGCCCACTTAGAAAGGGCACTTACAAACTTAATTCCCTTTCGAATGAGCTATTACACACCTCTCTATGATGCTCTGGCCACCCCCTAGCCCTTCTAGAAAAAAAAAAACGAAAAAACAACAAAAAAAAACGACCACTCTGATTCCAATAGTGCACTTTTTATTTCGATTTGACGCCATTTTCAAAAGCTTTCAGGCTCTTTTTCGAAATCACCATAAAATTTTTTTCGCAATAAACTTTTACTTCTAAGATTAATCGAAACAATAGTTACCATTCCTGATTCAGTCTCAGTTGGCAATTTTTTATCACTGGACACTTTATTTTAAAAACACGTTTTTCAACTTTTGATTACTATGGGCTGTGGTTCGCTCTTTACTAGGTTGCAGCTGCCGCTGCAACCATGACAACTAAATTCAGTTAATTAATCTTTCCTACATAAACCCTGGGTATATCTGGGTATACCTGGGTATATATGTATCCAATCGAGGTCATTATGTTGCAACTACGGCTGCGACCATGATGTAAGACTTAACGTCCAGCTAAAATTTTTCGGCCATGGAATGTCGAATAACTATCTCGGAATGTCCCCTGGTCAAAATTTTAGCCCTATTTGTAATTTCTATTTTGTGACGCGAAACGGTATAAATCATCACTTTGCTGTATCTTGGATGTCTTTCGTTACTTAGAAAGGGTTAGCATTTCAAACATACTTTTCAGATGAACCTTCTCCAGACATTCTACGAACAAGACTTCCATACAATCATACCGAAAAAAAAAAAGACACAGAACATTTCTACCTATACCCAAATACAAATTTCTTGGTTTGAATAAGTTGCAAGACATTAAGCCTTCAATTTAATGGTGCAAGGTTGTAATGGTTGCAATTTTAATGGTGCAAGGAATAATGAAAAAAAAATAATACCTTTTAGCTCAAATTGTACATGACGCAACATCAAGCAAGGGCAGAAAAGATGTATGAGGAAGGAAAATGCTCCGCAATGACTAGAAACAATTGCGTTTCGTCGGTACAAGTGATGGTAGCGAAATCACAGAAATTGCTGCTGTTTCTGAAAAAAAGAAAGAAGGATATAATATAAAAAGAGAGAGAAAGAAATATCCTTTTTCCTGAAGTTGAAACATCAGTATCCGGTAAAGCAATTTATGTATCATCAAATAGTACAGAACGTGAATCGTCATCATTAAATGGGCTTAGATTATAACTTCCTTAATAATTGAAAAAGAATAAGAAACATTTTTTAGGGAAGTCGGATTTCTTGAAAACTGATCCCGAATGGGACAAGCTGATTTTATTAATGAGCTAAATGGACTTATATTCTAAAGTTTTACTTTTTTCCTCGCATGCTGGAAGATCCATTCATTTTATAGAAGAGGAAGTTGATACAAATGTATATTTCTTCCACAGTGCCTCGGAAAGGGAAATGCGTATTTATTCGTATTCGCTTTATAAACACAAAAGTTTTGAAGTTCAATTATCTTGAAAGGCAATACATATATTAAAGACTTGCAATTAACACCTGACTATTTTTTTCTCACTCTAAAACATTTTTTATCAGTAGTAGTTGAACTTTAGCGTAAATAGTGGGTTTTAAGGGTGGCAATAGCCCGTCCTAATGTATAGACTAATTTCGGTTCAATTTTAGTTTTAATGTCACTCTTTATTCTCATTAAAAAAAAAAAAAAAATTATTTTTTTTAAGCCCAAAGGTGTAGATCAGATTTTTTTTCCAAAAAAATAACTATCACAAGTCCGGCTGGACCGAATTCGTAGGTTCGAGGTAAAAAAAAAAGCCAAAAAAAAACAAAAAAAAAATAAAAAAGCAATCATTTACACATAAAAACTAGGCCAATGCCATTTTATCAAAATTGCGAAGCGCTGAACAATATGCCTAATATATTTTCAAATATGTGGGGCAGTTCGAAGTAATCTTCGGGAAAGGTCGAAATAGTGGGAAAGGTCGAAGTAAATCTTATTGATTTTAGATCCTCCGTGGGGTTTAGCTCTAAACTAAATATGAAACATGTTCCGAATGCCTTAAACTACTTAAATGAACAATTAAAGCAGATTAAATTCCTGGTGCACTCTTTCCATTTTAGTAAGATTTGGGCCAATTTTGGAAACAACTGAGAAAAAATTACACATCAAAAATATTCAAATTATACAAATACTGATGACCCCCCCCCCCCCCCCAAAAAAAACACGAAGGTTTACTTACAATGAATGATAACTTCAACTTCAAATCCTCTGGATCCAACCATTATTGAAGAGTTCAAAAACGGTGATTCCAACAACAATTCGCAACTGCAACTTCACTTGTATAAATTAAAGATCTGGGGAAAGAAACGTTCATAGTTAGTTGAATCATATAAACCCTTACTGTTTGGGCTAAAAGGTGAAATTAATTCAGGAATTGGATCCTAGAAATAATCAGGAATCAGCAACAGCCTCTAGTTTATCATCATTTGATGAAGTTTAAATAAATATCACCGTAAGGTAAATAAGATGTTTCTATTGAACAAACTCGAATATTTGGAATGACAGAACAATATCGGCAAATCTAGAAAACATATTTTAAACTTTGAATTTTTTTTAGCAGTGGGTATGTTGGATTGAGCATTTGTTGAGCATGCAACCCACGGTCTAGAAAGAACAACCAGAAACTCTGAGTGTCATAATTCTTTTACCAAATGAAGCAAAGGAGATAGACCAATTATCAAAGAGCATAACATTTCATAGCCAAACTCTAAATAAAGAACTCCAAATTCAGAAATATCCCCAAACACCGAAAGAGCGAAAACAACAGGATAAAGTTTCTAAAAAAAAAAATTGTTCTCAAAAAGTTGATTCTTTTTGCGGGGATAAAGTTACCACACAGAAAAATCAATAAGCGGAATCAATCTTTCTTTCTTTTAACTTCTCAGTTTCTCATTCCAAACAGACCTCTTTAATTAAGTTTACTACCAAAAGATGAAGAATCGAAAATGGTGCTTGCAACTATCATATCTCGATCTTTAGATCAACCAGAAAGCTGTCAGTCCAGGAAACGGGATGTAACTGAGTAACGCACAAAGACAATCCCTCGCCTGGATTTTATTTCTCATTCTGAGCTGTTGTTGGGTAAAAAGGTAGAAGTGCTTTATCTAGTTCATAGAATAGTACTACTAATATTTTTTTTATCCTCGTTTTTCTTGGTAAATCTTGTTTTTATAACGTCTTCTCATCCTTCTCATCCACTCGTCTGATTGCCGTCTGAAGTTTAGTAATAAAAGCCTAAAAGTTTAGAAAAGGTACTAAAAAAAACTACAAAACGCAACACAAAAATTGTTTAAATGTATTTTTATTTTTTATAAGTCGGTAAAATATTTCGGGAAGGGGATTCAAACTAGGTCACTCCTACCCCCTAAACACGGCCATGGTTGCTAGCCTCTTTTTTATTCTGTAACACCGCAAAATAATGCTTACCTTTTCCGTCAAAATTTCGAGGAGTTGATTGATTCGACTCTAAAAATCAATCTCGATAACTTCTTGAAGTAGGTGAGTGCATGCTCCAACTACAGTGCCAACAGTAACAAAGTTATAATTCTCCAGAAATTTCGCAGCCTAACTCTTGAACTTCATTAGGAAACGTTGCTGAGAACATTAGTGAATTTCTTTCAATCTATAAGGAAATTTAGCAAATATATACAAATGCAAATATATACATACTTATAATTATTAACGAGAACGTGATTTTGTTACAGTGATCAGTATTCCATTTTTTAATCATAAACAGACAGGGTCTGAAATAAGACGAACGAGAAAGGCATCATATCAACATAACAGAATCAGTTCTACATTTATGTTGAGTCAATATCAGATAAGCGTTAGATCGGAGTTAGCAACAATCAATAATTTATACAAGAAGTGGGGTAAAAAGTTGCATCTCGGAAACGACAGTATTCTGTTCACATAGGCTAAAATTGGAGGCACAGACAAATAAAGCAACCACATTTTGGACAACAAAGAAAGGAAGATTTAACCGAGTTATACCTCTCTATAGCTTTTTTTACTTATAAAAGTTATCTAATTTTTTTAGGAAAATACCAGAAAAAAACCTTAGAACCTAAGGCTCTCATGGAAGAACCTGAGGCTCTCACCAAAAACTGAAAATATTTCCAGATCTAAAAGGATAATATTTGTGTAACGAAAGTGTTGACTTTCCAAGACTACCGATGCAAATACCTAATATATTACTAACGACTTCTTATTAGAAAGTTAGAAGTCTAAATATCTTAGTGGATACCTATTTCAAAATAGCTATAAAATATAGATAGAAAATGAAAGACACTAAAGATAGATAGAAGAGAAGCATATTAAACATAGAAAACAAAAGAACATATCATTCTCTTCCCTGTTCGATGCTCTTCAAAATATAATAGCCTTTGCTGTTAAAACTGTACTCCAAACCCCTCCTAATGGGGAATGATAAAAGCCCTAGGCATATATAGAATTTTACTGATTTTTTTTTTTTTTTTTTTTTTTTTTGACATTATAGAATGACTTTGGATAAGAAGTAAGCACATAAATTAATGCAACCCACAAAATCATCGAAATTTTACACAAAGGCTAGGGCTACATCTGGCCCCTTTAGGCCCCTTGAGGGGCTAGGGCGCTTCAGAGGTATAGCAAACAACGAAGTATTGTGTCAAAAGTCACAATCTATGTTTCGTACGAATGGATTTTCTTTTTTTTTAATTTGCATTTTAAGTCTAAAAATATCAATGAGGATATTATCAATTTTCATCTTTATAACCAAAAAACATACCCCCCCCCCAAAAAAAAAACGCATTTGTATTTTAATATCAAAAATTGTCAGTAGAAATCATCCAACAGCGGATAAAATCAATTGTCAACTGTAGGGACAAGAAAATGAGTAAAAAATGAAAAAATAAAGCATTTCACATGTAACATAAGAATAGTAGGGTTTTAAAAAAGTCTATTTTCTTGACATTGAACTCACAGAACAGAATTGCAAACATAGAAAGTTCTTCAGCAAGAAATTAACGAATGTACAAAATTGTAATAAGAAATAACTTAATATACGTAGTTAACAAGCGAAAGTCTTAAAAAGACAAGAAGTGATACAAAAGACGAACAGACAACCCAGGACGTAACTTACTATCATATATCGGTACAGGAAAAAAAAGGGCTTAACCAGCCATTAAATTGGTTGATACATATATAGACAAAGGATACAAAGTTGGTATACACCTCAACGAGTTGTTAGAAAACTAAAGGAAATTCTCAAAAATTTACAGTATCCATAATTTAAATTGTCAATACAAATTTCGGAAAAGCCCAAAGTTGTAGCCACAAACGAAAGAATATTCGCCCAGATTTCTTTTATTTACATGTTTCAAAATATTTGTACTGCAAAGACGAACAAGGGCCATTATTCTATCAATTCCCAAAGTTTTGTATTCCGACCTAGCTGAATTTTCCTCTAATTTTCTTTGTAAGGTCTGCTCACATTTATGGACATCGCATGAAGTGTACATAGAAACTGCATCAAAACTAGATAAGATAGTTTTTTCTGTTGTACTTTGACTGTTCTATGACTGTTCATAGAACAGTCTGCTTTGAATAGTTTTCACTTAAAACACTATCTGGTTTCGTTTCGTTGATGATATCCTTTCTGTTTGGGAACATGGACAAGACTCTCTAAGAGATTTTTTGGCACATTTGAACTTTTTTTATTCGAATCTCCTGTTCACAATGGAACTCGAAACGATAGACTGAATTTTGCCCCATAAGATATGAAAGGAATTAATGTCCATAAGAAGAAAGAAAGAAATAGACTAAATACAGGAGCTACAAGGTAGGGTGTGAAATTAGAAATCAACGGAAGTGATACTTCCTTTCTAAAAAGTTTAGTTCCATCAGAGAACGGTTGAAGTACTCCCAAAGCCCCGACCTTGTTTGAGATTCAGGAAGCTGCCTTTTTTGGATGTTTTGACTTAAAAAAAACTGCTCCTAGCCTTGAATTTTCTATTTATAGAAAGCCGACTCATAATGATCGATATCTACATTTATCTTCATATCACCCCCCATCTGTGAAAAGAGGGGTAATAATCTCTTTAGTCGACAGAGTTTTAAAAATCTGTTCTCGTAATCATATAAATTCTGAATTAAACTGTGTCAAAGATTTTCTATTCTGCAATGGTTACCCAAATAAAACTTATGGAAAAATATCATAGATAAACGATTAAAAAAGATAAAACAAGAAAATAGGGAGTCCGTCCCCCTCGATTCAGTTACCCCGGCAATTGAGAAAAAAACTTCCATCACTTTACCATACATCCCGAAACTTAGCGATAAAACTGGAAAAATTTTAAAAAAAGCATAATCTCTCTGTTACTTTCCAACCTGAACAAAAAGTTGAACATTTTTTCAACTCAGGAAAGGATAAAACTGACCCTGTACTGGGTAGTGGTATCTACAGAATCCCGTGTTCATGTGGGAAATTTTACATTGGTAGGACCATCAACAACTAAGTGAACGTTTGCATGAACACAAAATTTCAACAGATATCAGGAAAGGATAAGTCCCAGAGATTGAAAAATAACTATGACAACTTTGATTCGGCATTAGCCCTGCATATTTTCGGAAATCCGACCCATCTGGTTCTTTTTGACGAGGCAACCTTAATATCTACTGTAAATGGCCTATCACAAACTTTTAAAGACGTAATTGAGATAGAAGAAAGACATAAACCGAAATTTAGCAATAAATAGAGATACTGGAGACATTTCATTAAATCCAATTTATGACAGTTTAATTTTAAAAATCAACAGATTTAAAAATCTGTTCTCGTAATCATATAAATTCTGAATTAAACTGTGTCAAGGATATTCTATTCTGCAATGGTTATCCAATAAAACTTATGGAAAATATCATAGATAAACGATTTAAAAAAGATAAAACAAGAAAATAGGGAGCCCGTCCCCCTCGATTCAGTTACCCCGGCAATTGAGAAAAAAACTTTCATCACTTTACGATACATCCCGAAACTTGGCGATAAACTTGGAAAAAAAAAAAAACATAATGTCTGTTTCTTTATAAACTGAAGAAAAAGTTGAACGTTTTTTCAACTCAGGAAAGGATAAAACTGACCCTGTACTGGGTAGTGGTGTCTACAGAATCCCGTGTTCATGTGGGAAATTTTACATTGGTAGGACCCATCAACAACTAGGTGAACGATAGCATGAACAGAAAATTTCAACAGATAAGTCGCTGAGATTGAAAAATAACAATGACAACTTTGATTCGGCATTGGCCCTGCATATTTTCGAAAATCTGACCCATCTGGTTCTTTTTGACGAGGCAACCTTAATATCTACTGTAAATGGCCTACCACAAACTTTTAAAGAGGCAATTGAGATAAAAAAAAAATACATAAACCGAAATTTAGCAATAAATAGAGATACTGGAGACATTTCATAAAGTCCAATTTATGACAGTTTATTTTGAAGGACTCAATCAATATTTTGGCCCGGTATAGATTCAGAGAACCTATTTGCACGTCAAATGATGAACGAATTTGTAGACCAGGTAAGGCTACAGCAAAACAAAGGATTATTGCTCAATCATCTTGGTAGATTTCTTTTTCATTGATTCCAACCTGGTTCTTATTTACTTTTTGTTCTGTCGTAGTTAAGTAAACTTCGAAAGGTTCGATTTTCGTTGGTTTCTTTTTTTGTTTAGCACTGAGGAGGACTCGGCGGAGGTCCTTGTCGAAATATTTGCTTATTTCTTCTTCTTCATGGTTCGCCACTGGCTGACAAAATCCTCGTTTTTTCACCTTTTTTATTTTATTTTTCATTTTGTTATTTTTTCCTCTCAGAGCTTCATTTGTCATAGTTTTTTTGTGCCCAAAATATCAAATTGGTTACGTTAGAATATAATTGACTTGAAACAGAGATACAACTGCAAAGGTAATAGATTTCTTAGTGAAATTCTTTCAGAGGATGAGAAACTTTTTTGAGG
Source organism: Artemia sinica (assembly GCA_027921565.1). Taxonomy (NCBI): domain Eukaryota; kingdom Metazoa; phylum Arthropoda; class Branchiopoda; order Anostraca; family Artemiidae; genus Artemia; species Artemia sinica. Next base: position 45,537,585 of record CM051258.1, read on the forward strand.
AACAACAAAAGAAAACCACTTCGGTTTGTAAATTACAGCTACCATTGATTTTTTTAAATTTTTAAGATACAAAGGCTGGGTAAACTTTCAAAAATTCACATTGGTTCTTTGAAACCAAGCAATCCCCAGAAAAGAAACGAAAACTTTATTTTAATTAGCAGTTTAGCTGTAGTTTTCAATTCCCGTTGTTTTAACCTTTAACGTTCCATTATCGAGAAATGGTACAAAATCCATCTTTTCGCTCTACTTTGAAAGATTCTTGTATTTATCAACTTGCTACACGGATGAACAGACTTCACAAAATTAAATAAAACCAGTATTTTTTTCTTTCTTAGATTACCAAGGCTTTATATGTTAGGATGTATCTTCACATTATCGTAGTGAGGAACAAAAGGGCTCAATTCCCCACAAACCTTCTTTAAATATAGTACAAAACAATGAAAACGTCTTCTGACGTTGGCTTGTTACATATCTGATTTCAAAAAAAAGTTCCGTTTTTGCAACATAAAAAAAAAAAAAAAAAAAAAAAAAAAAAAAAAAAAAAATACAAATTGTGAAGATTTGACTTCAAGAATTTAAGGTTAAACTCCCTAAATCCATTGTAATGTTAATTTTCCTATGCTATGAAAAGAGATCTAGCTCTCTGACCCGGCATGTCAGCAAAACAAATTTTTCCACAAGGGATCTTTGAAGAAGGATCTAAAATTTGGCCGTTTTGTTTTTTCTGATTTAATTCCCAGGAAAAGAAAAAAAAATCTAAAGTGAAACTTGGTAGCTTTTTTTGGAAAAGGTCTGGAGCGTAAAAAAAGGACAATTTGAAAAAATTGAAAGTACCATAAATTAAGAAAAATCTTTTAAAATTAATTGGCCCTTTTGAAAATTCTATTTTTTTTTTTAAATTTATTCCTCCACGATTGTTTTTACGTTTTCACAATTTAGACTCTTGTAGGGCTTGTCTAAAAGCGACGAAGTCGAAATTGACTTCAAGTTGTAGCTCTTTTTTTATTTAGTATATTCCAAGCTTTTCAGCTTTTTATTCCGAGTCGTTAATTTTATATCTATTTATAAAACAAATTAAATTTTTACTTTATTTCTCCTGTTCTACATAACCCCACTATACACCCCCTGGAGGGAAACATACCCAAGGCTAAGACGGGTCAGAAACATTTTTAATTCGAGTTTGACTGCTGAGAGAATCGCATGAAAATGACTAGGAGAAAAAAGATCAACAAAGGATGGCTTAATCTAAAACATGTGCGGTAAGTACATAAATTATACGTAATTTATTGTATAAATTACGTTGTATTAAATACGTAATTTATTGCATAAATTAAATATGCTCTGGGAGCATATTTCCAAGTTGTAGTTTTCACTATTTTGCTAATAAAGCTTTCTATTTTCGTCATGTTTTTTTCATTAGGTTAAATAGGTTTGGTTAGGTTAAAATAGGTTTGTTTAGGTTATGCATTTAATATATGCTATGCTTTACCCCCCCCCCCCCCCCCCCCCCTACCCTAATGTCCAAATATATAGCCCAAATTTGTTTCTAAACTATTATATTTTCATAATAATTTTGTTTTATTTCATTAGCATTCACAAAACTTCACTTCTCGAGTGTGTTTTATATAATAGACAAGTACTAAAAATGGTGTTATTTGTCTTACTTTTTCCTTGCAAACTCAATTTTACATGTTGAGGTGTTCTGGAGACATTTTCCGGAGAAATTTTCACCTGGGTTGGAACTGTCTGGAATATTTTTCCATTGGAGGGGGGAATATCCGTGAGAAAAATTCTTCATGGTGAAATTATCCATGGAAGCATTTTTCAACTGGAAAGGGAGGATTCTTTTTTGGTTAGATTAAGAATTTTGTATAGTATTTGATCATTAGCGGCCTTAGACCTCATAATCTGGGAGGGGGGGGGCAAGGTATGCCACAGGAGTATACAAATATAAAATACAAGCGCTGCCCCCTCCCTGCCCCGAGCTATAACCGCCAATGTATTGGATTAAGCTAATGAGGGTACCCATTAATTAAATTAAAAAAAAAAAAATCTTAGGGGAGAAGATAGGAGTAAGGAGCACTCATTTTGCGATGAGCAGCTGTAATGGAAGGAACTAACCAAAACCTGATTCAAGGTTAAATTAGGCTTATATGGGTGGTATGCAACGTGTAATGTATGGGTAGCAATGTATATAAATTACAAAACGACACAATCATTCTCCTAAACATAATCATACTTGAAACGGTTGAAGAGGGCAAACAGTAACCGAGGAGAGTGGGGGAGGGATAATGGACCTGAAAAACAGAGCGACTCGGCCCAATAGTAATCGAAGCTCTAAAAAGCAGAATTTTTATAACAATAGACCCATAAAAAAAGTCAATTTTTATGCTTATTCCATATATATAATACTCGTTAAGTTTAATATTATTTGTTTTTCAACTTTTTTCTCAATCTTTTTTTGGTTTTTATCCTAAGGGTCAAGTGCCATTTTTATTGAGGACTCACCTACCAGGTGACAGGAGGACCAGCGGTTCAGTCTGCCTCTGGACAAGAGTGAACTATATTTACAATTCAGCTGGCCTAGATAAACAAAATGAATACTTTCATTTCTTTTCAAGAGGAAAATGGTTATCTTCTAGTTATTTTCTTATTTTTGCCTCTGATAAGTTTTGTTTTGGAAGTGGTTGCAAATGTGCTCTACTTTACTACTGTGTTATGCTAGAGACTTTTTTAATTTTTTAATCGGAATTAATCTTCAGAGTGCCTGATCCCAGTCAGAAAAGTAACAAATGACGTATGGTGTTATCCATGATATAAACAAATGAAATTTGACAAGAACGCAATTGACAACCCTGATTTGAAACAACAGGAGCCAACTAGATTCACTCAAGAACTCAGTTATTTTTCAGCCCCCCCTTTCCCTCTTTTACACATAAATGATTATTGATAATTACACTATTCTAAATACATTTTGCGCGCCAAAAAGTTTAGCTAGATTGGTATTCCTTTAAATATGGTTTTCGGAAAAACATAGCATAATTAATTTCTTTTAAAATTGCTTGTTCTCTTACTGCCTGCTTCGATTACTAACTTACTTTTCGTCTTGCAGGTCCTTCCTTCCAAGGGAAACTTCTATTGCTAATGAGTCTATAGATGATACGAGGGATTCAGTATCAGATGCAGGACCAGCTCCCATTGAGAAACAGAAAAAAATTCTCGAGGGTGTTGATTTAGGGAACATTCCGAATCTCAGCTGCATAGTGAACCTTCCATTTTTCATCTAAGAGCTCGCAGAATTTTTACTGCACAAATTTCAATGTAGAGAAGAAAGCCCCGATATGCGCATCGTTCGTGTATATAATGTTGGCTTAAAAATTACACTAGTGACAGAATGTACTGCCTGTAAGTGGAAAAAACTAGTGAAAAAATGAACCTGACCCACCCGTGATAAAGATCAAAGATTATTTAACATCTTTTTCCGAAGAAAATCCGAAAGAATCGATTGAACGTTACACAAATGTGCATGGAGACCTCAATTTGAAGGCTTCTTGGGGTGTCATGGGTTCAGGAGGAGGCTACGCAACACTTTGTGAGATTTTAGGTGTACTAGGTGTGCAAGGCATGTCACAAAATTTATTTTTGAAAACTCAAATTTCTGTAGGGAAAGTATGGATGGATACTTTGACAGATGTTTTACTGGAGAATGGAAAAGAATCCCTACAGCGTGCAATTCACGAAGATCGATATGTCGATGATACATACTGGACCAAAGTGGTTTGTGATGGTGGGTGGAACAAACGGAGTAAGGGGCATGATTATACAGCTAAGGGTTGTGTGGCTGTAATCATTGACGCTTACACAAAAAAATTGCTGTACGTGGGCATAAAAAAATAAATATTGCTATGTTTGTTTTCGGGCGAAAAAAGAGAGGTAAAAACTCCTCTACAACATTTGTGTTTTATGAATTATGATGGCCCGTCAAAGAGTATGGAGACGGATATTCTCATTGAAGGTTTTAGAGTGAGCGATGAAATGCATGGACTGTAGTACCGTCGTTTTATTGGAGATGGAGACTCGAGTGTTTTATACAAATTGAAACAGAACATCTCATACGGTCCTCTAATTGAAAAAGAAGAGTGTGGAAACCATGTTACGAAAAACTACACTTCGTATCTATATAATCTAGTGAAAATGAAGAAAGGTGCACATGCAAAATTTCTAAAAAGAGAGATTATACAAAGACTTACAAAATACCTTCGTGGGGCAATAAAAAAAAATGCAGAAGAGGAGTGTACAGCCGATAATTTAAAAAGTTTGCTCCAGAAAGGCCCCGATCATGTCTTTGGAAATCATGTAAAGTGCAATGATACTTGCCCCCAAAAAAGTCAACTACCCAATGGCTTTATAGAGGATCGTTGGTACAACTTGCCAGCACAGGTTCTCCAGGATGTGAGAGATGGGGTTGAGAACGTGTGCAAGAAAGCAGATTTCCTCCTTACCGATGTAACAACGAACCTTGCCGAAAATTACATGTCAGTAGCTGCCAAGTTTGGCGGAGGCAAGCAAATTAGTAGGTCAAAGCGAGGGTCATATCATGCCCGAATTGGTGGTGCAAGCTTGTCCTACGCACTTGGTCCAAAGTGGCATGTTTATACATGGAAAAAAACATTTAATCACAGTCCAACAAATATAATGAAGAAATTCTGTAGTAAAACCGCAAACCACCGAGCTATATCCAGGCGAAATCTGATGCGGTATTATAGTAATAATGGAGGTAGATTCCAGGCCAAAAGAAAATGCAATCAACAACTCTCTCTGGGTAACTCTGACTATGGACCGAGCTGCAATAGGCCTGATATGAAAGAAGAGGAGCTAAAAATAGCTATGGTTACATTTGAGGAGTCCTATCTAAAGAGTAGTGACACCGCTTTGAAGGAACTTTACGAGAGAACCAAAGGCCAATCTTCCAATGAAAACTGGATATATGAAAGAAGTAATAGAATAACCAGCACGTACTTTCACAGAATAGCTACACGCAAACAATCAACTAAAACTGCACCGATTGTGAAAGATATTAGAAGTGGAGGTTGTGGTTACCGCTCAACTGCTATGCTGAAAGGTAGTCGGTTAGAACCTATTGCTTTAAGAGCATATGAAGAAAAAATTGGCGCGGAAATTACGAAAGGTGAGGATATTGGTCTTTTGGTTCACTCAATACACCAGTTTCTTGGTACTTCATTAGACGGGATTTTGCCAGATGGGACACCAATAGAGGTTAAGACTGTCCACAATATTCCAGAAAACAAAACTATAATTGATGCAGCTCGTACGAAAAGGCCTTGTCAAAGACTTCTTTCTGCAGAGTATCGGCTTAGATATTAAGCTCAAAGCCACTCACAAGTATTATAGCCAAATTCAAGGACAGCTTGAAATTTCAAATCAAGAAAAATGTTGCCTACTTGTCTATAATAACGAGAAGGATTGGGAAGTCCTTACAATTGAACGCAATAGAGAGCATTGGGCCCGAGTATTCCCAAGCCTTTTAAGCTTCTGGAAGGAAAGTCTTTTACCAGAAATAGTTGATTCGCGCCTTCTCAGGAATCTAGAGCCCAGAGAACCAATATCTATTGGAACAGCTATGAAGACGTTGGGCTATAATAGCAGTAAGAGGCAGATTTTGAACCCAAATAACACAAACCACAAAAAACAGAGAAAAGAAGAATTAGCAGCTCAAGAATTTTTGCCAATTATTTGGTCTGACTCTGAACCTGAGCCGTAGTTTTTGCTTGTATTTCTATATTTATTTTTATTACAATTTAATGGGCGACGAACATATAAATCATTTATCAGTTTACTTAATATGGTTTTGCAAGACCGTATCCAGGGGGGGGGGGGGGTACCCGATTTGAACCCCCCCCCCCCCCCCTGAAATTTTTGACTGAGTCGAAAATAAGTCGAAAATTAGTAAAACCTAGGTAAAAATCAGTAAAATTAGTCGAAAACTGAGTCAAAAATTAGTAACCCCCCCCCCCAAAAAAAAATCCTGGATCCGCCATTGTGGTTTTGAGTCAAATTTGATGAAAAGAAAAAAATGTTTGATAAAAATTCAAGGCTTATCAGATTAATGATTCTTGGTTGACTTGTTATGGTAAATATATACCCAAAGGACGCTCTGGCTTTTGATGGGTTAAGAAGACAGGCGGTCAAGGTCTTATTTGTGATAAGACCTGACTTTTCATTTTAATGCTTGGACCTTATGGGTTCCTTCTTTTATATTTCATTTATTTGATCATATCAATTTATGTTCATATTAAGTTTGACTTTTTATATGACTTTATTTCGGGTCATTTCAGGTTATATTATGGCTCTCTACTTTTCGTTGAATAGCTTATTGGAAAATGTGTTGTTTTTTAGTCGCATTATTGAAAGAGTTTCATTGAAGGTTAATCGTCGAAGTGCTTGTAGATTTTTCCACTGCTGGATTGTCATTTTTTTTACCAAAAATATTTGAATGCAACAAACATTTTCAAAATTAAAAAATTTAAACATTTTGTCAAAATTTTCGATCATCCGTAGTTTTGTGCAATACCTTTTTACTAATATTTTTTGCACGGGGAGGATGGGGAGGCTTTTAATTATACGGATTGAATATTATATTTTCAGTCTGGCACTGAGGCCGTTTCGACCCTTGGCTAGTAGAAGGCAGAAAAAGGCAGGCGGTCAATGTCTTATTTGTGAAAGACCTGACTTTTCATTTTAATGCTTGGACCTTATGGGTTCCGTCTATTCATCCAAAGTAGCATCTCTTATATTTATTTTTGATTTAATCATTCATTTAATTGATATTTGTTTTATATTTCATTTATTCGATCATAGGAATTTGTGTTCATATTAAGTTTGACTTTTTATACGAATTTATTTCGGGTCATTTCAGGATATATTATGGCTCTTTACTTTTCGCTGAAAAGCTTTTTGGAAAATGTGTTTTTTTTCCAAGTTTTGATATAATTATTAATTTTAATTGATATTCGTTGTATGTTCCATTTATTGTATAATAGCAATTTGCGTTAATATTAAGTTTGGCTTTTTATATAATTTTATTCGGGTCGTTTCAGGTTATATAGTATGGCTCTTTGATTTTCGTTGAAAAATTTATTGGAACAGGTTTTTTTTTTGTTACTTAGCCTAGTATTCGCATTAATTGAAAGAGTTTCATTGAGGGTGAATTGTCGAAGTGTTGGTAGAGTTTTCCACTGCTGGGTTTGTCAGTTGTTTTTTGTTTTTTTTTTTAATCAAAATTTAATGGAATGCAACATAGATTTATAAAATTATAAAAGTTTAAACATTATGTCAAAATTTTATTTCATCCGTCGTTTTGTGTAATACCTGTTCACTAATATTTTTTTGCATGGGGTGGATGAGGAGGAGGATTTATAATTATACGGATTGAGTATTATAATTTTCAGTCTAGCACTGAGGCCGTTTCGACCCTTAGCTAGTAGAAGCCCTTGAATATACTTTTATCTTTTTCTACTATTTATCAAAAGAATTGTTTCATGTACTGTTTTGTCAGAACTATTAGTTTTTTGTTTTTTTAATAGATGCATGACAATGTGATTTATAAAAAATTCTGTTTTGTTGTATTTAGATAAAATAAAGAATTCGAAATTCGCAAAAAATTCAAACTATTGTTTATTGACTTATTTTTCTATTGAGGTTCCCATGTTATCATTTACGTTCAGTTGTTTTGTAGTTTTCAAACGAATTAGCTAGGAAACAAACAAACATAAATCAAAATAAATAACAGAGTCAAACTCAAAACGAGCAGGAATTAATGTGAGTAGGGATCTAAACCCCTATGCTTTCCAAAAGCCAGAATATAAATTTTACTTTACTGAAAAAAATGTGCATTGTCAGTTTAATATACATATGCTCATATTTATTCCTTAAAATCTTAATTAATTTTGATTTCTTAAAGTTATAAAAATGAAAAACATTTAAAAGAATTTTTTTTCAGTTAAGTACTGAATTTCTGAATATTCTGGCTTTTAGAAAACATAGGGGTTTTGATTTATCTCCCTTCGTCCCTTTCTCATGCCCTGTAAGTTTCAAGCCAAAAAGAGGAGAATTTAAGGTTTTTAGAAATTCGCGTGTCCCCACTTGATGTAACCGATTTTTATTAATACTTTCTTTATCTTTATATGCTGATTAAAGGGGGCCTCCATTGGTCCTGTCTATATGCCCTGTAAGTTTAAGGCAACTGGGAAAGGTTTTTTGGGCAGTTTTAGGCGCTTAATATTGATACAACCAAACTTCTAAAATGTTATGTCTTTATTAGTGTCTAGTTGACCCTGTTTCACAAACACTGTAAGTTTCCAGACTATTTGAGACTGAACAAATTTTGGGGTTCATGAATTGACACAGCCAAAAATTAGTCTCAATCTGTGTAACAGTAATAATCTTATTTTTTATGTCTTTCTTTTTTTTACTTTCCAGAATTGTTTTTCTTTTCGTAAAGACGATTCAGTTAAGTTTAGTCAAATTTTTATTCCCAGGCTCTTTACTAAAACTGTACGGATGCAAGTGATCTCGGGACCTGGAAGGTGAAATCCTAATCGACCCGAGGCCTGATATCCTTTTTTTCCCGGAAATTTCTGCATTTTTCTTATTCAAATTATTATATTTTTGTATTTTATTTTAGAGCCTTCCCCGAGAAATATTCATGCACACATCCTTCTCACTAAAAAAGTTAAATCACCAACCTGATTTGACTAAATCTACATATGATGGTGGGGGTGCATAATAGAACTTAGAAATTAGCCGAACAAATATGGCTTGCTTATTGATTGATTCTGCATAATGGAACTTCAATTTCAAAATAAAGTGAACAAGGGGTTTCCGCACCCTTGCTAATTTATAAACTAGATAACTGAATGACGACCATATTTTCATTGGCAGTCTGTTGCTATTATCTGGTTTTCAATGACTGTCCTACAATTTATCATTGCTTTGATCTGCTTTCTGGAATTATTGCTTTCTGGACTAGACATTATACTAGCAAAAACATGGGACCCATAGATTCGCATTCAAAACTATTCCCATATGCAATGACTGCTACCGTGATAATACCGTATCCCAGATCCCCTCCCAAATATGGTTCGATATAGCCCTAGTCAAACAGTTCGTGGTAACGAACTTTAAGTAAGGAGCGACCCGGCTCAATAGTAACCAAAACTCTAAAAAAACAGAGTTTTGATACCAGTAGATATATCAGAAGTTGAATTTTTATGCTTATTTTAAATATGTAAGTTTCATTAAGTTTAGTCTTACCCGGGGGTGATCTTATCGACTCATTGGTCTTAGAAGATCTTGAGAGGGGTCATTAAAACGGAAATTAAAAGTTCTAGTGCCCTTTTTAAGTAACCAAAAAAATTGGAGGGGAACTAGGTCCCCTTACACGCCCCCTTTTATCGCAAAACGGTCCGAACAAAATTTTGAGATAGCCATTTTCTTCAGCATAGTTGAAAGGCAGGGGCATAGCTCCAGCATTTTTATTGAGGGGGGAAACAAGTTCCGCATCCAGAAAGTCAAGGAGCATGGGCTATATAATAGCTTTTTTTCAATTTATTGGGGGAGGGGGGGGGGGGCAACTGCCCCCCTTGCAAATCCCAAACGACGCCACTGTTGAAAGGCCAAATAACTATGCCTTTGGAGATATCTGGGCCCCCCACAGCCCGTGGGGAAAGGTCTTAACGTTAAAAAATTTGCCCATTATTCACGTATAGTATTTGTTATTGGGAAGTTTGCATACATTTTTCAGGGGGGGGGGGGGGGGTTCTGCTGGTGGGATTCTCCATGGGGAGGGTAGTTTCCATGCGGTAATTTTTCAGGGGAAATTTTAAACTAGGGGAATTTGCCAGAATTCCTATACGAAAATTCTTCTTAGTTATTGCTTTCTTATTGTCGACTCAATTTTACGCGTGGAGATGTTAAGGGTACTTGTCCGAGGTAAATTTTCACCAGGATTGAATTATCTAGAGAATAAATCTGTGAGCAAGAGGGATTTATCCGTGGAGATGTTGCCAGATTTCCTGGCATTACTTAAAAAACGATCAGAAATTAAATAAAAAACAAGTTTTTTCAACTGAATGTAATAAGCAACGTTAAAACTTAAAACGAACAGAAATTATTACGCATATGAGGAGGGTTACTCCTCCTCAACACCTCACTCTTTACACTAAAGTTTGAATTATGTCCCAATTCTTAACAACGACTCCCGAAACACTGTTCGTTTAATTAGAACAATACGAAGCTTTTTTTTAAAGTTCTAAAAAACTAGCGTGAAGAGCGAGGTTTTAAGGAGTAGCAACCCCCATCATATACGCAATAATTTCTTTTCGTTTTAAGTTTTAATGCTGCTACTTACTTTCAGTTGAAAAAACTTGTTTTTTTTATTTAATTTCTATACAAAACTGTTACTTCCTTTGTTGGCTGGCATGATTTTTTGGCGCCTTTCTCATCATCTTTGGCTTCATAGCGCAAAAAATGTATTTTGAAAAAGAATATCAGTAACTTTGTATAGAACTTAGGGCTATATCTTGGCTCCTAGGGGGGAGGACGCAATAGTCACGTTAGTGACCATGGGTAATAGATCGGTGCAATGCATGTTCTTTTGTTGCTACAGTGATGGATTCAAAAGAGGCCGTGCACAATCGTGCTAATAACTAAAGCTCCCCCCCCTCAAAAAATTACCAGGGGCTTGTTCAATATTTGAGGGCCACTTAGAGTCATACAGCTTACTCGCATTATCTCCCGATCAAGCATTTAGTCAACAAACTAATAATACAATCAAGGAAGAAATCACCCTAAGGGGTGAATCTATTAGTGAGCGGGTTGTAAATGGGCGTGTTTCAAATTCGCCTGGTTTGTGTCTTCAATGTTAAGAATTTAAGTAGATTAACCTTAAGTATCCGAAAGAAATATCCGATATTTTGGTTTGGAATTTGATTCCAAAAAGTAAAATATTCAATGCACATTGGGTATACTTGATCACACAGTGATTGTGACCATTTGTGACTACGATTGCTTGTGACTGCTAGTGCATAAAAGGATTTCTAGGAGTAACCCCACGTTCTCATGTTCTAGCTTTAATGTAAATAGTTTCCAAGAATTAAATTTAAACAATAGTGAAGCTATGTTTTGGATTTATTATCCGTGTTGAAATGACGCGAAAAAAAAAAACGAGTTGATAATATCTTGTGTTTTTTTTTTTTAATCTATAACTCAATCAAAAAGCACTTTCGAATGCCCCACCCCAAGATACCCCTTAATACCATAGACTACTCCTTAATACGACTTAAGATTAGCTTCCTTGATTAAAATGCTTATAATATTAGTCAATCAAAAAAAAACAGAGGGAGCTTTAAACATAGCCCAACATAAAGCTAAAAAATAAAGCAACATAAAGCCCAACTCATACCCTTTTTAGATGAAAACAACCAATCTTATGCCAGAATGGTGAAAACCAAATACAGAAAGGGCGGAACAACAAAATAAAAACCTTATAAAAAATCTTGTACTCAAAAGTTGCCTCTTTTTCTGGGGTTAAGTTGTCACAAAGAAAAATCAAAAAGCGGAAGTCAACCGTTCCTTCTTTGAATTTGCGTAGCATTTCACAAGCAACTTCGCGCTAGTAGGTTTTAAAAGGGCTATTTGTCTCACCAAAAATAAGCAAAAAATGTGAATGAAATACTAAGATGCGTATTTTATGTTGTTTTTACTATAATCTTTGTAAGAAACGACAAGCAAATATTTTGCCCCCTCCCTCACTACTCCCCTCCAACCACCAATGAAATACAAGCGGACATTTTCATCAAATTAGAGGAAGTTAGCCTCTCTTTCGGATGGTTTACCCCGGCGGGAATGCCACGCATAGCAATCCCGACCGAAGTCGGAGAACCATTTAAACAGCGCGATTTCCATATGTTTTATTTATTTTTTTAAACAGCTTATGATAATTTCTATTTCCAGTTCTTTTTACTATGACGCTGCGTCATCGATAAAAGATACCAAAAACATCGATCTTACCCTCATTTGAAAGATTGTTGCATTTGAGATTCATCAAAAACCTTTAGACATTAAAATTCAATGTTTTAAACTATGTTGGCAAATTTATCTGAAATAAAAATGACGAAAGACATGGACTTTACTTCACTTAATAATAGATTTCCAAAATCATCACAAACGGTCCAAGAGCGAAAACATTGCAAAATACATAAAAACTTACTCTTAAATTTTCCTATTGCCATTTTCCTCCGTTTATTAAAGGTCCTGAAATGGATGAAAAGACATAAATAAAAAATGTAACAGTTGTGTTTCTGCAGCTAATAATACAAGAGAATCAGAGAGGTATTATAATCAAACAAGAATCATAAACACAGACCAAAATTAGAATCATCATAAAAAAAACATAACTTGCTTGACCTAGCTGCTCTATACAAGAACATAAAACTGTGTAATATTTAATTATTTTCTTATGGGATTAGACAGAAAATTCCCATAAAAGCTGCATCCCCATAATTTAACATAACTTCAGATTCAAAACATATCTTTATAAACAAGACCCTTACTCTAAAATCGCCTTAAAATCGTACAAATCTAATCAAACAGTTCGTGGTAACGAACTGTAAGTAAGGAGCGACCCGGCTCAATGGTAACCGAAACTCTAGAAAACAGTATTTTTATACAAATAGATATATCAAAAGAATCAGATTTTAATGCTGATTTCAAATATACAAGTTTCATCAAGTTTAATCCTACCCATCAAAAGTTAGGCGCCAAAGAAAAATTGGATGATTTTCGAAAAAAAGGGGGAAAGACCCCCTAAAAGTTATAGAACCTTAATGAAAATCACGCCATCATATTCCGCGTATCAGAGAACTCTACTGTAGAGGTTTCAAGCTCCCATCTACAAAAATGTGGAATTTTGCAATTTTTGCCAGAAAAAGATCACGGGTGTGTGTTTATTTTTTTTTTCCCCAGGGGTGATCGTATCGACCCAGTTGTCCAAAAATATCGTGGGAGGGCTCATTGGAATAGAAATTAAAAGTTCTATTGTCCTTTTTAAGTGACCAAAAAAATGGAGGGCAACCAGGCCCCCTCCCACGCTCATTTTTTTCCCAAAGTCACCTGATCAAAATTTTGAGATAGCCATTTTGCTCAGCATGTTCGAAAATATAATAAGTATGTCTTTTAGGATGACTTAATCCCCCGAAGTTCCCGGGGGGAGGGCTGAAAGTTATGAACTTTACCCAATGTAACATATAGTATTGATTATTTGGAAGTATACAGACATTTTTAGGGGAGATTTTTCCTGGTAGTGGGGGGGGGGGGTGGGTCGGGGGTTATGTGGGAGGATCTTTCCATGAAGGAAGTTTTCATGGGGGAAGGGACATTGCTATGAAGGGGACACCGGACTTCCCAGCATTATTTAAAAAAAGATCAGAAATTTAATATAAAAAAAACAAGTATTTCATCTGCAATAGCAGCAACATCGAAACATTATACGAACAGAAAATATTACATATATGATTGGGTTCACCCCGTAGTCAATACCTCGCTCTTTAAGCCAAAGATTTTTTAGTACTTTCATAAGAGCTATTTATTCTAATTAACGGCCTTTATGATTAAGCGGTCATTTTTAAAGAATTGGAACAAAATTCGAACTTTCGCTTAAAGAGCAAGGTATTGACTAGGGGGCGAACCCCTAATAAACGTATTAAAAATATATGAAATATAGAAGCTCGTTACGTAAGTTACGTATATTTATTACTAATAAAAACGTTCGTAAATAAAATTAAACAAGTTTCGAGATAGCCATTTAACTAAATAAAAGTAAATTAATATGAAAATTTTGTTTTAATTATTCATGTACGGTGAGCCAAGATCAAAACCTGCATTTATTCAAAAAACGTTCAAAAATTAAATAAAAAAAAAACAAGTTTTTTAAACTGAAAGTAAGGAGCGACATTAAAACTTAAAACGAACAGAAATTATTCCGTATATGAAAGGGACTGTCCCCTCCTCAACGCCTCGCTCTTTACGCTAAAGTTTGACTCTGTCTCACAACTTTATTTTTAAAAAAAATAAAAAACTTTAGCGTAAAGAGCGAGGCGTTGAGGAGGGGACAGTCCCTTTCATATACGGAATAATTTCTGTTCTTTAAGTTTTAATGTCGCTCCTTACTTTCAGTTTAAAAACTTGTTTTTTTTTTATTTAATAGCATTAAAACCGAGTAACAATTCAAGCTCTAAGAAAAAAACTATAAAAATTAAATTATCTTTACTAACTACTTAACAAAATATATGGCAACTTCTTTTGAGACCTCTATATTTCAGTTATAAGGGAGAAAAAACGGGTGCACTTCATTTTACAGAGTTTCCAAGCTATCTTGGGTATTTCCGTGACCGTTCAAACAAGTCTCCGCTTCGCCTTGAGCAACTCACCTCATAAATTATGATTCATCAAGTCTCACTTGACCTACGTCTGACAAGAAAATATGTGCAGCTCATTTTTCAGAGGTTTAATATAACTCGTAATCAAATCGAATTTAATTACGTTAAAATATAACTGAACTTGAACAACTGGAAAGACAAAATTTAACAGTAAACAACAAGTTTCTTAGTTAAGTTTTCTGACAGATACCAATTTTCTCAAGGTAAGACAAAGCAACCAAGGTCACTGTGAATTTCAACAGATCTGCCTGACAACAGAATTCATGAAATATTCCCACAAGACTTTCAGAGGCAACACAATAGCGGTGCCCACAATAAAGGCACACAAGGCACCAATGTGTTATTATTCATTTATTTCTTAAATAAATCATTCATTTATTTCTTCAGGAAATATGTCCAGGAAATAGAATTTTCTTTGTTAAAATATAACTGAACTAGAAACAGAGGAAGCAACTGGAAAGACAAAATTTAACAGTGAACAAGAAGTTTCTTAGTTAAGTTCTTTCAGACGATGACAATCTGTTTCATGAAAAATAAAAAACAAAACAAACTAGGTCACTGCTAATTAAGTCTAGTATGCATGAGAACAAAATTCCTGAAATATTAACGTAAACGTTCTTAGAAAAGAATATTACTTTGAATTTTGAGCTAAAAGAGTGCACTTTTATCTACAAAGAAAAATTATCTTTTTGAGACAGCCAAGTGAAAATAACTGTGAATATTGCCCTTGTTTAAGCACAAATATATGCATAAATAAAGCACACAAGTTTTACCGCTATCTCAACCTTTCTTTTATTAACTTCCGCATTCTATTTTACTGTTAGCTTGTTTCTGTTTCCCTTAGATTTACTCAAATATTGACTATTCCTTTGGAGAGAGCAAAACGACAAAAAACTAATAAAGATCGAATAAAATGAGAATCATGTGTACAAAAAAAATAATAATTCAGTCAAACAAAAAGAATATTCAGAAAGGATATCGAGATATTACAAGAGCCTACAACAGTGCTTAACCATAAAAAATTATACCAACCATTTTTTACTAACAGTAATAGTCTGATAATAATAAGTCCAGAGAAGAAAGTAGTATTAACGCTACAAGACTGAATTTGGACCTTCCTTTATGCATAATCAAGTTTTTTTTCAATGTTTTTTTTTTCTTCTCGTGGATCCCTGTTTTAAGTGAGGATATCATACAAGAGCCCTGTTTCGGTAAATATATCTAAGAGGGTCTCAGTTAGATATGTACTGAGTCGCCAATAAGAAATAGACTTTGAAAAGACAACTTAGATGTTAAAAAAAAAAAACAATAAGAAATTTGTTTAGGAAAAAATTAGCATAAGCAGTGCTAGTGTTCTTTTTGCATAAACTACCATTAAGAGCTAAAACTAAATATGTAAATAATTAAACCAATCTGAAAACGCCAAAATCTCTTCCCCTATGTGAAGGTTTTTTTTTATACATATATAAATAAAAAAAAAACTGTAAAAAAAAAAAAAAAAAACATGAGCAAATCTATAATATAGGTGTCTGTAAATTTCCTTACTTAATTTTATTGGAAGTTGGGTGGCGTAGTATCATAAGCATCCTCCTTACATTTTTATTGGTAGAACTTTTTTTAAATGTCTCCCTGAATGTTCGCGCAGACACAATTACCTAGAAATCAAAAAGATTAAAAGTGAACAGAAAAGAAAAGTTTTGAGGCTTATAACTTACATAAAGTATAATCAGTCAAAATAAATTAGCAACATAAAATCATTCAGACATATGCTTGTCAATAAAGCATCATTTAATAAAAATGAGTGGTTATTTTTTATTTTTATTTTTTTACATATCGATACTATCAATACACAGATGCAGAATACGGAATAAAGAAAATAGATTATTAAGGATAATTAAGGATCAGATAAATGGTTGATTTCAAGTCCTTGATCAAATGATTGTTATAGAAATCCTAATACAAAAAAAATTGGTAACAGTTTTGGTCGGAGACTGAGCGCCTTTGTAGGTCATATCCCTAATCTCTTCGATTTTCTTTGAGTTGGGTTCAGCCTTTGCTATTTGTCAAAAGACTAATTAGTCCTCTTCCATCCAGCTTTCCAATTAGATACTCAGAACTAAAGGCTCGGCATACAGACATTAATGAATCAGTTCTTATCAAAGTCCCTCCTAGACCTCTTACATCCAGCTTTATAATAAGACATCCGAAGCTAAATGTTCAGCTCATAGCATAACTACACAGATGAATGTAACGTACCGACAAACATACCTGTACAAAGGAGCCCTTCCTCAATGGCTTATTTAAAGAACGCACATAAAATAATAGCCTCAATGTTTTTTTTTTTTTTTAAGATTCCCACCCTTAAGAAAAAAGATCCCCATGGATGGCAAAATAGCATTAAATGTGATCCAAACAGTGAAGGTAGGTATAAAAAAAAAAAAAAAAAATTACCCTCCCCCGCTCTTCCAATTCAAAGAAACAGAAAGAAAAACTTCGCCTTAACAGGCCCTTTAAGATTTCACAGTCCCTATCTCCCAACCCCCCCCCCCAAAAAAAAAAAATCTTCCGACACTTAAATTGTAGATGTGCGCATTTTTGGCACATTCCTTGAAAATGTAAATAAATAAATTACCTTTATAGAAAAAGTATTCAACCGTCCAAGTACATCATATTCCATTGGACTATTCTCCAAATAAAATTGTGGCCTGTTTTTAATCAGTCACATAAATTCTACCTGCAAACAGAATGTCATGAGACAAAGAATAAACATCATTTAAATAAAAAATATATAAACATATTCAGACAAATGCCTCGATAGATATAATGGAACCTTTGAATTGACAAAAACTGTCAATCAAAGGGCATATCAAACTCGTCATCGAGTATCATCATAATATTTAAGGACAAAAGATGTTTGTAATAAAAAAAATATTTAGCTAGGTATCTAGACTGGCATAAAGTGACTAGACAAAGCCGAGGCAGAGCTTGGTTACTAAAATTTAGGAAACTAACAAACTAATTAATTAGTCTTTCTAAGCGTAAAAAACAACAAAATAAACCATAAAGACATATGGAAGAAAAAAAGAAAGAAAAGATGAAATAGCTAACTTTGGTAATTTGTCAGGATTTGCAAAATATTAATATCCACACTCAGAAAAGAAAAATAAATACAAAACCCATGCATATAAATCTGGTTATCAAAACCATAATTTAAAGCGCTGAGCAATTTTGAAAGTTAAAGAGTATTTGTTGAAATCAAAGTAACCTTGTTAACCTGTGGCACTTTTGATTTCCAGTTTGAAGCTCAAAACTCATCTTTTGGTGTGTTTTAAGGAGGAGGATGAATTCAGTTTTTATTACATTGCTGAAAACGGGGCCACTAAATGAGGCCCCGAATCCCTTTACTGATGTGTTTATTTTCTTCTATTAGCTTAGTTGTATTAAAAAAAAATAATAATAATCTCTTTGGTATAATTTTCTAGCAGTATTTCTTCATTAATTTCTTCCTTATTCGATTAGAATAAGATAAAATCTCTTATTCAACAAAATCGCTTAAAGTCTATTATACCGTTAAATGGTTCATCTTCAGTAGAGAGGTGATTTTTTTCTTTTCTTCTTTTACTCTTTCTCGAAGTAATATCACCTTGGCGAATATTCAGAAAACTAAATAAAATTTTCTAAACTATACACTGTTTCAGTTTTTTGATTGCCAATTCAGGTTTTTTTTTTATTTTGTAGAAAACAAAATGTAGTAGGCTATTATTAAAGGGCATTTTGCTAAGAATTAAATTAGGAAAAGCAGCCAATAGGCAACTTAATATTTACATAGCGCTCCATGGCAACAATTCTCTCTTCATGTTTTTCAAGTTTTCTTCCTAACATAATTTTTTCAGATTAAAATTCAATCTTTTATGTCACAAGGTAGTAACAGTATCAACTTCATGCACTGTTATGGAATTGTCCTAGGTCAAAGTTGCATGCAATTAAAGTTCGGAACTGCCACAAAACTAATTTTAGAAATTGTTGGATACTGAACCCAAAAATTAAACTATCTGAAAGATGTCGCTTTTTTAGGTTTTCACGAACAGATGATTAATAAGAATTCAAGTCAAATAATCGTAAATTTATCTTTTGTATTTATTAAATATACCCATTATGGAACAATAATGATTATAATATTTCCCTCTCAAAAATAGAGGGGGGGGGGGGGTATGCACAGACCGGAGAAAAATTATTTGGCCTCCTCCCTCCGCCAGGGAAATCCAAACGCGCTTTGTCATGTATAATATTCCTTTTTTTAGTATTCAATTTGTTTTTCAGTTTCAATCTGTTTAACATGAAAAAATCATCAGAAACTAATTCGGAAACTAGAACCAAATGAGAAAACATTACAAGAAATCAAAAATAGATTCTGAAATATCTGAAATTGCTCTGCCACCATGTATTCGTAAATCCTAATTTAAGCCGAAGATGGAGGGATATATCAACAGTTAAAGACGGCGAAAAACATGTGAATCCATTTCGTATCAGCAAAGCAATAGCAAGAGGTAAAATGAAACAGATATAAAGAAAAATGGAAAAAACAAAATCATACGCGATGTTGACTTACATCAATTTCCATGATTTTAATGATATGACGGTACTTCTGATAATCATTTTCCAACAGGAATGTACGCTCCAGCCCTAAAAAAAGAAAATTCAATCAGATGCTTATAAACTGAGGCCACTAGTAACAATTATTTAGTACTATGCCTCAGAAGGAAAGCAGCAGAAGGTTTTGTTACATAATTTTTCTAACGGTAACTCCTGTTATAATCACAGGCAGAAAACAAACTTGGACGTCTTAATGAAAAAAAAAAGAAATTGGCCTACAGAATTTAAGATAAAATAATCACTCCTAAAGCCCTTCTTTCAAACTATTCCCATGTTTGTGGCATCATTCGAATTTCCCTAAGCTATTGCAAGTTTCCAAAACCTCATGTGAGTTCTCTAAAAGCAAAACCGCAGAAACGACTAAAGTAACAGAAGAAACTTTAGATTACATGTTGTTTTGGATAAGGTATTCAATCCAAACTTCATCAAAAAGTTTCAGACAATAAAATTAAATGTTCTTAACTAGTTTGGCACCTTCAAAAATCAAATTTCAAGAGTCCAAGAACATTTTTTATTTCTATTATGAAATAAACTTTTTAAGTAATTTTTATTTCTTTTAAGCCCGAAGGTGTAGGAGGTAATATTTTTTCATATAATAACTATCAAAAGCCCGGCTGGACCGAATTCGTATTTCGGGGTCAAAACAAAAAAATTAAAATAGATTTAAAACAATCATACACATAAAACTGACAGTAGAATGCATTGTCTTTTTATCAAAATTGCGAAAAATTGGCCTTCCATATTTTCAAATATGAATGGGACAAGCCGAAGTAAATCTTATTGATTTTGGATCATCCGTGGGGCTTCAGCTTTAAACGAAATATGAAATATGTTCCGAATGCATTCAAAAAAAAAAAAAAACTATCAGGAGTTTAAGAACAAATTCTGTAATGAAAGTTTTTGGTATTCACTATTCACACTAGTAAGCTTGGGATTAACACAGTACAGGACCTTTAAATTATTCTGCTAATTATTAAACAACTTAAATGGCAAAAAAAGCTGTCTTCTCAGGAACAATTAAAGCCAAATATTCTAATCTCCAGGATTACTTACAGGCAACGATAATTTCAACTGTAAATCCTCAGGATGCGACCGACATTGGAGAAAGCAAAGCGGCGATTGGTCTCTTTCCAATATAATTCGGAACTACAACTTCACTGGGCCATTGTGTATTATGTGAACACAGCGAATTTTACACAGCGTAAACTTTAGTGAGTGCCACATAATACACAAGTACCAAAATTCTCAAATTGGGAAGCCTTATTTTCCACGGGGGTATTAACCGGGTGGGATTTTTCTTGGGGGAGGGGGGGGGAACACCGGCCACCATATAAGGTCTGCGAAAGCACAGGATGGCTGCCCCCAGCCTCCTATTGCACATCCTGGCAGAAGGGCTACGAAACGAAGATAAGCACCGCCGGTTTGGACCTTAAAGGTCAAGTGCCGTCATACTTACTTACTATACAATACTAGGTAAGTTGGATTTGGCACTATTAAGGTAATAACCGATCATTGCTCTGTTGAGCATACAAATCACGGTCTGGAAAGAAAACCCAGAAATCCCATGTGTTATGGTCCGTTTATCCAATATATCAGAGGAGATACGCAATAAATCAAAGAGCATGACAATTAACAGCTAACACTGTAAATAAAGAACTCTGAATTCGGAAGTTTCCCCAGACAATAGCATTCCGTTGCAAAACTTTATATCAGAAACCCTTAAATTACCCATGAAAAAGAATGCTTCAGGTATTGGAACAAGCCAGTGACGGAATTGTTTCATATAAAAAAAAATTCCTTAGAGCGTTTCGTCACCAAATAAAGGTTTATTTTTTAACCGCGATATCGATACGCCCGATACAACATAAAGCCCTTCCCCAGGGACTATGGAGGGCCATATCATCATCAAAACCATATATATTGGACATTTGAACTATGTTAAACAAAATGGCTATCTCAAATTTTTTTTTTGACTAGTTTGGGGGAAGGAGGCCTGTAGGGAGGGGGGCTATTTGCCGTCCAATCTTTTCGCCCACTTAAAAAGGGCACTTACAAATTTTTAATTCCCTTTCGAATGAGCTATTACCTCTCTATGATGCTCTGGCCACCCCCTAGCCCTTCTAGAAAAAAAAACGAAAAAAAACAACAAAAAAAACGACCACTCTGATTCCAATAGTGCACTTTTTATTTCGATTTGACGCCATTTTCAAGGGGTTTCAGGCTCTTTTTCAAAATCACCACAAATTTTTTTTCGCAATAAACTTTTACTTTTAAAATTAATCGGAACAATAGTTACCATTCCTGATTCAGCCTCAGATGGCAATTTTTTCTCACTAGACATTTTTTTTTTAAAAACACGTTTTTCAACTTTTGATTACTATGGGCTGTGGTTCGCTCTTTACTAGGTTGCAGCTGCTGCTGCAACCATGACAACTAAATTCAGTTAATTAATCTTTCCTACATAAACCCTGGGTATATTTTATGTATCCAATCGAGGTTATTATGTTGCAACTACTGCTGCGACCATGATGCAAGACTGAACGTCTAACTAAAATTTTTTGGCCATGGACTGTCGAATAACTCTTGGAATATCCCCTGGTCTAAATTTTAGCCCAATTTGTAAATTTTTATTTTGTGACTCGTAACGGTATAAATAATCACTTTGCTGTATCTTGGATGTCTTTCGTTACTTAGAAAGAGTTAGCATTTCAAACATACTTTTCAGATGAACGTTCTCCAGACATTCTACGAACATGAGTTCCATACAATCATATCGAAAAAAAAAGACACAGAACATTTCTACCTATACCCAAATACAAATTTCTTTGGTTTGAAAAGTTTCAAGACAGTAAACCTTCAATTTAATGGTGCAAGGAATAATGAAAAAAAAAAAAACAAAAAAAAACAAACAAAATACCTTTCAGCTCAAATTGTACATGACACAACGTCAAGCAAGGGCAGATGTATGAGGAAAGAAAATGCTCCGCAATGACTAGAAACAATTGCGTTTCGTCGGTACAAGTGATGGTAGCGAAATCGCAGAAATTGCTGCTGTTTCTGAAAAAAAGAAAGAAGGATATAAATAAAAAGAGAGAGAAAGAAATATCCTTTTTCCTGAAGTTGAAACATCAGTATCCGGTAAAGCAATTTATGTATCATCAAATAGTACAGAACGTGAATCGTCATCATTAAATGGGCTTAGATTATAACTTCCTTAATAATTGAAAAAGAATAAGAAACATTTTTTAGGGAAGTCGGATTTCTTGAAACTGGTCCCGAATGGGACAAGCTGATTTTATTAATGAGCTAAATGGACTTATGTTCTAAAGTTTCACTTTTTTTCCTCGCATGCTGGAAGATCCATTCATTTTATAGAAGAGGAAGTTGATACAAATGTATATTTCTTCCACAGTGCCTAGGAAAGGGAAATGCGTATTTATTCGTATTCGCTTTATAAACACAAAAGTTTTGAAGTTCAATTATCTTGAAAGGCAATACATATATTAAAGACTTGCAATTAACAGATGACAATATTTATCTCACTCTAAAACATTTTTTATCAGTAGTAGTTGAACTTTAGCGTAAGTAGTGGGTTTTAAGGGTGGCAGCAGCCCGTCCTTATGTAGAGACTAATTTTAGTTTTAATGTCACTCTTTATTCTCATTAAGAAAAAAAAGACTTTTTTATTTCTTTTAAGCCCAAAGGTGTAGATCAGATTTTTTTCCCCATAAATAACTATCATAAGTCCGGCTGGACCGAATTCGTATTTCGACGTAAAAAAAAGCTAGAAAAACATAAAAAAAAAGATTTAAAAGCAATCATACACATAAAACTAGGCCAAAGAATGCACCGCCATTTTATCAAAATTGCGAAGCGCTTAACAATATACCTAATATATTTTCAAATATGAGTGGGAAAGGTCGAAGTAAATCTTATTGATTTTAGATCCTCCATGGGCATGGGCGTAGGGAAGGAGGGGGAGCAGGGGAGGGCAGCTGCCCCCCCCTAGAACTTCAAATCTACGCTAGATATTAACGAGAACTTTTCGTATGTTGGAATTTTTTGTTGGATGTTACCTGGTAGATGGTTAAAAAAGCTGGAAACAAACAGAAATTTCCAAATATCGTTCGCGATATCAACATTTACGTTTCGATCTTCAATATTGATTTTCGGTCCGATATATAGATAGGAGACTGGCCTACGATCGGCTGATTTTGACTTGTTTCGTTCTCTATGAGTTGATTAAAGCGATAAGAAGTTGCTGAGCATGCCAAAGCAAAAGTAAATCGTTCAATACCATCCTTTAAAATGACAATTAGAAATACTCCGCCATTTTTCCACGTGGGCCAGCCTCCCCTGTACCAACTTTGATATTTAATTTTGCCCAACTGTAAACTTTTGAATTGAATTCTTAGAAGAAGCTGTTATCTAACCATAATGTGATTTTGTGTCAAATCGCTTTTGTGGTGTTTATGTTTTCTGGAAATTGGAAGTAGGATAGTGGTCTTATGTTATACTGTTGCAGGAAAAGTAGAACATGGAAAATGTTAAAGGCCGAGTTTTTAGCGAAATATAGAATGACTAGTTTCTAAAGACCTATATTCAAAGGACCTCGGGAAGTATTAGTAAGACCCCTTCCACCTCCATCACAGAAGAGGCTGCCCCCCTCTACACAAGATGCTGGCTACGTCCATGTCCACGGGGTTTAGCTTTAAACAAAATATGAAACATGTTTCGAATGCCTTAAACTACTTAAATGAACAATTAAAGCAGATTAAATTCCTGGTGCACTCTTTCCATTTTAGTAAGATTTGGGCCAATATTGGAAACCACTGAGTAAAAAATTAGACATCAAAAATATTCAAATTAAACAAATACTGATGAACCCCGCCCCCCCCCCCTCCCCCCAAAAAACACGAAGGTTTTCTTACAAGGAACGATAGCATCAACTTCAAATCCTCTGGATCCAACCAGTATTGAAGAGTTCAAAAACGGCGATTCCAACAACAATTCGCAACTGCAACTTCACTTGTATAAATTAAAGATCTGGGGAAAGAAACGTTCATAGTTAGTTCAATCATATAAACCCTTACGTTTTGTGCTAAAAGGTGAAATTAATTCAGGAATTGGATCCTAGAAATAATCAGGAATCAGCAACAGCCTCTAGTTTATCATCATTTGATGAAGTTTAAATAAATATCACCGTCAGGTAAATAAGATGTTTCTATTGAACAACTCAAATATTTAGAATGACAGAACAATATGGGCAAATCTAGAAACCATATTTTTAAACTTCGAATTATTTTAGTAGTGGGTATGTTGGATTCAGCATTTGTTGAGCATACAACCCACGGTCTAGAAAGAACAACCAGAAACTCTGAGTGTCATAATTCTTTTACCGAATGAAGCAAAGGAGATAGACCAATTATCCAAGAGCATAACATTTCATAGCCAAACTCTAAATAAAAAACTCCAAATTCAGAAATATCCCCAAACACCGAAAGAGCGAAACAACAGGATAAAGTTTCTAAAAAAAAAAAATTGTTCTCAAAAAGTTGATTCTTTTTGCGGGGATAAAAGTTACCACACAGAAAAATCAATAAGCGGAATTCAATCTTTCTTTCTTTTAACTTCTCAGTTTTCTCATTCCAAACAGACCTCTTTAATTAAGTTTACTACCAAAAGATGAAGAATCGAAAATGGTGCTTGCAACTATCATATCTCGATCTTTAGATCAACTAGAAAGCTGTCAGTCTAGGAAACAGGACGTAACTGAGTAACGCACAAAGACAATCCCTCGCCTGGATTTTATTTCTTATTCTGAACTGTCGTTGGGTAAGAAGGTAAAAGTGCTTTATCTAGTTCATAGAACAGTACTACTAATTCCTTACAGTATAAAGGCAAATCTTGTTTTTAGAACGTCTTCTCATCCTTCTCATCCACTCGTCTGATTGCCTAAAAGTTTAGTAATAAAAGCTTAAAAGTTTAGTAGAGGTACTAAAAAAAAAACTTTAAAAAACGCAACAAAAATTGTTTAAATGTATTTTTTTCTATAAGTCGGTAAAATATTTCGGGGAGGGGGGTTCAAACTAGGTCACTCCTGCCCCCTAAACACGGCCATGGTTGCTAGCCTCTTTTTTTATTCTGTAACACAGCAAGAGAATCCTCACCTTCTCAGTCAAAATTTCGAGGAGTTGATTGAATCGACTCTTCGCATCAATCTCGATAACTTCTTGAAGTAGGTGAATGCATGCTCCAACTACAGTGCCAACAGTAACAAAGATATAATTCTCCAGAAATTTCGCGGCCAACTCTTGAACTTCGTTAGGAAACGTAGCTGAGAACATTAGTGAATTTCTTTCAATCTATAAGGAAACTTAGCAAATATATACAAATGCAAATATATACATACTTATGATTATTAACGAGAACGTGATTTTGTTACAGTGATCAGTAGTCCATTTCTTAATCATAAACAGACAGGGTCTGAAATAAGACGAACGAGAAAGGCATCATATCAACGTAACAGAATCAGTTCTACATTTATGTTGAGTCAATATCAGATAAGCGTTAGATCGGAGTTAGCAACAATAAATAATTTATACAAGAGGTGGGGTAAAAAGTTGCATCTCGGAAACGACAGCATTCTGTTCACATATGCCAAAATTGGAGGCACGGGCAAATAAAGCAACCACATTTTGGACAACAAAGAAACAAGTAAAATCTAACCGAGTTCTACCTCTTCATAGCGTTTTTACTTATAAAAGTTATTCAATTTTTTTTTTAGGAAATTACAAGAAAAAACCTTAGAATCTAAGGCTATCATAGAAGAACCTGAGGCTCTCATCAAAAAACTGAAAATATTTCCAGATCTAAAAGGATAATATTCGTGTAACGAAAGGGTTGACTTTTCAATACTATCGATGCCCCGATATGCTGAGAGTTAGGCACTACTATTTCTAGTTCTGAGTAGTCGAATTTTTGTTTTGTCGAGCATTATCTAATTAAAAACGGGTTAAACTTGTTAAATTTATTTTTGTTAAAGGGGATTTCAGGGCTGCCACAGGTTCAAGTGGTAAAAAATAGGGACTTAGGGGCCTTTTTTTTATCCTTTTGGCTTGCTCAGTCATTGAGAGCTTAAGCTCCCTTGCAACAGTTATCTCCTCATACTTATAAGTGTTTTTCCCAAATATCCTTTTCAGGTTCAAACTTAATCTTTTCTGTCAAGAGGCTAGAAGAGGGTGAACTTTATGCATTGCATGGAGTTGCCACAAACCTAAAGCTGCTTTAAGTATATGCAAAGTATCAGAGATTACCGTTTTGATGTTGTTTTGTAATACATTTAGTTCTAATAGAATGTTCCCTTTTTACAACATAAAATTCACTTAAAAAAAAAACGTTTATAAATTATGGGAATTTGATTTCAACAACTGAAATATCCGGAAGGAATTAATTTCCAAGTTTAATGTCACGTTCTTGTCTTCAGACTTTGACGAAAAGAGGATTTCCAAGAATTCAATTCAAATAATAGTATATTTATGCTTTGTATTTATTATATAAACTATATTTTATTTCAAAATGACGCAAAAAGTTGTAGCCACAGAAGAATATGAAATATGCAATCGGGTTTTTCTTTATGTGTTTTAAAAGCTTATTTTCTAGAATAGAAAGACTGGACAATTGCAGTCAATAGACAATTAAAAATATCCTTATCTGCTACAATAACTATTCTTCAATTCACAAACAAGCCTCGTTTTTGATTTGTAAATAATGGAAATGATGGTCCCGTAAACAATGAGAACCGTATAAAGACGACTTAGATTCCAGTATTGTGAAAAGTCATTTTTCATTTTTTTTTTTTTTTTTTTTTTTTTTTTTTTTTTTTTTTTTTTTTTTTTTTTTTTTTTTTTTTACATCATTCAGCCTTTATCAATTTATCTTGTGTCAGTTGGTTAACATTTGAAATGAAACTGTATTTAGTTTTCCAATAGTTTTTTTTTTAAATACATTCTAAGACCATACTGGCTATACATGACAAACGAAACTCAGAGAGGAAAGAAAATAACAAAATGAAAAATAAATAAAAAAAGGTGAAAAAATGAGGATTTTGTCAGCCAGTGGCGAACCATGAAGAAGAAGAAATAAGCAAATATTTTGACAAGGACCTCCGCCGAGTCGGCCTCAGTGCTAAACAAAAAAGAAAGAAAAGAAAAAAAACAACGAAAAACGAACCTTTCGAGGTTTACTTAACAACGACAGAACAAAAACTAAATAAGAACCAGGTTGGAATCAATGAAAAAGAAATCTACCAAGATGATTGAGCAATAATCCTTTGTTTTGCTATAGCCTTAGCTGGTATACAAATTCATTCATCATTTGATGTGCAAATAGGTTCTCTCAAGTTATACCGGGCGAAAATATTGATTGAGTCCTTCAAAATTAAACTGTCATAAATTAGATTTAACGAAATGTCTCCAGTATCTCTATTTATTGCTAAATTTCGGTTTATGTATTTTTTCTATCTCAATTACCTCTTTAAAAGTTTTTGGTAGGCCATTTACAGTAGATATTAAGGTTACCTCGTCAAAAAGATCCAGATGGGTCTGATTTTCGAAAATATGCAGGGCCAATGCCGAATCCAAGTTGTCATTGTTATTTTTCAATCTCTGTGAGTTATCTGTTGAGATTTTGTGTTCATGCAAACGTTCACCTAGTTGTTGATGGGTCCTACCAATGTAAAATTTCCCACATGAACACGGGATTCTGTAGACACCACTATCGAAAATGGTGCTTGCAACTATCATATCTCGATCTTTAGATCAACTAGAAAGCTGTCAGTCTAGGAAACAGGACGTAACTGAGTAACGCACAAAGACAATCCCTCGCCTGGATTTTATTTCTTATTCTGAACTGTCGTTGGGTAAGAAGGTAAAAGTGCTTTATCTAGTTCATAGAACAGTACTACTAATTCCTTACAGTATAAAGGCAAATCTTGTTTTTAGAACGTCTTCTCATCCTTCTCATCCACTCGTCTGATTGCCTAAAAGTTTAGTAATAAAAGCTTAAAAGTTTAGTAGAGGTACTAAAAAAAAAACTTTAAAAAACGCAACAAAAATTGTTTAAATGTATTTTTTTCTATAAGTCGGTAAAATATTTCGGGGAGGGGGGTTCAAACTAGGTCACTCCTGCCCCCTAAACACGGCCATGGTTGCTAGCCTCTTTTTTTATTCTGTAACACAGCAAGAGAATCCTCACCTTCTCAGTCAAAATTTCGAGGAGTTGATTGAATCGACTCTTCGCATCAATCTCGATAACTTCTTGAAGTAGGTGAATGCATGCTCCAACTACAGTGCCAACAGTAACAAAGATATAATTCTCCAGAAATTTCGCGGCCAACTCTTGAACTTCGTTAGGAAACGTAGCTGAGAACATTAGTGAATTTCTTTCAATCTATAAGGAAACTTAGCAAATATATACAAATGCAAATATATACATACTTATAATTATTAACGAGAACGTGATTTTGTTACAGTGATCAGTAGTCCATTTCTTAATCATAAACAGACAGGGTCTGAAATAAGACGAACGAGAAAGGCATCATATCAACGTAACAGAATCAGTTCTACATTTATGTTGAGTCAATATCAGAAAGGCGTTAGATCGGAGTTAGCAACAATAAATAATTTATACAAGAGGTGGGGTAAAAAGTTGCATCTCGGAAACGACAGCATTCTGTTCACATATGCTAAAATTGGAGGCACGGGCAAATAAAGCAACCACATTTTGGACAACAAAGAAACAAGTAAAATCTAACCGAGTTCTACCTCTTCATAGCGTTTTTACTTATAAAAGTTATTCAATTTTTTTTTTAGGAAATTACAAGAAAAAACCTTAGAATCTAAGGCTATCATAGAAGAACCTGAGGCTCTCATCAAAAAACTGAAAATATTTCCAGATCTAAAAGGATAATATTCGTGTAACGAAAGGGTTGACTTTTCAATACTATCGATGCCCCGATATGCTGAGAGTTAGGCACTACTATTTCTAGTTCTGGGTAGTCGAATTTTTTGTTTTGTCGAGCATTATCTAATTAAAAACGGTTAAACTTGTTAAATTTATTTTTGTTAAAGGGGATTTCAGGGCTGCCACAGGTTCAAGTGGTAAAAAATAGGGACTTAGGGGCCTTTTTTTTAGTCGAAAAAGGGAACTCTCTAGGGACCATTCTGGACGCAAAATGGACCTCAAAACTCAGTTTTGAGAAAGCTTTTGAAAGAAAAAGCAGTGACAATGGGAATGATCGTTTGCAGACATCTCTCAATGTTCAGAGGTCAAGTGATAATTAAGAAACAGACCACATGAGATTCATCAGGTCATTGGAGGAGCTTTTTTCTTCTTCTTTTTCCGAATTCTTTACTTTGGAATGCAAAAAATCAGATTCAAAAATATGATAAAACAGATAAGGGTACGGTAACTAGAACACACAACCTATTTGTTTCCCCTTTTCTGTACTGCCTTCTGCTGGAACAAAGATCAGCAACTGTTTCTTTGACTCTAACTGCTGCTGGGTGGTTTCGAATGCAGCAGCTACCTTTTTTTGTTCATTACGCATCGACAAAGTCCTATCTATCATGGCCTGCGCTAGCTGTATCTCGACCATGTCCTTCTTTTCAATGCCCTTTTCCAGCCGGTTATGAGCTTCTTTCAGCAACTCGTCTACGGCCTGTTCCTTGGAACCAAACACTTCTTTTTTTTTTTCTTTGAAAGATTTTTCGAGACTCTATTGTCTGTCGTTTCAAATAGCTTTCAGCGAGCTGCAGCTCTCTAATCTGTTCTCTTGCCTCCAAATCATGTCACTCTTTCTCAGTTTTTTTCTTTCAAGGCTTTTTCCTGCAGTAGGTACAAACCATAGCTCTTTCTAGCGGATTTGGATATTTTTATCAATTCTTCTGTGATGGCAAAATTTTGCGCGCATCCTCCAAATCTGCCTAACCCATCTTTCACAAACAGTTTTGTATTCAATGTTCGCTCATTCATCGAAGATCTTTCTTCGCTGAGAAACTCGCCAGGAAAGGTAGAAGCCCCGCTAAAAACTGGAAGACCCGTGTGTAATGGTAAAAGCATTTTCTACGACTTCAGAAAAGTTTGGATATTTCCCTCCCTGAATCACGTTGTTCCACTTCGTTGATCCTTCCTGGCTCCGCTGGAAGTCCGGATAACTGGACTAGCTTAAACTCGTCAACTAGCATGTCCTTTTACGTCGCGACGGATATCTTCCAGGCAACATATATTAAGCTATGAGCAGAAACTATGGCTTTGAAACTTCATTAGAATGCAGAAAAGTTAACGCTTTCAACAACTGCAAAAAATCTCCGCCGAGTGTTTACTAAGGAAATATCTTGCGGCCGCAGAATGATTCTGAACACACTGTATGAACGAGCGTTTTAGAAGCTCGTCTACTGACTCGAGACAGTCGACAGTCTCGTCAGTCACAATTGTCTGTAGTAGTGGCACAAAATTCTTTTCAACTTCGAACGACTGAAGCGTTAGTTCATCCCTAAGCTCTTCGGTCGCTCCGGGTTTTAAAACTCGTCCAGCCAATGTCAAAACCAGGAAATTCAGCTCCGCATAGAGTTCATGCACTAGGGTTCTTCCCGTTGAAACTTTTGGGTGAAACATATGAAGGAGGTTCGAACTACCAACAACAAACTGAAACTCAGCTTTTATGGTCGGTTGTTTGATCAGCCAGATGATCTCTTTGTACGCATTTGATTTCTTAAGACTATGCTTTTTCTTTGGAATATAGACAACGAAGTACTCAGACAGAGATGGCATCTGTTACCTTAGCCTCGAAGCGGCAGGTCCTATTGTTAACCATCTGGTGGGTATGTCTTTCAAAAATCGGGACTTAGGATACGGTAAAATATCAAACAAAAAGGGTTACCAGTATCCTTTTGGCTTGCTCAGTCATTGAGAGCTTAAGCTCCCTTGCAACAGTTATCTCCTCATACTTATAAG
Organism: Artemia sinica; assembly: GCA_027921565.1. Taxonomy (NCBI): domain Eukaryota; kingdom Metazoa; phylum Arthropoda; class Branchiopoda; order Anostraca; family Artemiidae; genus Artemia; species Artemia sinica. The sequence continues at coordinate 45,568,769 of CM051258.1, forward strand.
TGTTTTTCCCAAATATCCTTTTCAGGTTCAAACTTAATCTTTTCTGTCAAGAGGCTAGAAGAGGGTGAACTTTATGCATTGCATGGAGTTGCCACAAACCTAAAGCTGCTTTAAGTACATGCAAAGTATCAGAGATTACCGTTTTGATGTTGTTTTGTTATACATTTAGTTCTAATAGAATGTTCCCTTTTTACAACATAAAATTCACTTAAAAAAAAACGTTTATAAATTATGGGAATTTGATTTCAACAACTGAAATATCCGGAAGGAATTAATTCCAAGTTTAATGTCACGTTCTTGTCTTCAGACTTTGACGAAAAGAGGATTTCCAAGAATTCAATTCAAATAATAGTATATTTATGCTTTGTATTTATTATATAAACTATATTTTATTTCAAAATGACGCACAAAGTTGTAGCCACAGAAGAATATGAAATATGCAATCGGGTTTTTCTTTATGTGTTTTAAAAGCTTATTTCTAGAATAGAAAGACTGGACAATTGCAGTCAATAGACAATTAAAAATATCCTTATCTGCTACAATAACTATTCTTCAATTCACAAACAAGCCTCGTTTTTGATTTGTAAATAATGGAAATGATGGTCCCGTAAACAATGAGAACCGTATAAAGACGACTTAGATTCCAGTATTGTGAAATATCATTTTTTTTTTTTTTTTTTTTTTTTTTTTTTTTTTTTTTTTTTTTTTTTTTTTTTTTTTTTTTTTTTTTTTTTTTTATACATCATTCAGCCTTTATCAATTTATCTTGTGTCAGTTGGTTAACATTTGAAATGAAACTGTATTTAGTTTTCCAATAGTTTTTTTTTAAAATACATTCTAAGACCATACTGGCTATACATGACAAATGAAACTCAGAGAGGAAAGAAAATAACAAAATGAAAAATAAATAAAAAAAAGGTGAAAAAATGAGGATTTTGTCAGCCAGTGGCGAACCATGAAGAAGAAGAAATAAGCAAATATTTTGACAAGGACCTCCGCCGAGTCGGCCTCAGTGCTAAACAAAAAAGAAAGAAAAGAAAAAAAAAACAACGAAAAACGAACCTTTCGAGGTTTACTTAACAACGACAGAACAAAAACTAAATAAGAACCAGGTTGGAATCAATGAAAAAGAAATCTACCAAGATGATTGAGCAATAATCCTTTGTTTTGCTATAGCCTTAGCTGGTATACAAATTCATTCATCATTTGATGTGCAAATAGGTTCTCTCAAGTTATACCGGGCGAAAATATTGATTGAGTCCTTCAAAATTAAACTGTCATAAATTAGATTTAACGAAATGTCTCCAGTATCTCTATTTATTGCTAAATTTCGGTTTATGTATTTTTTCTATCTCAATTACCTCTTTAAAAGTTTTTGGTAGGCCATTTACAGTAGATATTAAGGTTACCTCGTCAAAAAGATCCAGATGGGTCTGATTTTCGAAAATATGCAGGGCCAATGCCGAATCCAAGTTGTCATTGTTATTTTTCAATCTCTGTGAGTTATCTGTTGAGATTTTGTGTTCATGCAAACGTTCACCTAGTTGTTGATGGGTCCTACCAATGTAAAATTTCCCACATGAACACGGGATTCTTTAGACACCACTACCCAGTACAGGGTCAGTTTTTTTATCCTTTCCTGAGTTGAAAAAATGTTCAATTTTTTCTTCAGTTTTGAAAGAAACAGAGAGATTATGCTTTTTGTTAATTTTTCCATGTTAATCGTCAAGTTTCTGGATGTATGTAAAGTGATGAAAGTTTTTTTTCTCAATTGCCGGGGTAACTGAATCGAGGGGGACGGGCTCCTTATTTTCTTGTTTTATCTTTTTTAATCGTCTATCTATGATATTTTCAATAAGTTTTATTGGGTTGCAGAATAGAATATCCTTAACATAGCTTAAATCAGAATTTATATGATTACGAGAACAGATTTTTAAAACTCTGTCGACTAAAGAGATTATTACCCCTCTTTTCACAGAAGGAGGGTGAAGTGAAGAGAAATGTAGATATCGATCGTTATGGGTCGGCAATCTGTATATAGAAAATTCAAGGCTAGGAGCAGTTTTTTAAATCAAAACATCCAAAAAAGGCAGCTTACCTGAATCTTCGAGTTCCATTGTGAACTGGAGATTCGAATCAAAAGAGTTTAAATGTGCCAAACAATTTCTTACAGAGTCTTGTCCATGTTCCCAAACAGAAAGGATATCATCAACGAAACGAAACCAGATAGAGTGTTTTAAGTCGAAACTGTTCAAAGCAGACTGTTCTATGAACAGTCATAGAACAGTCAAAGTACAACAGAAAAAAACTATCTTATCTAGTTTTGATGCAGTTTCTATGTACACTTCATGCGATGTCCATAAATATGAGCAGGCCTTACAAAGAAAATTAGAGCAAAATTCAGCTTGGTCGGAATACAAAACTTTGGAAATTGATAGAAAAATGAACCTTGTTCGTCTTTGCAACTAGTTCTCCTCGTATTTAAATTCCGAAAAAAAATTTAACTCAAATCATGGGCCTATCCATGGGCACTTGTCTTGTCTCCTTATTTGGCAAATTTTTACATGGATTTAATAAAACTGAACAAAACTGAACAAAAAGTTGAACATTTTTTCAACTCAGGAAAGGATAAAACTGACCCTGTACTGGGTAGTAATGTCTACAGAATCCCGTGTTCATGTGGGAAATTTTACATTGGTAGGACCCATCAATAACTAGGTGAACGTTTGCATGAACACAAAATTTCAACAGATAAGTCCCTGAGATTGAAAAATAACAATGACAACTTTGATTCGGCATTGGCCCTGCATATTTTCGAAAATCAGACCCATCTGGTTCTTTTTGACGAGGCAACCTTAATATCTACTGTAAATGGCCTACCACAAACTTTTAAAGAGGTAATTGAGATAAAAAAAAATACATAAACCGAAATTTAGCAATAGAGATACTGGAGACATTTCATAAAGTCCAATTTATGACAGTTTAATTTTGTAGGACTCAATGAATATTTTCGCCCGGTATAACTTCAGAGAACCTATTTGCACATCAAGTGATGACCGAATTTGTTAGACCATCTAAGGCTATAGCAAAACAAAGGATTATTGCTCAATCACCTTGGTAGATTTCTTTTTCATTGACTCCAACCTGGTTCTTATTTACTTTTTGTTCTGTCGTTGTTAAGTAAACTTCGAAAGGTTCGATTTTCGTTGGTTTCTTTTTTTTTTTAGCACTGAGGAGGACTCGGCGGAGGTCCTTGTCGAAATATTTGCTTATTTCTTCTTCTTCATGGTTCGCCACTGGCTGACAAAATCCTCGTTTTTTCACCTTTTTTGATTTTATTTTCATTGTTATTTTCTTTCCTCTCTGAGTTTCATTTGTCATATTTTTTTTTGTGCCCAAAATATCAAATTTGGTTATGTTAGAATATAATTGGCTTGAAACAGAGATACAACTGGAAAGGTAATATATTTCTTAGTGAAATTCTTTCAGAGGATGAGAAACTTTTTTGAGGAACAACAAAGAAAACCACTTCGGTTTGTAAATTACAGCTACCATTGATTTTTTTAATTTTTAAGATACAAAGGCCGGGTAAACTTTCAAAAATTCACATTGGTTCTTTGAAACCAAGCAATCCCCAGAAAAGAAACGAAAACTTTATATTCCTTTTTAGCAGTTTAGCTGTAGTTTTCAATTCCCGTTGTTTTAACCTTTAACGTTCCATTATCGAGAAATGGTACAAAATCCATCTTTTCGCTCTACTTTGAAAGATTCTTGTATTTATCAACTTGCTGCATCAGTTCGAGAATGTAGCAACAAACGACATTTTCTAAGACTGGTGAAGAAATATCTTATGACATGCTAAGCATTTTGTTCATTAGGGTTTTCTTTTTCGTTGTTGTAAAATTTAGTTAGAAAATGGCTGTGTATTTTCGTTGGCAATATTTTCAGCGCTAAAGTATGCCACCAGGCATGTGCGCTGCTTTGTGACATTTATTTATGTACGTGTTATAAATAAAAATGTTCTACTCTATTCTACTCTACTCTGCTACAAGAATGAACAGACTTCACAAAACTAAATAAAACCAGTATTTTTTTTTCTTAAATTACCAAAGGCTTTATATGTTAGGATGTATCTTCACATTATCGTAGTGAGGAAAAAAAAGGGCTCAACTCCCCACAAACCTTCTTTAAATATAATAAAAAACAATGAAAATATCTTCTGACGTTGGCTTGTTACATATCGGATTTCAAAAAAATGTTCCGTTTTTGCAACATAAAAATAACTGCCACAAAAAAAAAAACATTTACAAATTGTGAAGATTTGACTTCAAGAATTTAAGTATCCGAAAGAAATATCCGATATTTTGGTTTGGAATTTGATTCCAAAAAGTAAAATATTCATTGCACATGGGTATACTTGACACAGTGACTGTGACCGTTTGTGACTACGATTGCTTGTGACTGCTACTGCGTAAAAGGATTTCTAGGAGTAACCCCACGTTCTCATGTTCTAGCTTTAATGTAAATAGTTTCCAAGAATTAAATTTAAACAATAGTGAAGCTATGTTTGGATTTATTATCCATGTTGACATGATGCGAAAAAAAACGAGTTGATCATATCTGTTTATATATATATATATATATATATATATATATATATATATATATATATATATATATATATATATATATATATATATATATATATATATATATATATATATATATATATATATATATATATAATCCATAACTCAATTTAAAAAGCACTTTCGAATGCCCAACCCCAAGATACCCCTTAATAACATATATTACTCCTTAATACGACTTAAGATTAGCTTCCTTGATTAATAATGTTTATAATATTAGTCAATCAAAAAAACAGAGGGAGCTTTAAACACAGCCCAACATAAAGCTAAAACATAAAGCAACATAAAGCCCAACTCATACCCTTTTTAGATGAAAACAACCAATCTTATGCCAGAATGGTGAAAACCAAATACAGAAAGAGCGGAACAACAGAATAAAAACCTTATAAAAAATCTTGTACTCAAAAGTTGACTCTTTTTCTGGGGTTAAGTTGTCACAAAGAAAAAAAAAAAGCGGAAGTCAACCGTTCTTTCTTTTAATTTGCGTAGCATTTCACAAGCAACTTCACGCTAGTAGGGTTTTAAAAGGGCTATTTGTCTCACCAAAAATAAGCAAAAATGTGACTGAAATACTAAAATGCGTATTTTACGTTGTTTTTACTATAATCTTTGGAAGAAACGACAAGCAAATATTTTATCCCCTCCCTCACTACTCCCCTCCAACCACCAATGAAATACAAGCGGACATTTTCATCAAATTAGAGGAAGTTAGCCTCTCTTTCGGATGGGTTACCCCGGCGGGAATGCCACGCATAGCAATCCCGACCGAAGTCGGAGAACCGTTTAAAAAAACAGCGCAATTTCCATATGTTTTATTTATTTTTTTAAACAGCTTATGATAATTTCTATTTTCAGTTCTTTTTCCTATGACGCTGCGTCATCGATAAAAGATACCAAAAACCTCGATCTTACCCTCATTTGAAAGATTTTTGCATTTGAGATTCATCAAAAAACCTTTAGACATTAAAATTCAATGTTTTAAACTATGTTGGCAGATTTATCTGAAATCAAAATGACGAAAGACATGGACTTTACTTCACTTAATAATAGATTTCCAAAATCATCACAAACGGTCCAAGAGCGAAAACATTGCAAAATACATAAGAACTTACTCTTAAATTTTCCTATTGCCATTTTCCTCAGTTTATTAAAGGTCCTGAAATGGATGAAAAGACATTAATAAAAAATGTAACAGTTGTGTTTCTGCAGCTAATAATACAAGAGAATCAGAGAGGTATTATAATCAAACAAGAATCATAAACACAGACCAAAATTAGAATCATCATAAAAAAAACATAACTTGCTTGTCCTAGCTGCTCTATACAAGAACATAAAACTGTGTAATATTTAATTATTTTCTTATGGGATTAGACAGAAAATTCCCATAAAAGCTGCATCCCCACAATTTAACATAACTTCAGATTCAAAAACATATCTTTATAAACAAGACCTTTACTCTAAAATCGCCTTAAAATCGTACAAATCTAATAGCATTAAAACCGAGTAACAATTCAGGCTCTAAGAAAAAAAACTATAAAAATTAAATTATCTTTACTAACTACTTAACAAAATATATGGCAACTTCTTTTGAGACCTCTATATTTCAGTTATAAGGAGAAAAAACGGGTGCACTTCATTTTACAGAGTTTCCAAGCTATCTTGGGTATTTCCGTGACCGTTCAAACTAGTCTCGCTTTCGCCTTGAGCAACTCACCTCATAAATTATGATTCATCAAGTCTCACTTGACCTACGTCTGACAAGAAAATATGTACAGCTCATTTTCAGAGGTTTAATATAACTCCTAATCAAATCGAATTTAATTACGTTAAAATATAACTGAACTTGAGCAACTGGAAAGACAAAATTTAACAGTAAACAACAAGTTTCTTTGTTAAGTTTTCTGACAGATACCAATTTTCTCAAGGTAAGACAAAGCAACCAAGGTCACTGTGAATTTCAACATATCTGCCTGACAACAGAATTCATGAAATATTCCCACAAGACTTTCAGAGGCAACACAATAGCGGTGCCCACAATAAAGGCACATAAGGCACCAATGTATTATTATTCATTTATTTCTTAAATAAATCATTCATTTATTTCTTCAGGAAATATGTCCAGGAAATAGAATTTTCTTTGTTAAAATATAACTGAACTAGAAACAGAGGAAGCAACTGGAAAGACAAAATTTAACAGTGAACAAGAAGTTTCTTAGTTAAGTTCTTTCAGACTATGACAATCTGTTTCATGAAAAATAAAAAACAAAACAAACTAGGTCACTGCTAATTAAGTCTAGTATGCATGAGAACAAAATTCCTGAAATATTAACGTAAACGTTCTTAGAAAAGAATATTACTTTGAATTTTGAGCTAAAAGAGTGCACTTTTATCTACAAAGAAAAATTATCTTTTTGAGACAGCCAAGTGAAAATAACTGTGAATATTGCCCTTGTTTAAGCACAAATATATACATCAATAAAGCACACAAGTTTTACCGCTATCTCAACCTTTCTTTTATTAACTTCCGCATTCTATTTTACTGTTAGCTTGTTTCTGTTTCCCTTAGATTTACTCAAATATTGACTATTCCTTTGGAGAGAGCAAAACGACAAAAGACTAATAAAGATCGAATAAAATGAGAATCATGTGTACAAAAAAAATAATAATTCAGTCAAACAAAAAGAATATTCAGAAAGGGATATCGAGATACTACAAGAGCCTACAACAGTGCTTAACCATAAAAAATTATACCAACCATTTTTTACTACCAGTAATAGTCTGATAATAATAAGTCCAGAGAAGAAAGTAGTATTAACGCTACAAGACTGAATTTGGACCTTCCTTCATGCATAATCCAGTTTTTTCAATGTTTTTTTTTTTCTTCTCGTGGATCCCTGTTTTAAGTGAGGATATCATACAAGAGCCCTGTTTCGGTAAATATATCTAAGAGGGTCTCAGTTAGATATATACTGAATCGCCAATAAGAAATAGACATTGAAAAGACAACTTAGATATTAAAAAAAAAAAAAAAACAATAAGAAATTTGTTTAGGAAAAAATTAGCATAAGCAGTGCTAGTGTTCTTTTTGCATAAACTACCATTAAGAGCTAAAACTAAATATGTAAATAATTAAACCAATCTGAAAACGCCAAAATCTCTTCCCGCATGTGAAGGTTTTTTTTTTATACATATATAAATAAAAAAACTGTAAAAAAAAACATAAGCAAATCTATAATATAGGTGTCTGTAAATTTCCTTACTTAATTTTATTGGAAGTTGGGTGGCGTAGTATCATAAGCATCCTCCTTTTATTTTTATTGGTAGAACTTTTTTTAAATGTCTCCCTGAATGTTCGCGCAGACACAATTACCTAGAAATCAAAAAAGATTAAAAGTGAACAGAAAAGAAAAGTTTTGAGGCTTATAACTTACATAAAGTATAATCAGTCAAAATAAATTAGCAACATAAAATCATTCAGACATATGCTTGTCAATAAAGCATCATTTAATAAAAATGAGTGGTTATTTTTTATTTTTATTTTTTTTACATATCAATACTATCAATACACAGATGCAGAATACGGAATAAAGAGAATAGATTATTATGGATAATTAATGATCAGATAAATGGTTGATTTTAAGTCCTTGATCAAATGATTATTATAGAAATCCTAATACAAAAAAATTGGTAACAGTTTTGGTAGGAGACTGAGCGCCTTTGTAGGTCATATCCCTAATCTCTTCGATTTTCTTTGAGTTGGGTTCAGCCTTTGCTATTTTGTCAAATAGACTTGTCAAAAGACTAATTAGTCCTCTTCCATCCAGCTTTCCAATTAGATATTCAGAACTAAAGGCTCGGCATACAGACATTAATGAATCAGTTCTTATCAAAGTCCCTCCTAGACCTCTTGCATTCAGCTTTATAATAAGACATCCAAAGCTAAATGTTCAGCTCATAGCATAACTACACAGAGGAATGTAACGTACCTACAAACATACCTGTACAAAGGAGCCCACCTCAATGGCTTATTCAAAGAACCCACATAAAATAATGGCCTAAATGTGTGTTTTTTTTTTTTCTTTTTTTTAAGATCCCCACCCTTAAGAAAAGAGATACACCATTGATTGAAAAATAGCATTAAATGTGAACCAAACAGTGAAGGTAGGTAAAAAAAAAAAACAACAAAAAAAACAACACACCTGTACAATGGACCCCCCTTCCCCGCTCTTCCAATTCAAAGAAACAGAAAGAAAAACTTCGCCTTAACAGACCCTTTAATGTTTCACAGTCCCTATCTCCCAACCCAGAAAAAAAAAATCTTCCGACACTTAAATTGTAGATGTGCGCATTTTTGGCACATTCCTTGAAAATGTAAATAAATAAATTACCTTTATAGAAAAAGTATTCAACCGTCCAAGTACATCATATTCCATTGGACTATTCTCCAAATAAAATTGTAGCCTGTTTTTAATCAGTCATATAAATTCAACCTGCAAACAGAATGTCATGAGACAAAGAATAAACATCATTTAAATAAAAAATATATAAACATATTCAGACAAATGCCTCGATAGATATAATGGAACCTTTGAATTGACAAAAACTGTCAATCAAAGGGCATATCAAACTCGTCATCGAGTATCATCATAATATTTTGGGACAAAAGATGTTTATAATAAAACAAAATATTTAGCTAGGTATCTAGACTGGCATAAAGTGACTAGACAAAGCCGAGGCAGAGCTTGGTTAGTAAAATTTAGGAAACTAATAAACTAATTAATTAGTCTTTCTAAGCGTAAAAAACAACAAAATAAACCATAAAGACATATGGAAGAAAAAAAGAAAGAAAAGATGAAATGGCTAACTTTGGTAATTTGCCAGGATTTGCAAAATATTAATATCCACACTCAGAAAAAAGAAAAATAAATACAAAACCCATGCATATAAAATCTGGTTATCAAAACCATAATTTAAAGCGCTGAGCAATTTTGAAAGTTAAAGAGTATTTGTTGAAATCAAAGAGTATTTTGTTGAAAACAACTTGAATTCATAAAAGTCAATTTTAGATAAATATTTTGCGTTAGATTTTTTTTTATGTATAGCTGTTCACAATTTTAACTTCCTTAATTCATTTTTGTGTTCTATTCTCGTTATTGAAAAAGACAATTATTCAAATTCCATTGGTTCATTGGAAACATTTCGGGTGTCCTGCTTGCGGGTGTGTGTATGTTTTTGTATAAATATCTATTAATTTGAGGTTATTGATTTATATAATGTTTATTTACTGATTTTATTCACTGTTCATCCGAAAATAAAAAGCTCAATAAGTAAAAAGTAAAAGGCTCATCGAGTCAAGTTTTACTCATATGCTCCTTTTAGCCTTTTTCTTGCGGTTTTGCTTTTAGAGAATTCACATTAGGTTTTGGAAACTTGCAATAGTTTAGGGGAATTCGAATTATGTCACAAACATGGGAATAATTTGAAAGAAGGACATGAGGAGTGATGATTTTATCTTAAATTTCGTAGGCCAATTTCGTTTTTTTATTTTCTTTTGGGTGGGGGACTGGCTAAGATTTTGATCAGAAAAAGACAGAAAAACAAATCTGGAAATACTCATCTGCCTAAAAGGTAGACGGAAATAGAACCATTTTCGTTGGGGATTGGAAATCTCCAATCATTGTCAAATCCTCAATGTCATTGGGGATGACCAGATAAAGATGTGTTAATGCTGTATCTTTAGACAGTCTACTATATACTAATTTCATTCTCGATTATTTGCAGTAAATTTCAGGTTTTTAGGAAAATAAAGTATATATATATATATATATGTATATATATATATATATATATATATATATATATATATATATATATATATATATATATATATATATAAATATATATATATAATATATATATATATATATATATATATATATATATATATATATATATATATATATATATATATATATATATATATATATATATATATATATATATATATATATATATATATATATATATATATATATATATATATATATATATATATTATATATATATATTATATATATATATATATTATATATATATAGATATATATTATATATATATATATTATATACATATATATATATATATATATATATATATATATATATATATATATATATATATATATATATATATATATATATTATATAATATATATATATATATATATATATATATATATATATATATATATATATATATATATATATATATATTATATATATATATTATATATATATTATATATAATATATATATATATATATATATATATATATATATATATATATATATATATATATATATATATATATATATATATATATATATATATATATATAGATATGTATATATATATGTATATATATATATATTTTATAAAACAAAAAATCCGTATCTTAAACACACAGGAGAACACAGGGCAGCTTCTTGCTCGTACCCTAGTCCCCGAAATATTTATAATAATTTCCTATATTTTGCATTTAATTTTCCGATTCGTTCACGTCCCAATCTAAATTTTGTCAACCACCTCCCCCCCCTTGAAAAAAACACCACTCGACAAAAAAGCATATACTAGAAGCTTCATTCTTATGTTTCTAAACGACATAGGATAGAGAAACGATCTGAAAACTGAGAAATCCCTTCCCTTGTATCAGAAGCGCATCCAGGATTTTTGTTCGGAGGGCGGGGGTACTAAATTTTTTTAGGGGGGGGTGGGGGCTTACACAAAAAAACTCAAAAAAAACGCATACAAAATTTGTTTAGTCCATTTGTGTTACATTTTTTCGAGTCAAACAAACATTTCGGGGGGGGGGGGTCAAACCGGGTACCCCCCCCCCCCCCCCCGGATACGGCCTTGTCTTGTGTACTAGTTGTTTTTTAAACAAAAGAAAAAAAATCTTTAAAAAGAAGCGTACGTAAGCAAATACATAATTTAAGAATCTGAAGATTTACTTACTTGGAAGCTGGGTGGCGTAGTGTCATAAGCATACTTAATAGATTTTACTGGTAGAGCTTTCTTTAAATATCTCCTTGAATGTTCGCGCAGACAAAATTACCTGGAAATCAAAAAGATTAAAAGTGAACAGAAAAAAAAAAGTTTTGAGACTTATAACTTACCTAAAATATAATCAGTCAAAATAATTTAGCAACATAAAATCATTCAGACATATGCTTGTCAATAAAGCATCATTTAATAACAATTGGGTTATATATATATATATATATATATATATATATATATATATATATATATATATATATATATATATATATATATATATATATATATATAATATATATATATATATATATATATATATATATATATATATATATATATATATATATATATATATATATATATATATATATATATATATATATATATATATATTTTTTTTTTTTCTTACATATATGGGCAACAACATGCAGAAATCTCCTTTCTCGGTAAAATTATCAATACACAGATGCAGAAGGCGGACTAAAAAAAAAAAAAAAATGAACTGTTATGGATGATTGAGGATCAGATAAATGGTTGACTTCAAGTCCTCAATTAAATCATTACAGTAAAGAGCCTAGAGCAATGAGAGAATTTTTTTTATTATGGTTTTCCTACGATTTTGTTCAACCATTCCTATTTATCTATTAGACTAATTAGACCTTTTACTTCCACCTTTGCAATAGGCAACATGTTCAGCTCATAAGCATTCAGCCTAAATATACTTTTTTTTTGTTTTAGATGTTAAAATAGGCTTATTTGGAAACAAAACGGTGATAGTTGGAAAAAATAATACAACATGAAAGAAAAAAAAGTAATAACCTCCTGGGACCGACCGTCCAACCCGTTGGACGTTCGCTTCATAACTTTTTCGTTCAAGCTGAGCGAAGTCCAGTCTCAGCGATAGCACAGCTCATAAGAAGACACTTCAAGAGCCATGTGTGATATTTTTTTTCTCAGTTCTATAAGAAATGGCGGAGAACTTGCAAGCAAACTCGTGTGTTAAGTCTGGAAGTCGAAGAAGGGACCCAGGTAGAAAAACTTTGAAAAAAAAATTTAGTACGTTTTATGGGCTGCAAAAATCTTGCAAGTACAACTGAGAATAGGCTACTGCTCTAGGCCAAGAACATTGATAATGTTCACATGTAGCCCCATCTACTGGTCGATATTTTTGCTTGTCCAACCGACTGGACGTTCGGTCTGAACGCAGAAGTCCAACCGGTTAGACTGTTTCGTTTTATTTGTTTTCAAGACGCGTTTGAAGTTGCTGCCGATCGAAATGAAGGCCTGGAAGACCAAGGCAGGGTCCTTGACTCATAGGCACATCCTAGGATTGCAGTAGTCCTTTTTAGCTTACTGAAAACCGTGTTAATACCCGAAACCTTCGTGTAAATTATTAACAGCAGCCAATCAGAGTTGACAGAGCTGGATGGCATATTTACTCAAAGCATGGGTGGGCGCATGAGCAAAAGCATTTCCAATTAAAACGCCACATTAAGAGATCTATTTTTATGGCTTTTGTATGTTGACAGGTTGGATGTGTGTAACTCACCTGAACCACGTTTTGTGGTTTTTGTTCTGGCTGATAAGCAATCTGAATCCAGTTTTCTGTCACCGAATTTCTTTATTTCAGTTTCGGTTACAGATGCACCCCCTCAGTGACTTAGAAGACAGCGGAACTTCTAGGGCATTTACTCCAAGCGTGGGTGGGCACATGCGCAAAAGTAATTCCACGTCATTAAAACGTCGTCTTGAGAGTTCGTGGCTTTTGTATGTTGACAGGGTGGATGTATGTAACTAAGCTGAACCAGGTTTTGTTCTTTTTGTTCTTGCTGATAAGCAATCTGGATCCAGTTTTCTGAATTCATCTTTTTTTTTGCAGTTTCGGTTAAAGATGCACTGCCATTACTGGATGACAGTTACCTCAGTGACTTAGAAGACAGCGAAGACAATGAATCTGATCCTAACTAGTGTGTCCCGTTCGCTGCTACGGCGGATGATCAGCTATCAGATACTGAAGAGGAGCCAGTTCTTGAAACTTTAAGCATCAGGAACTTCCATGTTCTTTTTGAATATAAAGAGGAAGATCCTTCAGCTTCCAGTGTGGAAGACGAACCAGGTATTCCGAGTAGTGGTGCAGGAGAGACTAAGTCTGGCAATGTACGTCGTCCACTTAGAAAATGGACACAACCGTCCTCACTTAACGACCTCTTCCAGTACCTGCCAACGACTACTGATGATATTTTTTCCCAGGACTAAATGGAAACCGCACCAATAATTCTTTGAGTACTTTCCGGATAGTGTGTTTGAAAAAAATGACATTTGCTATGAGCTACAACTTCCTCAAACAAAATACGGGCAAATCCCTTTCGGTATCGTCTTCTGAACTGAGGGGTTTTTGGATCTGTCAATTATTATGAGTAACCTGAAGTCCCGAGAATAAGTATGTACTAGAGCCAGAAGTTCAAAGTACCTGTTGTCTGCTAAAACATGTCCCGAGAGAAATTTTTTTACAATACGACGGAATTTAAAGTTCCTCGTTTATGACAATGTCGAACCGGAGACAAAGACGACAGATCGCTTGTGGAAAGTCAGGCCTCTACTAGAAGCACTTCGCCAACAGTGTTTGAAACTGAAACAAAGCGGTTTTTGAGTATATATGAGCAGATGATCCAGTTTGCGGGAGGGTGCAATATGAAGCAGTATGTTCCCAACAAATCTAATCCCCTTGGACTGAAGAATTTCATGTTGGCTGGATCCTCGGGCTTTGTGTACGATTTCACGATCTACCAGAGAAAAACCACTTTACCCCCAGACCTGCAGAGTAAGGGATTAGGAACTGCAGCTGTTCTTCACTTTTTGAAGGAGGTAAAAGAGGGCTCTTACCTCTATTTTGGCAGGTATTTCACCAACATCCGGCTGTTAGAAGGGTTCACAGCTGTCAAAGTAAATGTAACCGGGACACTTCAGTATTCCGGGACGTCGGTATTCAGCATTCACACTAGTAAAGTTCGGATTAACGCTGTTTTGAATATTTAAATTATTCCCGCTAACCATTAAATTACTTTACATGATTAATACTCTAATTAACAATTAAAGCTGAGTTTTCTGATTCCTGATACTCTTTCTATTTTAATTAAATTTGGGCCAATATTGGAAATCGCTTGGTAGAAAATTTGGCATAAGAATTGTTAGTTTCAAATAAATGTTGACGGCCCAACAGTCGTTTTAAACTAAGGTGTACTTACAAGGAATAATTACTTCAATTTCATATCCTCTAGGTCCAAGCATTACTGATTTTCTTTTCCAACTGCAGTTCGAAACTGAAGCTTCAATTGGATATTATCGTAACTGGCAAGAGAAAAGTTCGTAATTAATCAAATAATATAATCCTTCACTATTTGTGATGAACGGTAAAATTAATTCAGGAATTGGATCCTAGAAATAATCAGGAATCAGCAACAGCCTCTAGTTTATCATCACATTACCATAATTAGTTTCTGCTGAACGAATAGAATTTTGGGAAAGAGAGAGTTTGTGCAAATCTAAAAATCTATGCTTCTAAACTTTTCAATCTGAATTTCGATCGGTAAGTTAGATTTGGATTTTAAAAAGGTAAGAAGACATCGATCATTGCTATACTGACCATTCAAACCCCGATCAACAGATAACAGGCAGAAACACGGAGCATTATAGTTCTTTTATCAAAAAAGTCAGAAAAATACAAAATAAATACAACAGCATAACGTTTATTACCTAAATCTCTGAAGAAATAACTCTGAATTCGGAAGTTTCCCTAGAAAAGAGCTTTCCTTTTCTAAGCCTCAAAAAAGGAGACGAGCTAATTTTCACTTATTATTTACTATATCAGCAAATCTTCAAATATGCTTCTATGTATTTGTGTATAAACCTTCAGAATTTAAGTTCAACCTATGGAAGGATTATTGGCATTGTGGAGAAAGCCTAGTTTTCATGGGCTATCAAGATACAGCAGCATGTTTTAGTCACGTCAAGGATGAGATGATAACATCCAAAAAAAGATTAAAGCCCTAAAGAGAAAGAATTAATGAAAGAAATGAACCTTTGTTCACTTTAATTTCCAATTTCAAGTCAAATACACATTTAAAAATTACAGCTTTTAAAATATTTTTAACAGTTACAATCAACCAAAAAAAAAAAACAAAAAAAAAAATGATACCAGAAGATAGCAATTACAGCCATCCATATATACCATTGAAAAGAAACATCAGAGAGGGAGGGGCCGAGTCCTCACATGAAGCCATCCTAAAACACCATTTGACAAATAGGGCTATCATGATCGTCATAAAGTAAAGAGGTAGACATCTAAAATATTCAAAACTTCCACTTGAACGAATCCTTTAAAAACTATTTAGAAAAAAAAACAGATTTCAAAGTGCAAAACAAATTGAAAAAGAGCCCAGCAAGCCACCGTTCGGCTTGGGGGTGAAGGCAGTTCGGCTTGGGGGTGAAGGCAAATCAAAATTAATCTAGGGTTCAACTATTTCTAGAGAATGTTACAACACTCAGGAAATACTACTTACACCTAAGAATATTGAAACTTTACTCAATCTAAGGTATTTTTAAGGACTATTCTTGGCAATATACTAATTAGGAGATTGAAAAAAGGAGATCAATCCCTCCCTCAATCCCTAGTTTTTCGGACTTGTGCAATCATTTATCTTCTCCGAGCTTGCGTCCCTCCCCTGGAGACCTCTGATTAGAGACCAGCATTGCAATAGACTACATGTTCAACTCACAAGCGTTCAGCCAAAATATTCTCTTTTTTTATTTAAAAAAAAAACACTCTAGGGATTAAAAAATACTTACACCCTAGAAGTGAAAATAAGCTTTAATAGAAACCAAACGGATATGCTTGGAACAAAGAAGACCCCTCCTCAAAGGATTATCCAAAAGACCCCCAGAAAAGTGATGACCTAAATGTGCTTTGGACTCTTACAGTTAGGGAAGGAGGCAGGTCAGGTTTCTAACAATTAAGATAGCCTTTACTTTTCTTTGAAAAACTTCTTTTACGGAATTTTTTATTATTATTAATGACATAGTAAAAAGCGAAATACATCCTATATATATTTTTTGAAACTAGAATCAAAATAAATAGTAATATTTCTTTAAAGAGGCATTTGGAGAATATTCACTTAATGCCTTATATACAACTTTAATTAAAAATGATTTAGCAAATTATATTAAAAAACCAGTAACAATACCACTCAACCTGTTATGGATAGACCTTCTAGGCTCGCTGCCAAAAAGGCAAGATTAGCTTTAAGAGCTTAGATCATAATTTTGAAATAGCCATTTTTGTTAAAAATAGTCAAAAGGTCAAATTACTATGCCTCCGACAATGACAATGCCCCCAACAGACCCCGTAGCAAGCGTTGTAAGATATAAAACTTACCCGTTCTTAACATATAAGGTTTTTTATTGGGAAAAGAGGGTATGTTTGATCCTGGGTCTCTAAAAGGTACTGTATCAGGGTGTTGAGAGGGGTACCGATCACAATCAAACACACATTGTGCCCTCTGGTTGTCAAAAAGGAACATCAACAACATCTAAGGATCAGCTGAGGTTATTAAGTTGAAACTTTCAGGGTCTTTTTAGGGAAAAAATAGATACAAAGTAGGTGAAAACCAACCACCTTAACATGTTGTTACAGAAATAAAGGAAATTCTTAAAACTGTACAATGTCTTTTTTCTTTTTTTTCATGTGTTGATAACGATTTTTTTACTACAAATTTTGCCGAGAATTGTATTTGAAGAAAGCAATCCATTGGAAACTTAACTTTACATACCTGTTATAACAAATACTCTCAATCCACTAATAAGCCGCACTGCTGATTTGACTTTTCCTGTTGGCTCTGTAAATAAGAAAAACTCCTTAAGGATGATTTAGATTCCTCTATATTTGAAGATCAATCTAAAAGTGATATCAGTATCCTTTTGGCTTGCTCAGTCATCGAGAGCTTAGCTCCCTGGCAACAGTTTTCTCCTCATGCTTTTAACTTTTATTCCTAAAATCAATTTTTTAGGTTAAAACTCTATTTTTTCATCAAGAGGCATCAACGGTACCAGTGCTGTCTTTGGCTTTGACGACAAAGAGGATTTCCAACAATTCAATTCATATAATCGTATATTTATGGCTCGTATTTATTTACTATATTAATTCAATATTCATTTATTCTACCTATTTAAATTTATTTACGGAATACCGATAAGGCAAGTTCTTTGGAACGCAGCATAAGTCAGCCATAAGGGAGATCAACGGGTGCACATAATTTTAAAATTCTTTCAAGGTAAATGAGTCCTTTAATATTTCAGTGACCATTCAAACAAATTCCAGCTTTTTTTCTTCTCGTCCATGGGATCCCCCTTTCAATTTACCCCTAGAACTAACCAAACCTTAGTTTTTTTTTGTTTCTGGGTACTTGTATAATAAACGCCCTACCGCTCAAGTTGGTCATTCATTGACGCATCATAGTATATAGTATATTCTTCGATGCATTCATTCATTGCCGCATGGATAGTATATGCCTTTCGGCATATCAGTTCAGTTTTAGTTCTCATTCAGTGAACATCTAAAAAGCGGATTATATATATGACTGAAATTGTGAAATACATGATCCAACATTCAATTAGTTTGACTTGTGAAATATATATCCCGCAGAATTTGTCGAGAAGTTTATTATCTTGGGATTTTGCTGAGAAGTTCACTCGGAATTGCTGTTAGCCGTGGCATTATTAACGGCGGCTTAGCTAATTGCACGCTTTGAGTCAGCGTGGATTAAATAATTGACTCTTAAACAGGTACGCCTTTCTATTTTAAGTAGCTAGTAATTACCATTAAGATGACGGAATCAACGGAAGTCCAGCTACAGATTTTAAAGAAATTAAATGAAATGTCAATAGAGCTTAAAAAACTGGATCCCTTGTGCGAAAAGGTAGAAAAATTATCTATGGAATTTTGTCAATTTCGGAATCTCTAAATAGAAAATTTGTGAAGTGGAAAAAAGATCGGAAAATACAGAGGCGGAAGTTCGTGAGCTTAAAATGGAAATTTCAAAGAATAAAAAGATAATGGATAGAATCGAGGCGGATCAAAAAAGGTGTAATGTGATACTCTACAATTTTGACCCAAAGATAAGGGGTTCTAGTCTAAAAGAGGACATTCTTAGATGCTTAAATGAAATAGTAAGAGGTGCCAGGTTTATGCAGACAGATATTAAAGATGTTTTTCGTTTACCTTCAAACCAGAAAGTCAAACCAGTCGTAATTAAATTAGCGTCTATGGAATTAAAAAAATCCATATTTACTTCGGCTGCACTTTTCAAAAGGTTTCATTTGTCAGTAGCCCCAGATTATACTTCTTCAGATTTATTGGCACGGAGCAAGTTGATACCGATTTTGGAAGCCGGGCGTACGGAAGGCCATTTACGTCCAAAGCTGAGGGGCGTGAGACTTTTCGTGGGGGATAAGATTTTTGCATACGATAGTGAATTGGGTAAAGTGAAAGAAATTTATCGAGAACAACGGAAGGTTATAGCAGTAGAGGAAATAAGAACCCATGATCATCAGAGTTCCGATTTAAATCGTAATATGCACACCGGAAATGAAGTAATGGTCATTGCAAGTTCACTAAGTAACGAAGGATCAAAATCAGTCACGCTAGGGATAGCGAATGAAGTTCAAAAGAAAAACCTATGAGTGTTGAGGTGGCTAGCCCTAATGTTGATTCTAAAGAACCTGGTACATCTTACGCACAACATTTAACAGCCAAAATTGTAAATAAAGAACTCTGAATTCGGAAGTTTCCCCAGACAATAGCATTCCCTTGTAAAACTTAAAAAAAGGCAGGGCTAAATTTTAAGAACAGATATGCACTGTATCAGCAACCCTTAAATTACCCATGAAAAAGAATGGGTCAGGTATTAGAACAAAGCCGGTGACGGAATTGATACAAAAAAATTCCTTAGAGCGCTTTGTCACCAAATAAAGGAAATCCAAAATAGATTGTGAAAAAAAACAAGTTCAATCTGTATAAAATTATATAATCAGCATTAACTTATTCTGCAAATAGAATTACATGAAAAAGCATTATAAGAAATTAAAAATAGATTTTGAAGATATGAAATTGCACTGCCAAATTATAGTCTACTCGTAAATCCTGATTTAAGCCGAAGATTTAGGGTTAGGTCAACAGCTAAAGACGACAAATAAATACGAGTCCCTATCGTATCAGCAACGCATTATGAAAAGGTAAAAAAAAATCGCACAAAGAAATAAAGGGAAGCAAACTCATATGCGATTATGTCTTACCTGGGATTTCAAATGTCTACCTCGAGGTTTCAAATGTCTATTGAAAATGTCAACGTTCAAATATCTGTTTGAAAATAAACCTCGAGGTTTCAAATGTATGTTGAACCTTCTTTTGAAGGAGTCAACAGAGGGATTTGCTGGAATAACTTCCCCAGGAAGATCGTTCCAGATAGAAGTGCAACGCCGGATGAAGTTCTTCCTCAAGTACTCGGTTCTTGGCGTGTCCTTCTTTAGATAATTGGACCGAGCTGTGTGCCTTTTGCGTCTGTCTTTTCGGTTGGATAAAGGGAGGAACAAAACGAGTGAGCTCGTTTGAGGGAGGCGAATTCATGTACTTGTAGAAAACAGGCATCGACCCTACATCCAACCTTTCTTTTAGAGGCTGGAGCGAGTCATGTGCAGAGGCACAGCTAGCCCTGTTTGCCCTATCCTGAATCTTTTGGAGTGGTGCTAACACCGTTTTCGGGGCACCAGCATATAGCGGGTGTCCATATTCAGCTGTGGCTCTGATATAGGACTTGTAAAGTGGGATAATCGAGCTGGATGGAAGGTTTCTATAGCGAAGAAAAACCTTTTCTAGTCGTTTTTCAGAAGTTTTTTACGTTATTGTTATTTAACTTGTGGTTTTAACTTGTTATTGTTGTTGAACTTGTTATTTTATTGTTTTGTTTATTGTTATTTTATTGTGGTTTAACTTGTTATTGTCTTAGGAAAATTTTCATCAACAAATTTCGGAAAATTCAAGTCCGAGCAAGATGAGTGTCCCGGACAACTGATACCCTGTTCTTCCTTTGATATTATCTAAGTAGTTAATAATATAAAATAAGTTCATCACTTGGAGAGCAGTGAATAAAATCAGGAAATAAATCCTCAAGAACCTCAAGTGATGGAATTGGAAAAGTTATTTTCCAATTCCATCATTTTCTTTACTTTTATTTTGGCTTTTTTCTTTACTTTTTGCTTCATTTGAATTTGCGAAAGTAAGGTAAACATATCCGTTTTGTCCTTAAAAACACTTCTTTTAATGAAAAACAAGTTTCTAACGTAGTATATTCTTTTAAGCTGTTGTTAGGAAACTGGGCATGCCTTAGTGCTTGGCACTGAACTACTGTAAAAAAAAATATATATAAAAAACGGCATTTTTAAACCATTTTAAAAAATGGTATATTTAAAAAAAATGGTATTTCTGACCTCGCCTAGGGTGGAAATGGGGTACTAGGTGACGAAATTTTTAAATTCTTATGTCATTTTCGGGCTCCCCAGAGTTGATTAAATAGGAAGCGATCTTTCAGTCAAACAAATACTACAATTCTGGCTTTTCATCCTTTTCTGACCTAGCTTGGGTGGAAATATTTGAAATCTGCTAACTAATGGAATTTTCCAATTCAGATGCCATTTCCGGTCTCCCGGACTCGATTAATAGGAAACAACCTTTCAATTACATATTTTTTCAATTATGTGTTATATTATTATAGTTGACAAGGAAATGTATACTTTTATGGTTATAATAGGGTTGAGATATCAGAGTGAGCTGAGTATTCTTGGTCATTGAGAGTCGGTAGCAGAACTGGATAACATCATGTTTCTTGTAGACATAAGATAAAGCACTGTCAGTATTATTCTTGTATACAAACTGAAATTTTATTAACAACCTTAATTCAATATTTACTTATTAAAACAGTGAAAATCTTTCGACATCTTAATTTCTTTCCTTATTAGCCTTCACGTACTCGGAACCGAAAACTTATTGATAATAATAGCACTTCTGATGTGACCAATAAGCTTGAGCTACTTCATGCTAAGCTGCTAAAGCCAGCCGCTGAAAAGCTCGGGCTACACCACGGGCTCATCCGTATTTTGTTCATTTGTAGTTTTTACATGTGTTTTGTCATTTTTCCTTTCATTTTTCTTTGTACTATGCTTTCTCCTTATTTTGTTAGCGGGTTATAAATAAATTATTATTGCTATTATTTAACATTATATTATAAATATTAAAAAGTAAATGACAAACTAAAAAAAACTAGGGGGAGGTGGGGGTTCTCATCGGGGGAGGGGTTAGGGCGGAAATAGAAAAATCCATTTTGGGAAAACAATATCTCAAAGTTTTCTTGGGAGAGGGGGGAGTGTCACAGAATCAATCTGCCAGGGAACTTGATCCAATCATATTATAAAAGAAACTTACTATTTAACGAATTGTTATAGATGATTGATGATTGATCAAAAAATGATTGTTATAGATGATTGATCAAAAAATGAATTGTTATAGATGATTGAGGATCAGATAAATGGTTGACTTCAAGTCCTCAATTAAATCATTACAGTAGAGAGCCTAGAGCAATGAGAGAAATTTTTTTTATCATGGTTTTCCTACGATTTTGTTCAACCATTCTTATTTATCTGTGAGGCTAATTAGACCTCTTACTTCCACCTTTTCAATAGGCGACATGTTCAGCTCATAAGCATTCAGCCTAAATATACCTTTTTTGTTTTAGATGTTAAAATAGGCTTACTTGGAAACAAAACGGTGATAGTTGGTAAAAATAACATAAAATGAAAGAAAAGATGTAATAACCTCCTAGAACCAACCGTCCAACCCGTTGGACGTTCGCTTCATAACTTTTTCGTTCAAGCTGAGCGAAGTCCAGTCTCAGCGATAGCACAGCTCATAAGAAGACACTTCAAGAGCCATGTGTGATTTTTTTTTTTCTCAGTTCTATAAGAAATGGCGGAGAACTTACAAGCAAACTCGTGTGTTAAGTCTGGACGTCGAAGAAGGGACCCAGTTAGAAAAACTTTGAAAAAAAAAATTAGTACGTTTTATGGGCTGAAAAAAACTTGCAAGTACACTGAGAATAGGCTACTGCTCTAGGCCAAGAACATTGATAATGTTCACATGTAGCCCCATCTACTGGTCGATATTTTTGCTTGTCCAACCGACTGGACGTTCGGTCTGAACGCAGAGGTCCAACCGGTTAGACTGTTTAGTTTTATTTGTTTTCAAGACGTTTGAAGTTGCTGCCGATCTAAATGAAGGTCTTGAAGACCAAGGCAGGGTCCTTGACTCATAGGCACATCCTAGGATTGCAATAGTCCTTTTTAGATTACTGACAACCGTGTTAATACTCGAAACCTTCACGTAAATTATTAACAGCAGCCAATCAGAGTCGACAGAGCTGGATAGCATATTTACTCAAAGCATGTGTGAGCGAATGAGCAAAAGCATTTCCAATTAAAACGCCGCCTTAAGAGATCTATTTTTATGGTTTTTGTATGTTGACAGGTTGGATGTATGTAACTTACCTGAACCCCGTTTTGTGGTTTTTGTTCTTGCTGATAAGCAATCTGAATCCAGTTTTCTGTAACCGAATTTTTATTTTTTCAGTTTCGGTTAAAGATGCACTGTCATTACTTGATGACAGTGGCCTCAATGACTTAGAAGACAGCGGATCTTCCAGGGCATTTACTCCAAGCGTGGGTAGGCACATGCTCAAAAGTAATTCCAATTAAAACGACGTCTTGAGAGGTCTATTTATCGTGGCTTTTGTATGTTGACAGGGTGGATGTATGTAACTAAGCTGAACCAGGTTTTGTTCTTTT
This sequence comes from Artemia sinica, assembly GCA_027921565.1. NCBI lineage: Eukaryota > Metazoa > Arthropoda > Branchiopoda > Anostraca > Artemiidae > Artemia > Artemia sinica. The sequence continues at coordinate 45,592,420 of CM051258.1, forward strand.
TGTTCTTGCTGATAAGCAATCTGGATCCAGTTTTCTGAATTCATCTTTTTTTTTGCAGTTTCGGTTAAAGATGTACTGCCATTACTTGATGACAGTTACCTCAGTGACTTAGAAGACAGCAAAGACAATGAATCTGATCCTAACTAGAGTGTCCCGTTCGCTGCTACGGCGGATGAGCAGCTATTAGATACTGAAGAGGAGCCAGTTCTTGAAACTTTAAGCATCAGGAACTTCCATGTTCTTTTTGAATATAAAGAGGAAGATCCTTCAGCTTCCAGTGTGGAAGACGAACCAGGTATTCCGAGTAGTGGTACAGGAGAGACTAAGTCTGGCAAAGTATGTCGTCCACTTAGAAAATGGACACAACCGTCCTCACTTAACGACCTCTTCCAGTACCTGCCAACGACTACTGATGATATTTCTCCCAGGACTAAATGGAAACCGCACCAATAATTCTTTGAGTACTTTCCGGATAGTGTGTTTGAAACGAATGACATTTGCCATGAGCTACAACTTCCTCAAACAAAATACAGGCAAATCCCTTTCGGTATCGTCTACTGAACTGAGAAGTTTTTTGATCTGTCAATTATTATGAGTAACCTGAAGTTCCCGAGAATACGTATGTACTGGAGCCAGAAGTTCAAAGTACCTGTTGTCTGCCAAAACTTGTCTCAAGACAGATTTTTTACAATACGACGGAATTTAAAGTTCCTCGTTTATGACGATGTCGAACCGGAGACAAAGACGACAGATCGCTTGTGGAAACTCAGGCCTCTCTACTAGAAGCACTTTGCCAACAGTATTTGACACTGAAACGAGAGATGTTTTTGAGTATATATGAGCGGATGATCCCGTTTGCAGGAGGGTGAAATCTGAAACAGTATGTTCCCAACAAATCTAATACCCTTGGACTGAAGAATTTCGTGTTGGCTGGATCCTCGGGCTTGGCGTACGATTTCACGATCTACCAGGGAAGAAAACCACTTTACCCCCAGACCTGCAAAGTAAGGGATTAGGAACTGCAGTTGTTCTTCACCTTTCGAAGGAGGTAAAAGAGGGCTCTTACCCCTATTTTGACAGGTATTTCACCAAAATCCGGCTGTTAGAAGGGCTCACAGATGCCAAAGTAAATTTAACCGGGACACTTCAGTATTCCGGGACGTCGGCATTCAGCATTCACACTAGTAAAGTTCAGATTAACACTGTTTTGAATCTTTAAATTATTCCCGCTAACCATTAAATTACTTAAATGATTAGTAACATTAATACTCTAATGAACAATTAAAGCTGAGTTTTCTGATTCCCGATACACTCTATCTATTTTAATTAGATTTGGGCCATTATTGGAAATCGCTTGGTAAAAAATTTGACATAAGAATTGTTAGGTTCAAATAAATGTTGACGGCCCAATAATCGTTTTAAACTAAGGTGTACTTACAAGGAATAATCACTTCAATTTCATATCCTCTAGGTCCAAGCATTACTGATTTTCTTTTCCAACTGCAGTTCGAAACTGAAGCTTCAATTGGATATTATCGTAACTGGCAAGAGAAAAGTTCGTAATTAGTCAAATAATATAAACCTTCACTATTTGTGATAAAAGGTAAAATTAATTCAGGAATTGGATCCTAGAAATAATCAGGAATCAGCAACAGCCTCTAGTTTATCATCACATCACCATAATTAGTTTTCTGCTGAACGAATAGAATTTTGGGAAAAAGAGAGAGTTTGGGCAAATCTAAGAATCTATGCTTCTAATCTTTTCAATGTGAATTTCGATCGGTAGGTTAGATTTGGATTTTAAAAAGGTAATAAGACATCGATCATTGCTATACTGACCATTCAAACCCCGATCAACAGATAACAGCCAGAAATACGGAGCGTTATAGTTCTTTTATCAAATAAGCCAGAAAGATACAAAATAAACACAACAGCATAACGTTTAATACCTAAATCTCTGAAGAAATAATTTCAGAGATTCCCCAGTTTCCCCAGAAAAGAGATTTCCCTTTCTAAGCCTCAAAAAAGGAGACGAGCTAATTTTCACTTATTATTTACTATATCAGCAAATCTTCAAATATGTTTATATGTATTTGTGTATAAACCTTCAGAATTTAAGTTCAACCTATGGAAGGATTATTGGCATTGTGGAGAAGGCCTAGTTTTCATGGGCTTATCAAGATACAGCAGCATGTTCTAGTCACGTCAAAGTTGAGATAGTAACATCCAAAAATGATTAAAGCCCTAAAGAGAAAGAATTAATGAAAGAAATGAGCCTTTTGTTCACTTAATTTCCAATTTCAAGTCAAATGCACATTCAAAAATTACAACTTTTAAAATATTTTTAACAGTTGCAACCAACCAAAAAAAAAAAAAAAAAAAAAAAAAAAAAAAAAAAAAAAAAAAAAAAAAAAAAAAAAAGATAGCATTACAGCCATTCATATATACCATTGAAAAGAAACAACAGAGAGAGAGGGGACGAGTTCTCACATGAAGCCATCCTAAAACACCATTTGACACATAGGGCTATCATGATCGTCATAAAGTAAAGAGGTAGACATCTAAAATATTCAAAACTTCCACTTGAACGAATCCTTTAAAAACTATTTAGAAAAAAAAAACAGATTTCAAAGTGCAAAAACAAATTGAAAAAGAGCCCAGCAAGCCACCGTTCGGCTTGGGGGTGAAGGCAGTTCGGCTTGGGGGTGAAGGCAAATCAAAATTAATCTAGGGTTCAACTATTTCTAGAGAATGTTACAACACTCAGGAAACACTACCTCCACCTAAGAATATTGAAACTTTACTCAACCTAAGGTAATTTTTAAGGACTATTCTTGGCAACATACTAATTTGGAGATTGAAAAAGGAGATCTGGGCAGATTGGCTTCTAAAAGGCTCTATTTATTAATCATTTCATAAAATTGTCTAGTAAATTTGCTGATTTCAATCTGGAGGCTATACTTATTCTTTGTTAGTTATAGTCAACATAATTATGGGATTAATTTAACAGAAAATTTCACTTATTAATGTCGAAATGAGTAGTTTTGCTAGCGAAAGCTGAGTTTTCTAATTTCCGATTCACTCTGTATTTTACAGTACGATTTGGCCCGATTGGCAAAGTTCAGAAATTTTCAACAGAGATATTTATTACCACATCATAGGTAGTATAAACTTAGGCTGGTTTTATTAGTTTTATTTTTTATTACTTTTTTGTGACAGCATAAGAGAGCTTTTTTATGAATGATCTTGACACACATTTATTTCATGACTTAAAAACAAACGATTACAACAAGGTAGAACATGAACAGATTCTAACTTGTTTTACCCCATTATGTTGCCTAATAGTTGAAAAATACTGAAAAACTGGTTTGAGTTGCACGAGGGTTCAGTTAAAGGGGGTTCAGTTGCACAGGGGTTCAGTTTCACGGGGGTTTAGTTGCACGGATGTTCAGTTAAACGGGGTTGAGTTGCACAGGGGTTTAGTTACACGCACACCTATTAAAACACTTACTGTCTAAATTCTAGATTATCGTGTAAAGCCTTTTGTCTTTCAAAATAGACCAAGGAGCAATGTGGTTACCTATTTAGGATTATCTATCAAAAAGGCAGGTTAACTTTCATCAGATTTGTCTTTGTTTCAGATTTGTCTGAGGCTCCATATGTTTGAAAAATCAAGGAATTCAGAATCGGACGTGTCGTCCGAATTATTAACTTTCTTTCTATTTGACCAATATTCTAAAATGCTATCAGAAGTGCAAACTAGAAGAAAAATTTCAAACTAGATGAATATATATATATATATATATATATATATATATATATATATATATATATATATATATATATATATATACATATATACATATATATTATATATATATTATATTATACATATATATATATATTATATATATATATATACAGTATATATATATATATATATATATATATATATATATATATATACATATATACAGTATATATATATATATATATATATATATATATATATATATATATATATATATATATATATATATATATATATATATATATATATATATCTATATATATGATCATAAGCATCCTCCATACATTTTTAATGTATGGAGGATTTTAAACCTTCTTTAAATGTCTCCCTTAATGTTCGCGCAGATAAAATTACCTGGAAATCGAAAAGATTAAAAGTGGACAGAAAAGATAGGTTTTGAGACTTATAATTTACCTAAAATGTAATCAGTCAAAATAATCAGGACAAATCATCATAAGAGTAAATCGAAAAGGACCATGCATTCAACAAGATTTCTTTGTTCTGTTTGATGTTCCGTACATGTACCACAACAGTTCTTATGAAACATGACAAATTGTGGATAAATTAGGCTTAGATGTTGATGGATGTTAGAAATAGATGTTTTACTTTTATAACTTTAATAAATCTAATAATATTAACATTTTGATTACTAAATTTCAGTATATGTATATTAAACTGACAATGCACATTCATTTGTATTTTTTCAGTGAAGTGTAAATTTTTTTCTGGCCTTGGGAAGGCATAGGGGTTTTACGCCCAACTTATGGTAATTTCTGCTCGTTTTAAGTTTGACTCAGTTAATTATGGTAATTTTTGTTCGTTGAGTTTTATTTATTTATCGATGCTGATTTGTGGTAGTTTCACGCTTGGTAGATTATTTGATTTTATTTTTGTTCATTTTTGTTACTTTATTCGTTTTATATTGACATAGTCTTTTCAGGGAAAAAGAAAATAATACTTTAAATCTTTTCGTTTTTAAGACTTTATAGTTTGGCCTGCTATTTCTAAGCTGGAGAAAAATTTTCCGCAATTTTTAACAACATGCAACCTTTTAAAAATCTGGACACAAATAGTACTGTTTAATTTAGTTTCCTACCTCCTCTAGTTGACCTGAAATGGAAAACTTGATGCAATTCGCAAAAAAAAATCTGTTTACTTTTTTTTATAGCTTGGATACACTTAGGCTATTTTGACTTGGTTAAATTTTAAGAGCAGAAGTAGCCCCGAAAGTTTGAACATAATACCCTCAGTCGTTCTTGGGATACTGTTGAGATGCCTTATTGGGAATTAGCATTATCACAGTGCATTTTGATTTAATGCTTAAGGTAACATTTAGTTTTTAAGCATAATGGGCAAATAAGAGGGTGGGCGTGGGAGGGTTGGAGTGGAAGGGGGATTAGTTGTCCTCCAAATACTTTCGACTAATAAAAAGGGGATCAGCCGTTTCTATTTTCAATAGAATAAGCCCTTTCCGAAGTTCCCACGACAACTCCTTCGATACGAAGTGCGCTGGTCTAAACAACAACAACAACAACAAAAAATAATACATTATATCCACATCGAAAATGTTAAGCCTTCCAGTCACTGTCGACTATTAAAAAGGGCACTAGGCCTTTTGATTTCCAATCGAATGAGCCCTTTTGGAAACGAAAACGCTTTTAAATTTATGCCCCAGGGCATAAATTACAATCCTTACCTTAAGGTCTGTTAGGGTGGTTGTCATCCTCTAAGACCGAATTCACAGAACTTTCAACTACGTTAAACAAAATGGCTATCTCAAAATTTTGATTGGATGTGTTTGGGGAAATGGTGGGCGTGAGAGGGGCGGTAGTCGCTCTCCAATCCCTTTCAACTATTAAAAAAGGCCCTAGCCCTTTCAATTTCCAATCAAATGAGCCCTTTTGAAGTTTCTACGACAAAAATTTCAATAAAAATCTTATATGCTCCCAGGGCATAACTTACAACCCTTGCCCTGAGTGCAAGGGGGGGGAGGGGGTGTCATTCTCAAAGACCTAATTTCCAGAACTTTCTACTAAGTTGAACAAAATCGCTATCTGAAAATTTTGATTGGATGTGTTTGGAGGAATGGTGGGCGTGAGAGGGGGGTTAGTTACCCTCCAATCACTTTCGACTATTACAAAGGGCACTAGCCCTCTCAATTTCGAATTGAATGAGCCCCTTTTTGAAATTTTACGACAACTCTATCTATAAAACCTTATATGCCCCCAGGGCAGAACTTACAACCTTTGCCCTTGGGGCTCTGGGGGGGTTTGTCATCCTTAAATACATAATTTCCAGAACTTTTGATTACGTTGAACAAAATGGCTATCTCTAAACTTTGATTGAATGTTTTTGGGGAAATGGTGAGCGTAAGAGGGGGGTTAATTACTCTCCACTCACTTTCAACTATTAAAAAGGGCAATTTTAATTTCCAATCAAATGAGCCCTTTTTGAAATTTCTATAACAACTCACAGGGCCGGAGATATTGACCCCAGAGGCATAGTTGTTTGACTTGAAAAAATAAAGACAATGTACGCGCATAAAACCACTTACCTTGAAAACCGATAATATAGAGAATGTTGAACAAGTTCGAGACACTTTGAATTTCCGGGAATCCTTCATTGGTTACTAAGACAACCTGAAATCACGAAATGATACTTAAATACTGAATTAAAAAGAACTTAAAATATGACATTTTATCAGCAAGCGATCAGTGGTAGTGACGAAATGATATCATATTTGTATCAACCACAGCATGTTATACATCATTTCAAATCAAATAGGACTTCAGCTTTATGAAACCGTTTTATTTTTCGTATTGAAAAATTGCTCACAGCTACATTATTAGAATCTATTCCTTCATTTTATTGACGAAATCCAAAAAAAAAAACAACAACAAGGGAAATTGACAAGAGACGAAGCTAAAGTTTATTTGGATCCAACCAGATATTTTCTAAACGGCCCAATGCACCTACGTAACCGGTGTACAGCCACAGAAATAGACAGTCAAGAACCAGCCAAAGTTTTAAGTGAAAAAAATAACTAAGAAACAAATATGAAGGAAAATCCTCTTTTAGCGAAGTGTATACTAGTCAATTGAAGTAAAAACAAAATCCACGTCGTCTATCGTGAATATAAAGGGAATAAGAAGGTGCCCATGACATCTCCCTCCCTATTTCACGCAGAATCTGCCAATTAGATGGAATTACCCCCTCCTCCGCAGTTAACTCCAGCATTAGCAACTTCATTTTTAATGTCTTGATATGAATGTCGATTCTAAATGGCATGGAAAAAGACAGCCAATTTGAAAGTGAAATTCCCTTCCTGTGTGCAGGTTATATGAGTATAGATAAATAAATAAATATTATAAAATTATATAAATAAATAAAATCAAACAAGTAAGGGGAGAATAATCTAATATGTACAGTTTAGAAATCTAGAAAATTACTTACTTGATCGTCATACAAGCTGGGTAGTGCCGGGCATCATTAACTTCCTCCCTATATATTTAACTGGTAGAACTTTCTTTGTCTCCTGAATGATTGTTTCAGAACTTTCCTGAACGTGTCCAGAGCTTTCTTTCCCGAGTGTTTCGCAGAAAAAAACATCTGAAAATGGGAATGATTAATGGTGTATAGAAAAGAAAATCCCTCAAGATTTACAATTTACCTAGAATGTTATCAGTCAAAGTAAGTTAGCAACATGGAATCATTCAGACATATGCTTGTCAATAAATACATCATTTAATAAAAGATGTTCTTCTTCGCGTGGGTAGCAACATGGAAATAGTTTTTTCTTTTTAAAATATGGTCATATTGTAAATTCCTGATATAGAATGAGAAAATACATTATTATAATAAACGCGGAAGACTGATATAAATTGGTGGCTCCATATGCTAGGTGATTTAAAGTGTGTCTAAATAAGGGCAAATAATGCTTAGTAGACTATACAAGAACCACAGCTATTTAACAAATTTAGAATGTATCAAATATGATCAGTAAATATAAATTAGCAACATCTTTTTTTATGACGTATGGGTTTCAATAACGTAAGCTTCAATAATTTAACAGAAAACATATCTTTTCTACAGTCTTTCAGACAGAAAAACGTATGAAATTTTATTCCAGAAAAATACGTCAGACTAAAAAAAGAACGCGGGACAATATGCACAGCTGAAATCTACAGTAGATTTAGCTCACCTCCCTCAATCCCTAGTTTTTCGGACTTGTGCAATCATTTATCTTCTCCGAGCTTGCGCCCCTCCCCTGGAGACCTCTGATTAGAGACCAGCATTGCAATAGACTACATGTTCAACTCACAAGCGTTCAGCCAAAATATTCTCTTTTTTTATTTAAAAAAAAACACTCTAGGGATTAAAAAATACTTACACCCTAGATGTGAAAATAGGCTTTAATAGAAACCAAACGGATATGCTTGGAACAAAGAAGACCCCTCCTCAAAGGATTATCCAAAAGACCCCCAGAAAAGTGATGACCTAAATGTGCTTTGGACTCTTACAGTTAGGGAAGGAGGCAGGTCAGGTTTCTAACAATTAAGATAGCCTTTACTTTTCTTTGAAAAACTTCTTTTACGGAATTTTTATTATTATTAATGACATAGTAAAAAGCGAAATACATCCTATATATATTTTTTGAAACTAGAATCAAAATAAATAGTAATATTTCTTTAAAGAGGCATTTGGAGAGAATATTCACTTAATGCCTTATATACAACTTTAATTAAAAATGATTTAGCAAATTATATTAAAAAAACAGTAAACAATACCACTCAACCTGTTATGGGATAGACCTTCTAGGCTCGCTGCCAAAAAGGCAAGATTAGCTTTAAGAGCTTAGATCATAATTTTGAAATAGCCATTTTGTTAAAAATAGTCAAAAGGTCAAATTACTATGCCTCCGACAATGACAATGCCCCCAACAGACCCCGTAGCAAGCGTTGTAAGATATAAAACTTACCCGTTCTTAACATATAAGGTTTTTTATTCGGAAAAGAGGGTATGTTTGATCCTGGGTCTCTAAAAGGTACTGTATCAGGGTGTTGAGAGGGGTACCGATCACAATCAAACACACATTGTGCCCTCTGGTTGTCAAAAAGGAACATCAACAACATCTAAGGATCAGCTGAGGTTATTAAGTTGAAACTTTCAGGGTCTTTTTAGGGAAAAAAATAGATACAAAGTAGGTGAAAACCAACCACCTTAACATGTTGTTACAGAAATAAAGGAAATTCTTAAAACTGTACAATGTCTTTTTTCTTTTTTTTCATGTGTTGATAACGATTTTTTTACTACAAATTTTGCCGAGAATTGTATTTGAAGAAAGCAATCCATTGGAAACTTAACTTTACATACTGTTTATAACAAATATTCTCAATCCACTAATAAGCCGCACTGCTGATTTGACTTTTCCTGTTGGCTCTGTAAATAAGAAAAACTCCTTAAGGATGATTTAGATTCCTCTATATTTGAAGATCAATCTAAAAGTGATATCAGTATCCTTTTGGCTTGCTCAGTCATCGAGAGCTTAGCTCCCTGGCAACAGTTTTCTCCTCATGCTTTTAACTTTTATTCCTAAAATCAATTTTTAGGTTAAAACTCTATTTTTTCATCAAGAGGCATCAACGGTACCAAGTGCTGTCTTTGGCTTTGACGACAAAGAGGATTTCCAACAATTCAATTCATATAATCGTATATTTATGGCTCGTATTTATTTACTATATTAATTCAATATTCATTTATTCTACCTATTTAAATTTATTTACGGAATACCGATAAGGCAAGTTCTTTGGAACGCAGCATAAGTCAGCCATAAGGGAGATCAACGGGTGCACATAATTTTAAAAATTCTTTCAAGGTAAATGAGTCCTTTAATATTTCATTGACCATTCAAACAAATTCCAGCTTTTTTCTTCTCGTCCATGGGATCCCCGTTTCAATTTACCCCTAGAACTAACCAAACCTTAGTTTTGTTTCTGGGTACTTGTAACATAAACGCCCTACCGCTCAAGTTGGTTATTCATTGACGCATCATAGTATATAGTATATTCTTCGATGCATTCATTCATTGCCGCATGGATAGTATATGCCTTTCGGCATATCAGTTCAGTTTTAGTTCTCATTCAGTGAACATCTAAAAAGCGGATTATATATATGACTGAAATTGTGAAATACATGATCCAACATTCAATTAGTTTGACTTGTGAAATATATATCCCACAGAATTTGTCGAGAAGTTTATTATCTTTGGATTTTGCTGAGAAGTTCACTCGGAATTGCTGTTAGCCGTGGCATTATTAACGGCGGCTTAGCTAATTGCACGCTTTGAGTCAGCGTGGATTAAAAAATTGACTCTTAAACAGGTACGCCTTTCTATTTTAAGTAGCTAGTAATTACCATCAAGATGACGGAATCAACGGAAGTCCAGCTACAGATTTTAAAGAAATTAAATGAAATGTCAATAGAGCTTTAAAAAACTGGATCCCTTGTGCGAAAAGGTAGAAAAATTATCTATGGAATTTTCGTCAATTTCGGAATCTCTAAATAAGAAAATTTGTGAAGTGGAAAAAAGATCGGAAAATACAGAGGCGGAAGTTCGTGAGCTTAAAATGGAAATTTCAAAGAATAAAAAGATAATGGATAGAATCGAGGCGGATCAAAAAAGGTGTAATGTGATACTCTACAATTTTGACCCAAAGATAAGGGGTTCTAGTCTAAAAGAGGACATTCTTAGATGCTTAAATGAAATAGTAAGAGGTGCCAGGTTTATGCAGACAGATATTAAGATGTTTTTCGTTTACCTTCAAACCAGAAAGTCAAACCAGTCGTAATTAAATTAGCGTCTATGGAATTAAAAAAATCCATATTTACTTCGGCTGCACTTTTCAAAAGGTTTCATTTGTCAGTAGCCCCAGATTATACTTCTTCAGATTTATTGGCACGGAGCAAGTTGATACCGATTTTGGAAGCCGGGCGTACGGAAGGCCATTTACGTCCAAAGCTGAGGGGCGTGAGACTTTTCGTGGGGGATAAGATTTTTGCATACGATAGTGAATTGGGTAAAGTGAAAGAAATTTATCGAGAATAACGGAAGGTTATAGCAGTAGAGGAAATAAGAACCCATGATCATCAGAGTTCCGATTTAAATCGTAATATGCACACCGGAAATGAAGTAATGGTCATTGCAAGTTCACTAAGTAACGAAGGATCAAAATCAGTCACGCTAGGGATAGCGAATGAAGTTCAAAAAGAAAAACCTATGAGTGTTGAGGTGGCTAGCCCTAATGTTGATTCTAAAGAACCTGGTACATCTTACGCACAACATTTAACAGCCAAAATTGTAAATAAAGAACTCTGAATTCGGAAGTTTCCCCAGACAATAGCATTCCCTTGTAAAACTTAAAAAAAGGCAGGGCTAAATTTTAAGAACGGATATGCACTGTATCAGCAACCCTTAAATTACCCATGAAAAAGAATGAGTCAGGTATTAGAACAAAGCCGGTGACGGAATTGATACAAAAAAATTCCTTAGAGCGCTTTGTCACCAAATAAAGGAAATCCAAAATAGATTGTGAAAAAAACAAGTTCAATCTGTATAAAATTATATAATCAGCATTAACTTATTCTGCAAATAGAATTACATGAAAAAGCATTATAAGAAATTAAAAATAGATTTTGAAGATATGAAATTGCACCTCCAAATTATAGTCTACTCGTAAATCCTGATTTAAGCCGAAGATTTAGGGTTAGGTCAACAGCTAAAGACGACAAAATAAATACGAGTCCCTATCGTATCAGCAACGCATTATGAAAAGGTAAAAAAAAAATCGCACAAAGAAATAAAGGGAAGCAAACTCATATGCGATTATGTCTTACCTGGGATTTCAAATGTCTACCTCGAGGTTTCAAATGTCTATTGAAAATGTCAATGTTCAAATATCTGTTTGAAAATAAACCTCGAGGTTTCAAATGTATGTTGAACCTTCTTTTGAAGGAGTCAACAGAGGGATTTGCTGGAATAATTTCCCCAGGAAGATCGTTCCAGATAGAAGTGCAACGCCGGATGAAGTTCTTCCTCAAGTACTCGGTTCTTGGCGTGTCCTTCTTTAGATAATTGGACCGAGCTGTGTGCCTTTGCGTCTGTCTTTTCGGTTGGATAAAGGGAGGAACAAAACGAGAGAGCTCGTTTGAGGGAGGCGAATTCATGTACTTGTAGAAAAACAGGCATCGACCCTACATCCAACCTTTCTTTTAGAGGCTGGAGCGAGTCATGTGCAGAGGCACAGCTAGCCCTGTTTGCCCTATCCTGAATCTTTTGGAGTGGTGCTAACACCGTTTTCGGGGCACCAGCATATAGCGGGTGTCCATATTCAGCTGTGGCTCTGATATAGGACTTGTAAAGTGGGATAATCGAGCTGGATGGAAGGTTTCTATAGCAAAGAAAAACCTTTTCTAGTCGTTTTTCAGAAGTTTTTTACGTTATTGTTATTTAACTTGTGGTTTAACTTGTTATTGTTGTTGAACTTGTTATTTTATTGTTTTGTTTATTGTTATTTTATTGTGGTTTAACTTGTTATTGTCTTAGGAAAATTTTCATCAACAAATTTCGGAAAATTCAAGTCCGAGCAAGATGAGTGTCCTGGACAACTGATACCCTGTTCTTCCTTTGATATTATCTAAGTAGTTAATAATATAAAATAAGTTCATCACTTGGAGAGCAGTGAATAAAATCAGGAAATAAATCCTCAAGAACCTCAAGTGATGGAATTGGAAAAGTTATTTTCCAATTCCATCATTTTCTTTACTTTCATTTTGGCTTTTTTCTTTACTTTTTGCTTCATTGAATTTGCGAAAGTAAGGTAAACATATCCGTTTTGTCCTTAAAAACACTTCTTTTAATGAAAAACAAGTTTCTAACGTAGTATATTTCTTTTAAGCTGTTGTTAGGAAACTGGGCATGCCTTAGTGCTTGGCACTGAACTACTGTAAAAAAAAATATATATAAATATATATAAAAAAATATATATATAAAATATATATAATATATATATAAATTATATATATATTATAAAATATGTACACAATTATCCTACTCGTCATGCTAGAGATATACGGACACCTCAAGTTACTAGTACTAGATCGCTATTTTCAATACGTCATGTGGGGCCAGTTGTCTGGAATAATTTGCCTGTTTCTTAAAAAGTTCAGCGAATCTATGTGAATTCCGTCGGGACCTTAAAACCCTTTGTCTCCATAGGTATGAATTTGTATGAATTTGTTTAAAGGGTGGTATAGTTGAGTCACTCTCAGGTTTGCCCGGAACCCGTTTTTCCCGTTTTTCCTATATATTTTATTTTTTTTTTTGTTCCGTTTATTTATTATTTATGGGATGGCGGCGGGAAGTTTTGGAGCATGTGAAGTATTGATTTTTGGCTATTGCGACCAGAAGCACCGAACAAGCGTTAGCTTATGGAAGGTCATTTGTTTTTTTTGCGTTGTGTTGTTTTTGGAATAAACCCTTATCTTATCTTAAAAAACGGCATTTTTAACCATTTTAAAAAATGGTATATTTTAAAAAAAATGGTATTTCTGACCTCGCCTAGGGTGGAAATGGGGTACTAGGTGACGAAATTTTTAAATTCTTATGTCATTTTCGGCTCCCCAGAGTTGATTAAATAGGAAGCGATCTTTCAGTCAAACAAATACTGCACAAATTACAATTCTGGCTTTTCATCCTTTTCTGACCTAGCTTGGGTGGAAATATTTGAAATCTGCTAACTAATGGAATTTTCCAATTCAGATGCCATTTCCGGTCTCCCGGACTCGATTAATAGGAAACAACCTTTCAATTACATATTTTTTCAATTATGTGTTATATTATTATAGTTGACAAGGAAATGTATACTTTTATGGTTATAATAGGGTTGAGATATCAGAGTGAGCTGAGTATTCTTGGTCATTGAGAGTCGGTAGCAGAACTGGATAACATCATGTTTCTTGTAGACATAAGATAAAGCACTGTCAGTATTATTCTTGTATACAAACTGAAATTTTATTAACAACCTTAATTCAATATTTACTTATTAAAACAGTGAAAATCTTTCGACATCTTAATTTCTTTCCTTATTAGCCTTCACGTACTCGGAACCGAAAACTTATTGATAATAATAGCACTTCTGATGTGACCAATAAGCTTGAGCTACTTCATGCTAAGCTGCTAAGGCCAGCCGCTGAAAAGCTCAGGCTACACCACGGGCTCATCCGTATTTTGTTCATTAGTAGTTTTTACATGTGTTTTGTCATTTTTCCTTTCATTTTTCTTTGTACTATGCTTTCTCCTTATTTTATTAGCGGGTTATAAATAAATTATTATTGCTATTATTAACATTATATTATAACTATTAAAAAGTAAATGACAAACTAAAAAAACTAGGGGGAGGTGGGGGGTTCTCATCGGGGGAGGGGTTAGGGCGGAAATAGAAAAATCCATTTTGGGAAAACAATATCTCAAAGTTTTCTTGGGAGAGGGGGGAGTGTCACAGAATCAATCTGCCAGGGAACTTGATCCAATCATATTATAAAAGAAACTTACTATTTAACTTGCGAAACCAATAAAACAGAATTGGAAAATGTCTTCTACGAGTTGATGTTCATCATGTGGTAAATTGGGGCACGCGATAAGCCGAACAACTTCACTGCAGAGCCTAAAGCAAATAAAAAGGTATTAAAGTACCATAATTGTCGTAAAATTTATGTAAATTAGAAGGAATATGCATCAGGTAGAGTACATGGACACTGATTTTTCAACACAAGTCAGAGAGGGCAAGTGCATTCATCATTCACAACAAGCAACTTACATCACTATAGTTAGATCTGTAAATACAGACATGAACTAATGTAATTAATCACCCATAACTCTAAATTTCTCATGGATTTGACTCTAAGTACACCATCGTTAAATAAAAGCCACAGAACTTGGTCACTTTTTTAATAAGTTTTAACTACGAGCAACAACACCCAGCTCGGCCCCTTGGCAGACGTAGACTTTTTCCTGATGATGAAGCAAGGCAAATCAAGACAGGGAAGATACTAAATTATACTCTGGCTCTTGGAGGATTTTTAGAGGTGGTAGCTTAACTCTTATTTGTGGCAATTTCTAGTCGTTTTAAAACTGACTTGATTATTCATTTGAATTTTTGTTTACTTTAGGTTGCATCTATTAATCAATAGTAACATCTGTTAATTTTGTTTGATATGGCTTCTCATTTTTATTCGTTATCTTTCATTTATACCTTCAAAATATTATCTGTTCATATAGATTTGACTTATCACATGAATTTATTTCTGCTAGCATTAGGATTTATTACCAAACCTTAAGGTTTTTGACAAATATAGAAAACTTGGAAAAAACAACAGAATATTTTAATTTACAGTAAAAACTAAAAAAGCTTTTGGTAGTTTTTATTTTTTAAAAAAAGAAGAAAATAATAACTTTTCTGGATTATAAAATGGTTAGGATGAAGTTGTTCTGTCATAAGACATTTTTTATAATTTAGTTCTAAAAAAAAAGCGAAACTATTGTCCTTATAGCAAGTAGCTCGCATTTTTCTTCCTCGATTAAGAGCTAAGATCAAAAATAATACAACTGATGTTTTTATTTAGGTTTTCTCAATTTTGTCGGAAAAGGCTAAATGACGTTAGATGTATAGACATTTGGTATGGTGATAAATACAACGTAAGACAAATACTGAGCATATATTTAAACCGTCAACCATCAAATAATTTCTATTAGACTATTCAAGTTACAACAAATATCTCAAATCTATGGGAATAAATGAAGTTACATAATTCGTTTATGTAAGAGACAAGAAATATTTCCAGTGCAAGGCTAACAGTTTTGCAATTTACATCATAATACTTTGGGGTAATTAAGAAATAGCTCTCTACTTGTTCGATTCTCCTTTACTAGAGACTTTGAGAAATGGATAGTTATGTGATAGATTCATAGCCGTCAATCTAACAGAATAGACATTCAAGATGACTCTATTAATCTAGAAAAAAAAATGGGAACCAAAAAAAAAAAAATATCCATTTTTTAAGAAATATGTATACTGGTCACAAAAAAAAATGAAAAAAAAAAAAAAAAAAAAAATCCGTAACACGCAAAAATCTTAAACACGCAGGATAACACAGGGCAGCTTCTTGCTCGTACCCTAGTCCCCGAAATATTTATAATAATTTCCTATATTTTGCATTTAATTTTCCGATTCGTTCACGTCCCAATCTAAATTTTGTCAAACCCCCCCCCCTTGAAAAAACACACCACTCGACAAAAAAAGCACATACTAGAAGCTTCATTCTTATGTTTCTAAACGACATAGGATAGAGAAACGATCTGAAAACTGGGAAATCCCTTCCCTTGTGTCAGAAGCGCATCCAGGATTTTTTTTTCGGGGGCGGGCGGGGGGGGGGGGGGGTACTAATTTTTTTAGGGGGGGGCCTTACACAAAAACCTCAAAAAACGCATATAAATTTGTTTATATCCATTTTTGTTACATTTTTTCGAGTCAAACAAACATTTCGGGGGGAGGGGGGGGGTTCAAACCGGGTACCCCCCACCCGCCCCCCTGGATACGGCCTTGTCTTGTGTACTAGTTGTTTTTTAAACAAAAAAAAATCTTTAAAAAGAAGCGTACGTAAGCAAATACATAATTTAAGAATCTGAAGATTTACTTACTTGGAAGCTGGGTGGCGTAGTGTCATAAGCATACTTTATAGATTTTACTGGTAGAGCTTTCTTTAAATATCTCCTTGAATGTTCGCGCAGACAAAATTACCTGGAAATCAAAAGATTAAAAGTGAACAGAAAAAAAAGTTTTGAGACTTATAACTTACTTAAACTGTAATCAGTCAAAATAAATTAGCAACATAAAATCATTCAGACATATGCTTGTCAATAAAACATCATTTAATAACAATTGTGTTATATATATATTTTTTTTTTCTTACATATATGGGCAACAACATGCAGAAGTCTCCTTTCTCGGTAAAATTATCAATACACAGATGCAGAAGGCGGACTAAAAAAAAATGAATTGTTATAGATGATTGAGGATCAGATAAATGGTTGACTTCAAGTCCTCAATTAAATCATTACAGTAAAGAGCCTACCTTATCATGGTTTTCCTACGATTTTGTTCAACCATTCCTATTTATCTATGAGGCTAATTAGACCTCTTACTTCCACCTTTTCAATAGGCGACATGTTCAGCTCATAAGCATTCAGCCTAAATATACCTTTTTTGTTTTAGATGTTAAAATAGGCTTACTTGGAAACAAAACGGTGATAGTTGGTAAAAATAACATAACATGAAAGAAAAGATGTAATAACCTCCTAGAACCAACCGTCCAACCCGTTGGACGTTCGCTTCATAACTTTTTCGTTCAAGCTGAGCGAAGTCCAGTCTCAGCGATAGCACAGCTCATAAGAAGACACTTCAAGAGCCATGTGTGATTTTTTTTTTCTCAGTTCTATAAGAAATGGCGGAGAACTTACAAGCAAACTCGTGTGTTAAGTCTGGACGTCGAAGAAGGGACCCAGGTAGAAAAAACTTTGAAAAAAAAATTAGTACGTTTTATGGGCTGCAAAAATCTTGCAAGTACAACTGAGAATAGGCTACTGCTCTAGGCCAAGAACATTGATAATGTTCACATGTAGCCCCATCTACTGGTCGATATTTTTGCTTGTCCAACCGACTGGACGTTCGGTCTGAACGCAGAGGTCCAACCGGTTAGACTGTTTAGTTTTATTTGTTTTCAAGACGTTTGAAGTTGCTGCCGATCTAAATGAAGGGTCTTGAAGACCAAGGCAGGGTCCTTGACTCATAGGCACATCCTAGGATTGCAGTAGTCCTTTTTAGATTACTGACAACCGTGTTAATACTCGAAACCTTCACGTAAATTATTAACAGCAGCCAATCAGAGTCGACAGAGCTGGATAGCATATTTACTCAAAGCATGTGTGAGCGAATGAGCAAAAGCATTTCCAATTAAAACGCCGCCTTAAGAGATCTATTTTTATGGTTTTTGTATGTTGACAGGTTGGATGTATGTAACTTACCTGAACCACGTTTTGTGGTTTTTGTTCTTGCTGATAAGCAATCTGAATCCAGTTTTCTGTAACCGAATTTTTATTTTTTCAGTTTCGGTTAAAGATGCACAGTCATTACTTGATGAGAGTGGCCTCAATGACTTAGAAGACAGCGGAACTTCCAGGGCATTTACTCCAAGCGTGGGTGGGCACATGCTCAAAAGTAATTCCAATTAAAACGACGTCTTGAGAGGTCTATTTATCGTGGCTTTTGTATGTTGACAGGGTGGATGTATGTAACTAAGCTGAACCAGGTTTTGTTCTTTTTGTTCTTGCTGATAAGCAATCTGGATCCAGTTTTCTGAATTCATCTTTTTTTTTTGCAGTTTCGGTTAAAGATGCACTGCCATTACTTGATGACAGTTACCTCAGTGACTTAGAAGACAGCTAAGACAATGAATCTGATCCTAACTAGAGTGTCCCGTTCGCTGCTACGGCGGATGAGCAGCTATCAGATACTGAAGAGGAGCCAGTTCTTGAAACTTTAAGCATCAGGAACTTCGATGTTCTTTTTGAATATAAAGAGGAAGATCCTTCAGCTTCCAGTGTGGAAGACGAACCAGGTATTCCGAGTAGTGGTACAGGAGAAACTAAGTCTGGCAAAGTATGTCGTCCACTTAGAAAATGGACACAACCGTCCTCACTTAACGACCTCTTCCAGTACCTGCCAACGACTACTGATGATATTTCTCCCAGGACTAAATGGAAACCGCACCAATAATTCTTTGAGTACTTTCCGGATAGTGTGTTTGAAACGAATGACATTTGCCATGAGCTACAACTTCCTCAAACAAAATACAGGCAAATCCCTTTCGGTATCGTCTACTGAACTGAGAAGTTTTTTGATCTGTCAATTATTATGAGTAACCTGAAGTTCCCGAGAATACGTATGTACTGGAGCCAGAAGTTCAAAGTACCTGTTGTCTGCCAAAACTTGTCTCAAGACAGATTTTTTACAATACGACGGAATTTAAAGTTCCTCGTTTATGACGATGTCGAACCGGAGACAAAGACGACAGATCGCTTGTGGAAACTCAGGCCTCTACTAGAAGCACTTCGCCAACAGTATTTGACACTGAAACGAGAGCTGTTTTTGAGTATATATGAGCGGATGATCCCGTTTGCAGGAGGGTGAAATCTGAAACAGTATGTTCCCAACAAATCTAATACCCTTGGACTGAAGAATCTCGTGTTGGCTGGATCCTCGGGCTTGGCGTACGATTTCACGATCTACCAGGGAAGAAAACCACTTTACCCCCAGACCTGCAAAGTAAGGAATTAGGAACTGCAGTTGTTCTTCACCTTTCGAAGGAGGTAAAAGAGGCTCTTACCCCTATTTTGACAGGTATTTCACCAAAATAGAAGGGCTCACAGATGCCAAAGTAAATTTAACCGGGACACTTCAGTATTCCGGGACGTCGGCATTCAGCATTCACACTAGTAAAGTTCAGATTAACACTGTTTTGAATCTTTAAATTATTCCCGCTAACCATTAAATTACTTAAATGATTAGTAACATTAATACTCTAATGAACAATTAAAGCTGAGTTTTCTGATTCCCGATACACTCTATCTATTTTAATTAGATTTGGGCCATTATTGGAAATCGCTTGGTAAAAAATTTGACATAAGAATTGTTAGGTTCAAATAAATGTTGACGGCCCAATAATCGTTTTAAACTAAGGTGTACTTACAAGGAATAATCACTTCAATTTCATATCCTCTAGGTCCAAGCATTACTGATTTTCTTTTCCAACTGCAGTTCGAAACTGAAGCTTCAATTGGATATTATCGTAACTGGCAAGAGAAAAGTTCGTAATTAGTCAAATAATATAAACCTTCACTATTTGTGATAAAAGGTAAAATTAATTCAGGAATTGGATCCTCGAAATAATCAGGAATCAGCAACAGCCTCTAGTTTATCATCACATCACCATAATAGTTTCTGCTGAACGAATAGAATTTTGGGAAAAAAGAGAGAGTTTGGGCAAACCTCAAAATCTATGCTTCTAATCTTTTCAATGTGAATTTCGATCGGTAGGTAGTTAGATTTGGATTTTAAAAAGGTAATAAGACATCGATCATTGCTATACTGACCATTCAAACCCCGATCAACAGATAACAGCCAGAAATACGGAGCATTATAGTTCTTTTATCAAATAAGCCAGAAAGATACAAAATAAACACAACAGCATAACGTTTAATACCTAAATCTCTGAAGAAATAATTTCAGAGATTCCCCAGTTTCCCCAGAAAAGAGATTTCCCTTTCTAAGCCTCAAAAAAGGAGACGAGCTAATTTTCACTTATTATTTACTATATCAGCAAATCTTCGAATATGTTTATATGTATTTGTGTATAAACCTTCAGAATTTAAGTTCAACCTATGGAAGGATTATTGGCATTGTGGAGAAGGCCTAGTTTTCATGGGCTTATCAAGATACAGCAGCATGTTTTAGTCACGTCAAAGTTGAGATAGTAACATCCAAAAAATGATTAAAGCCCTAAAGAGAAAGAATTAATGAAAGAAATGAGCCTTTTGTTCACTTAATTTCCAATTTCAAGTCAAATACACATTCAAAAATTACAACTTTTAAAATATTTTTTAACAGTTGCAATCAACCAAAAAAAAAAAAAAAAAAAAAAAAAAAACGATACCAGAAGATAGCATTACAGCCATTCATATATACCATTGAAAAGAAACAACAGAGAGGGAGGGGACGAGTTCTCACATGAAGCCATCCTAAAACACCATTTGACACATAGGGCTATCATGATCGTCATAAAGTAATGAGGAAGACATCTAAAATATTGAAAACTTCCACTTGAACGAATCCTTTAAAAACTATTTAGAAAAAAAGCAGATTTCAAAGTGCAAAACAAATTGAAAGAAAGAGCCCAGCAAGCCACCGTTCGGCTTGGGGATGAAGGCAAATCAAAATTAATCTAGGGTTCAACTATTTCTAGAGAATGTTACAACACTCAGGAAACACTACCTCCACCTAAGAATATTGAAACTTATACTCAACCTAAGGTAATTTAACTTATACTCAACCTAAGGTAAGAAAAATACTGAAAAACTGGTTTGAGTTGCACGAGGGTTCAGTTAAAGGGGGTTCAGTTGCACAGGGGTTCAGTTTCACGGGGGTTTAGTTGCACGGATGTTCAGTTAAACGGGGTTGAGTTGCACAGGGGTTTAGTCACACGCACACCTATTAAAACACTTACTGTCTAAATTCTAGATTATCGTGTAAAGCCCTTTGTCTTTCAAAATAGACCAAGGAGCAATGTGGTTACCTATTTAGGATTATCTATCAAAAAGGCAGGTTAACTTTCATCAGATTTGTCTTGGTTTCAGATTTGTCTGAGGCTCCATATGTTTGAAAAATCAAGGAATTCAGAATAGGACGTGTCGTCCGGATTATTAACTTTCTTTCTATTTGATCAATATTCTAAAATGCTATCAGAAGTGCAAACTAGAAGAAAAATTTCAGCATTATAAAAAAGTGAAAAATTTGTCACTAAAACAACGATATTGTGCCTATTTTTAATTATAACGCGGAAGTAGATAATAATTCTTCAAGAAAATCACTTGATGTGAAGTAGCAATGGCTGCTTTTGAACTATTATGCTCGCTCAAGAATATCAATGTGGTGATGAAAACGAAATGAGAAATAATATCATCGGTGACATAATCGCTTAAAATGTTGAACGAGCACAGTTCTTATTTTGAATGACAAGATAGGAATTGAGGATTCGTTTACCTATGAGCCAACTATTTAAGCACAGTAACTTTGTTTTTAACGGAACATGAGTGAGTTATACGTACGAGATATGGCCCTTAGAGATAAAAGTACATACCTTTAGATATACGTCGCCAAAGGACTAATAGACTTTGTGTCTACTATGAACACTTGTTAACATGCGAACAAACACTTCGCGAAACCTGAAACAAAAGGATTTCCGTTAGGGCGTTGACAAAGAAATGGATAATTTTTTGGTTATAATAGGGTTGATATATCAGAGTGAGCTTAGTATTCTTCGTCATTGAGAGTCAGTAGCAGAACTGGATAACATCATGTTTCTTGTAGATATAAGATAAAGCACTGTCAGTATTATTCTTCTATACAAACTGAAATTTTATTAACAACCTTGATTCAATATTTACTTATTAAAACAGTGAAAACCTTTCGACATCTTAATATCTTTCCTTACTTGATTTCACGTACTCGGAACCGAAAACTTATTGATAATAATAGAACGTCTGATGTGACCAATAAGCTTGAGCTACTTCATGCTAAGCTGCTAAAGCCAGCCCCTGAAAAGCTCGGGCTACACCACGGGCTCATCCGTATTTTGTTCATTTGTAGTTTTTACATGTGTTTTGTCGTTTCTCCTTTCATTTTTCTTTGTACTATGCATTCTCATTATTTTATTAGCGGGGTTATAAATAAACTATTATTGCTATTATTAAAATTATATTATAAATATTAAAAAGTAAATGACATACTAAAAAAACTAGGGAGAGGGGGGGGGGGGTTCTCATCGAGGGAGGGGTTAGGGCGGAAATAGAAAACTCCATTTTGGGAAATCAATGTCTCAAAGTTTTCTTGGGGGGGGAGGGGGGACTGTCCTAGAATCAATTTGCCAGGGAACGTGATCAAAACACATTTTAAAAGAAACTTACTATTTAACGTGCGAAACCAATAAAACAGAATTGGAAAATGTCTTCTACGAGTTGATATTCATCATGTGGTAAATTGGGGCACGCGATGCCCCAAACAACTTCACTGCAGAGCCTAAAATAAATAAGAAAGTATTAAAGTATCATAATTGTAATAAAATTTATGTAAATTAGAAGGACTATGCATCAGGTAGAGTACGAGGACACTGATTTTTCAGCACAAGTCAGAGAGGGCAGGTGCATTCAACATTCACAACAAGCAACTTACATCACTATAGTTAGATTTGTAAATACAGACATGAACTAATGTAATTAATCATCCATAACTCTAAATTTCTCATGGATTGACTCGAAGTATACCACCGTTAAATAAAAGCCACAGAACTTGGTCACTTTTTTAATGAGTTTTAACTACGAGCAACAACACCCAGCTCGACCCCTTGGCAGACGTAGACTTTTTCCTGATGATGAAGCAAGGCAAATCAAGACAGGGAAGATACTAAATGATACTCTGGCTCTTGGAGGACTTTTAGAGGTGGTAGCTTAACTCTTATTTGTGGCAATTTCTAGTCGTTTTAAAACTGACTTGATTAGTCATTTGAATTTTTGTTAACATAACATCTGTTAATTTTGTTTGATATGGCTTCTCATTTTTTTC
This sequence comes from Artemia sinica, assembly GCA_027921565.1. Classification (NCBI taxonomy): domain Eukaryota; kingdom Metazoa; phylum Arthropoda; class Branchiopoda; order Anostraca; family Artemiidae; genus Artemia; species Artemia sinica. The sequence continues at coordinate 45,615,739 of CM051258.1, forward strand.
GTTTTATGTTTCATTTATACCTTCAAAGTATTATCTGTTCATATAGATTTGACTTATCACATGAATTTATTTCTGCTAGCATTAGGATTTATTACCAAACTTTAAGATTTTTGACAAATATAGAAAACTTGGAAAAAAAAACAGAATATTTTAATTTACAGTAAAAACTAAAAAAGCTTTTGGTAGTTTTTTTTAAAAAAAAGAAGAAAAATAATAACTTTTCTGGATTATAAAATGGTTAGGATGAAGTTGGTCTGTCAAAAACATTTTTTATAATTTAGTTTTTTTTTTTTTTAAAGCGAAACTATTGTCCTTATAGCAAGTAGCTCGCATTTTTCTTCCTCGATTAAGGCCAAAGATCAAAAATAATACAACTGATGTTTTTATTTAAGTTTTTCTCAATTTTGTCGGAAAAGGCTAAATGACTTTAGATGTATAGACATTTGATATGGTGACAAATACAACGCAAGACAAATACTGAGCATATATTTAAACCCTCAACCATCAAATAATTTCTATTAGACTATTCAAGTTACAACAAATATCTCAAATCTATGGGAATAGATGAAGTTATAAAATTCGTTTATATAAGAGACAAGAAATATTTCCAGTACACGGCTACAATTTTGCAATTTACATTATAATAATTTGGGGTAATTAAGAAATAGCTCTCTACTTGTTCGATTCTCCTTTACTAGAGACTTTGAGAAATGGATAGTTATGTGATAGATTCATAGCCAAGAATCTAACAGAATAGACATTCAAGATGACTCTATTAATTCAGAAAAAAAAAATAACCACTTTTAAGAAATGTGTATACTGGCCACAAAAAAAAAAAAAAAAAAAAAAAAAAAAAAAAAAAAAAAAAAAAAAAAAAAAAAAAAAACCGTATCTTAAACACGCTGGAGAACACAGGGCAGCTTCTTTCTCGTACCCTAGTCCCCAAAATATTTGTAATAATTTCCTATATTTTGCATTTAATTTTCCGATTCGTTCACGTCCCAATCTAAATTTTGTCAACCACCCCCCCCCCTTGAAAAAACACCACTCGATAAAAAAGCAGATACAAGAAGCTTCATTCTTATGGTTCTAAACGACATAGGATAGAGAAACGATCTGAAAACTGGAAAATCCCTTCCCTTGTGTCAGAAGCGCATCCAGGATTTTTGTTCGGGGGGGGGGGGGGGGTACTAAATTTTTTTAGGAGGGGGGGGGGGGGGTACACAAAAACCTCAAAAAACGCATACAAAATTTTGTTATGTCCATTTTTGTTACATTTTTACGAGTCAAAAAAACATTTCAGGGGGGGGGGGGTCAAGACCGGTAGCCCCCCCCCTGGATACGGCCTTGCCTTGTGTACTAGTTGTTTTTTAAACAAAGAAAAAAAATCTTTAAAAAGAAGCGTACGTAAGCAAATACATAATTTAAGAATCTGAAGATTTACTTACTTGGAAGCTGGGTGGCGTAGTGTCATAAGCATACTTTATAGATTTTACTGGTAGAAATTTCTTTAAATATCTCCTAGAAAGTTCGCGCAGACAAAATTACCTGGAAATCAAAAAGATAAAAGTGAACAGAAAAAAAGTTTTGAGACTTATAACTTACCTAAAATGTAATCAGTCAAAATAAATTAGCAACATAAAATCATTCAGACATATGCTTGTCAATAAAGCATCATTTAATAACAATCGAGGTATATATATATATTTTTTTTTCTTACATATATGGACAACAACATGCAGAAGTCTCCTTTCTCGGTAAAATTATCAATACATAGATGCAGAAGGCGGACTAAAAAAAAAAATGAATTGTTATAGATGATTGAGGATCATATAAATGGTTGACTACAAGTCCTCAATTAAATCATTACAGTAAAGAGCCTAGAGCAATGAGATTTTTTTTATCATGGTTTTCCTACGATTTTGTTCAACCATTCCTATTTATCTATGAGGCTAATTAGACCTCTCATCTTTGCAATAGGCAACATGTTCAGCTCATAAGCATTCAGCCTAAATATACCTTTTTTGTTTTAGATGTTAAAATAGGCTTATTTGGAAACAAAACGGTGATAGTTGGAAAAAAATAACATAACATGAAAGAAAAGATGTAATAACCTCCTGGGACCGACCTTCCAACCCGTTGGACGTTCGCTTCATAACTTTTTCGTTCAAGCTGAGGGAAGCCCAGTCTCAGCGATAGCACAGCTCATAAGAAGACACTTCAAGAGCCACGTGTGATTTTTTTGTTCTCAGTTCAAAAAGAAACGGCGGAGAACTTGCAAGCAAACTCTTTTGTTAAGTCTGGACGTCGAAGAAGGGACCCAGGTAGAAAAACTTTGAAAAAAAAATTTAGTACGTTTTATGGGCTGTAAAAATCTTGCAAGTACAACTGAGAATAGGCTACTGCTCTAGGCCAAGAACATTGATAATGTTCACATGTAGCCCCATCTACTGGTCGATATTTTTGCTTGTCCAACCGACTGACGTTCGGTCTGAACGCAGAAGTCCAACCGGTTAGACTGTTTCGTTTTATTTATTTTCAAGACGTTTGAAGTTGCTGCCGATCGAAATGAAGGCCTGGAAGACAAGGCAGGGTCCTTGACTCATAGGCACATCCTAGGATTGCAGTAGCCCTTTTTACCTTACTGAAAACCGTATTAATACCCGAAACCTTCATGTAAATTATTAACAGCAGCCAATCAGAGTTGACAGAGCTGGATGGCATATTTACTCAAAGCATGGGTGGGCGCATGAGCAAAAGCATTTCCAATTAAAACGCCGCATTAAGAGATCTATTTTTATGGCCTTTGTATGTTGACAGGTTGGATGTGTGTAACTCACCTGAACCACGTTTTGTGGTTTTTGTTCTTGCTGATAAGCAATCTGAATCCAGTTTTCTGTAACCGAATTTTTTTTATTTCAGTTTCGGTTACAGATGCCCCCCCCCTCAATGACTTAGAAGACAGCAGAACTTCTAGGGCATTTACTCCAAGCGTGGGTGGGCACATGCGCAAAAGTAATTCCAATTAAAACGTCGTCTTGAGAGTTCGTGGCTTTTGTATGTTGACAGGGTGGATGTATGTAACTAAGCTGAACCAGGTTTTGTTCTTTTTGTTCTTGCTGATAAGCAATCTGAATCCAGTTTTCTGAATTCATCTCTTTTTTTTTGCAGTTTCGGTTAAAGATGCACTGCCATTACTTGATGAGAGTTACCTCAATGACTTAGAAGACAGCTAAGACAATGAATCTGATCCTAACTAGAGTGTCCCGTTCGCTGCTACGGCGGATGAGCAGCTATCAGATACTGAAGAGGAGCCAGTTCTTGAAACTTTAAGCATCAGGAACTTCCATGTTCTTTTGAATATAAAGAGGAAGATCCTTCAGCTTCAAGCGTGGAAGACGAACCAGGTATTCCTAGTAGTGGTGCAGGAGAGACTACGTCTGGCAAAGTACGTCGTCCACTGAGAAAATGGACACAACCGTCCTCACTTAACGACCACTTCCAGTACCTGCCAACGACTACTAATGACATTTTCCCAGGACTAAATGGAAACCGCACCATTTCCCCCGCACCAAAAATTCTTTGAGTGCTTTCCGGATAGTGTGTTTGAAAAAATTACATTTGCCATGAGCTACAACTTCCTCAAACAAAATACGGGCAAATCCCTTTCGGTATCGTCTTCTGAACTGAGGGGTTTTTGGATCTGTCAATTATTATGAGTAACCTGAAGTTCCCGAGAATAAGTATGTACTAGAGCCAGAAGTTCAAAGTACCTGTTGTCTGCTAAAACATGTCTCGAGACAGATTTTTTACAATACGACGGAATTTAAAGTTCCTCGTTTATGACAATGTCGAACCGGAGACAAAGACGACAGATCGCTTGTGGAAAGTCAGGCCTCTACTAGAAGCACTTCGCCAACAGTGTTTGAAACTGAAACGAGAGCAGTTTTTGAGTATATATGAGCAGATTATCCCGTTTGCGGGAGGGTGCAATCTGAAGCAGTATGTTCCCAACAAATTTAATCCCCTTGGATTGAAGAATTTCGTGTTGGCTGGATCTCGGGCTTGGTGTACAATTTCATGATCTACCAGGGAAAACAAAAAACCACTTTACCCCCAGACCTGGAAAGTAAGGGATTAGGAACTGCAGCTGTTCTTCACCTTTCGAAGGAGGTAAAAGAGGGCTCTTACCTCTATTTTGGCAGGTATTTCACCAACATCCGGCTGTTAGAAGGGTTCACAGCTGCAAAAGTAAATGTAACCGGGACACTTCAGTATTCCGGGACGTCTGTATACAGCATTCACAAGAATCGTTAGGTTCAAATAAATGTTGACGGCCCAACAATCGTTTTAAACTAAGGTGTACTTACAACAAATAATTACTTCAATTTCATATCCTCTAGGTCCAAGCATTACTGATTTTCTTTTCCAACTGCAGTTCGAAACTGAAGCTTCAATTGGATATTATCGTAACTGGCAAGAGAAAAGTTCGTAATTAGTCAAATAATATAAACCTTCACTATTTGTGATGAACGGTAAAATTAATTCAGGAATTGGATCCTAGAAATAATCAGGAATCAGCAACAGCCTCTAGTTTATCATCACATCACCATAATTAGTTTCTGCTGAACAAATAGAATTTTGGGAAAGAGAGAGTTTGGGCAAATCTAAAAATCTATGCTTCTAAGCTTTTCAATGTGAATTTCGATCGGTAAGTTACATTTGGATTTTAAAAAGGTAAGAAGACATCGATCATTGCTATACAGACCATTCAAACCCCGATCAACAGATAACAGGCAGAAATACGGAGCATTATAGTTCTTTTATCAAATAAGTCAGAAAGATACAAAATAAATACAACAGCATAACGTTTATTACCTAAATCTCTGAAGAAATAACTCTGAATTCGGAAGTTTCCCTAGAAAAGAGCTTTCCCTTTCTAAGCCTCAAAAAGGAGACGAGCTAATTTTCACTTATTATTTATTGTATCAGCCAATCTTCAAATATGTTTATATGTATTTGTGTATAAACCTTCAGAGAGTTCAACCTACGGAAGGATTATTGGCATTGTGGAGAAAGCCTAGTTTTCATGGGCTTATCAAGATACAGCAGCATGTTTTAGTCACGTCAAAGTTGAGATGATAACATCCAAAAAAAGATTAAAGTCCTAAAGAGAAAGAATTAATGAAAGAAATGAGCCTTTTGTTCACTTTAATTTCCAATTTCAAGTCAAATACACATTTAAAAATTACAACTTTTAAAATATTTTTAACAGTTACAATCAACCAAAAAAAAAAAAAATGATACCAGAAGATAGCATTACAGCCATTCATATATACCATTGAAAAGAAAACATCAGAGAGGGAGGGGCCGAGTCCTCACATGCAGCCATCCTAAAACACCATTTGACAAATAGGGCTATCATGATCGTCATAAAGTAAAGAGGTAGACATATAAAATATTCAAAACTTCCACTAGACCGAATCCTTTAAAAACTATTTAGAAAAAAAAAGCAGATTTCAAAGTGCAAAACAAATTGAAAAAGAGCCCAGCAAGCCACCGTTCGGCTTGGGGGTGAAGGCAAATCAAAATTAATCTAGGGTTCAACTATTTCTAGAGAATGTTACAACACTCAGGAAATACTACCTCACCTAAGAATATTGAAACTTTACTCAACCTAAGGTAATTTTTAAGGACTATTCTTGGCAACATACTAATTTGGAGATTGAAAAAGGAGATCTGGGCAGATTGGCTTCTAAAAGGCTTTGTTTATTGATCATTTCATAAAATTGTCTAGTAAAATTTGCTGATTTCAATCTGGAGGCTACATTTATTCATTGTTAGATATAGTCAACATAATTATGGGATTAAATTAACAGCAAATTTTTCACCTATTGACGTCAAAATGAGTAGTTTTGCTAGCGAAACCTGAGTTTTCTAATTTCCGATTCACTCTGTATTTTACAGTACGATTTGGCCCGATTTGGCAAAGTTCAGAAATTTTCAACAGAGATATTTATTACCACAGCATAGGTAGTATAAACTTAGGCTGGTTTTATTAGTTTTATTTTTTATTACTTTTTTGTGACAACAAAAGAGAGCTTTTTTATGAATGATCTTGACACACATTTATTTCATGACTTTAAAACAAACGATTACAACAAGGTAGAACATGAACAGATTCTAACTTGTTTTACCTCATTATGTTGCCTAATAGTTGAAAAATACTGAAAAACTGGTTTGAGTTGCACGAGGGTTCAGTTAAAGGGGTTCAGTTGCACAGGGGTTCAGTTTCACGGGGGTTTAGTTGCACGGATGTTCAGTTAAACGGGGTTGAGTTGCACAGGGGTTTAGTTACACGCACACCTATTAAAACACTTACTGTCTAAATTCTAGATTATCGTGTAAAGCCTTTTGTCTTTCAAAATAGACCAAGGAGCAATGTGGTTACCTATTTAGGATTATCTATCAAAAAGGCAGGTTAACTTTCATCAGATTTGTCTTTGTTTCAGATTTGTCTGAGGCTCCATATGTTTGAAAAATCAAGGAATTCAGAATAGGACGTGTCGTCCGAATTATTAACTTTCTTTCTATTTGATCAATATTTCTAAAATGCTATCAGAAGTGCAAACTAGAAGAAAAATTTCAGCATTATAAAAAAGTGAAAAATTTGTCACTAAAACAACGATATTGTGCCTATTTTTAATTATAACGGAAGTAGATAATAATTCTTCAAGAAAATCACTTGATGTGAAGTAGCAATGGCTGCTTTTGAACTATTATGCTCGCTCAAGAATATCAACGTGGTGATGGAAACGAAATGAGAAATAATATCATCGGTGATATAATCGCTTAAAATGTTGAACGAGCACAGTTCTTATTTTGAATGACAAGATAGAAATTAGGGATTCGTTTACCTATGAGCCAACTATTTAAGCACAATAACTTTGTTTTTAATGGAAAATGAGTGAGTTATACGTACGAGATATGGCCCTTAGAGATAAAAGTACATACCTTTAGATATACGTCGCCAAAGGACTAATAGACTTTGTGTCTACTATGAACACTTGTTAACATGCGAACAAACACTTCGCGAAACCTGAAACAAAAGGATTTCCGTGAGGGCGTTGACTCAAAAATGGATAATTGTTTGGTTATAATATGGTCGAAATATCAGAGTGAGCTGAGTATTCTTCGTCATTGAGAGTCGGTAGCAGAACTGGATAACATCATGTTTCTTGTCGACATAAGATAAAGCACTCCCATTATTATTCTTCCATAAGAGAGAAAAGTGTAAAAACTGAATTTTTATTAACAACATTTACTTGATATTCACTAATTCTAGATATTAAAATTCCAAGAGTGATTAACTAGATTAAACAACGCATTTAGTATTGAAGAAACTAAAAAATTAACAACCTTTTGATTCCCAATGACTTACTAAATCTTCTTAAGCTGCTTAGTGGCATAAATTTTTTATAATTTTTCATCAGCATTTCTTTTTTTTCTTCTTTTTTTTGCACCAGTTACAACCGAAACCTATACAAATATAGAGGTCTTTTACATTACAAATTAAATTCCCGATTATTATTTTTTCCTAAAATCCATGTGGTTGTTCAAGTTTCCACTTAACCCATTCAACTCGTATTTAAGAAATGTCAGACAGATTTTAGTGCATTTTATCATTTTAAAGAACAGCAGAAAAAACGAAAAAAAGGAAATTTGTACAAAAGGGGGAGAAAACATATATTTGATACTCAAACAGGAGTACGCATGACAACCAAAACAAAAAATAATTGATTATGTATTCTCAGATTCATACTAATAATGTTGGTTAGAGTAAAGAGAAAAATATATCGCAAGTATTTTTTTTTTCCAGCGGCCTATATATGAAAGGGGTTGCCGTAGAAACCAGGAATCCTCGTAACATCCCATGTTATCGGATGGAATTTTTAATAGCTAATTTGCTTACATTAGTCAAACCCCCTAATAAGTATACCTCCGGGATCAAAATGACCCCAGAGTCCCAGGTTCAAAGGATCTAAATTCCGTATCAATTACCCAATGCTCACGGATAAGTTTTAGTATAAAAGGCAGGCATGTTTAGTCTTGATTGTCTGATGGACTTCGAACACTGATAGATCGTTCCCTAGGCTAAGATTTCACCGATTTTCCCACGGGTATACTCCAGAAACGACCCACACACCTGAGTATAACAGAAGTTGTTATGCGCACCAGAGTTTTCAAAATACGCTATCTGTAATGCTATGGAAAGGGTATGGGGAATCATTTACGGTTCAGTACAATATTGGAATGTAAGACAAGTCTAATCGAGTCTATTTAAATGCAGCACATTACTACAAAACTACTGCTACTGAAAACTAACTGAATCAAAAAACAGCCTGAAGTAAACACAGATAAGCATATTCCTCCTGCTCTCCAAGTTATTTAAACCTTCACTCTTTATGCCTTCCCCTCTTTAAATCGTGCTTTAAGACCCCTTCCCGCCCCATCGAAGGAAGACCTTCTTTTCGTTAGGCCCAAAATTATAGTCCAAATGTTATGCGGTTATGCTCTATACCTTTTCTCAGATTTTCTATTCTAATGTACCCGTTTTTAGAGTTTAGTATTAAAAACAAATACTTTCAATTAACACGTGACAACACTTGATGCTAAACATGCTTGATTATGGAAAGATATTCACAAAAGGTTAGAGGTTTTAAAAGCCTCAACAAATAAAAAATGGGGAACTACTGTTCGTGATCTAAGGAAAGATAAATCGTAAAGCTGTATGACCTACCGTAAATCAGTAGTACCTCAATGGCTCGCAAGAAGCAGTCCATAGTTGGAGACCTGAAAGGGGAAATTCATTAAGTACGGCCTCCTTTAAGGCCAAGTTAGCATGGAAATTAATCAACAATGAATCAGATTAACTTATCACCATAAGACTCAGAGACTCTAGTTCGTTAAAGTGGATATTTCAACATTACAACCAAAACTAATGACGAAAATTTGGTATTCTAGATTCAAACCAGTTAACTCAGGATTAGCGCGGCCTTGGATCTTTACTTATTCCCACGAACAATTAAATTACTTAAATTATTAGCATAATTACTACTTAAATGAACTATTAAAGCTGAGTTTTCTAATACCCGATTCACCCCATCTGTTTCAATTGGATTAGATCCAATATTGGATATCGCTGGTAAAGATTCGACATCAGAGACAGGAGAGAAAATTCGAACTTGATTAAAATGATTACTAATAGCCCAAAAAACTGTTTAAACGAAAGTTTACCTACAAGGAATAATCAGTTTCAACGTCATATCCTCTGGATCCCACCATTATTGAAAAATATAATAACGACGATTTGTCTTGTCCCACAACAATTTGAAACTACAACTTCCTTAGTACATTTTCAGAATTTAGATGAATTTAATAAACCGTATCTCTTAGTGATGAACGGTGAAATTAATTCAGAAATTGGATCCTAGAAACAATGAGGAATCAGGAACAGCCTCTAGTTTATCATCATTGGATGCAAAATTTTAGATCACCACAAGATGCATCACCCTAATTAGAATACTCAAGATGTTTCTATTGAACGACTAGAATTTACGGAAAGCAAATTGAATGTGGCTAAATTTACAAATCTATACTTCTAAACTTCATATATATATATATATATATATATATATATATATATATATATATATATATATATATATATATATATATATATATATATATATATATATATATATATATATATATATATATATATATATATATATATATATATATATATATATATATATATATATATATATATATATATATATATATATATATATATATATATATATATATATATATATATATATATAATATATATATATATATATATATATTATATATATATATATATATATATATATATATATATATATATATATATATATATATATATATTATATATATATATATATATATATATATATATATATATATATATATATATATATATATATATATATATATATATATATATATATATATATATATATATATATATATATATATATATATATATATATATATATATATATATATATATATATATATATATATATATATATATATATATATATATATATATATATATATATATATATATATATATGATAGAGCTTAGCACGACTTACATTTTGTAGCCTTTCCTACAATTTTATGCTCATTGATTTATTTTGTACCTTCTTTGATCTATTTGATACAAGAACTATGACGCTCCGAAGTTCTGTTTTTTTTTTTGTTTTGTTTTGTCTAGACCATGGTTTGTGTGTGCTCAACTCAAATTATGAAACTCCATTCAAGTTTTTTCTATCTGACCTTTATATATATATATATATATATATATATATATATATATATATATATATATATATATATATATATATATATATATATATATATATATATATATATATATATATATATATATATATATATATATATATATATATATATATATATATATATATATATATATATATATATATATATATATATATATATATATATATATATTATATATATATATATATATATATATATATATATATATATATATATATATATATATATATATAATATATATATATATATATATATATATATATATATATATATTATATATATATATATATATATATATATATATATATATATATATATATATATATATATATATATATATATATATATATATATATATATATATATATATATATATATATATATATATATATATATATATATATATATATATAATAAGGTCAGATAGAAAAAACTTGAATGGAGTTTCATAATTTGAGTTGAGCACACACAAACCATGGTCTAGACAAAACAAAACAAAAAAACACAGAACTTCGGAGCGTCATAGTTCTTGTATCAAATAGATCAAAGAAGGTACAAAATAAATCAATGAGCATAAAATTGTAGGAAAGGCTACAAAATGTAAGTCGTGCTAAGCTCTATCATTCCCACCTATAACAAATAAACAGAAAGTATGTTCAACTTAAGTCTTTTTTATTAAAAATATAATTTGAGAGGATAATGGAATGGATATGGTGAAGCATGACACAGATTGTACAGCTGTTGGAACTAAGCCAGTAAGCAAATTGTTTCTAATAGAAAATTGCTAATAAAGACTTCCTTAGAGCGTATTGTCACCAAAAAAAGAAAATGGAACTTATATTCAAACAATGAAACAATTCACTCTGTTTAACATGAAATAATCCTCAGAAACTAATTCAGGAATAATATTACACGAAAAAAGCATTACAGAAGTAAAACATAGATGTTTCAAGATCTGAAATTGCCCTGCCACATTATACTCCTAAATCCTGACTGAAGTCCAAGATTTAGGGATATGTCAACCGCTAAAGGCGATGAAAAACATGCGAGTCCCTTCCGTGTAAGCATATCAGTATCAGTATCCATATCAGTAGAAGTGGTGTTAATGTCCTTCTTAAACTCACTATCATTAAAAACTTGAACTCTATGGAAATTATTTTGGTTTTTTCTTGACAAGGGTTATACTTTACTCGCCCTTCCATACCATAAACAATTCCGAGACGCGATCAGACTAGATGTTATACACATATACCCACAGAAATGGATACATTAAACTCCTAGAAACAAAATTGCACAAATAGAGAGTTATAATTCTTTTACAAGAAATTGAATCAATGCACCAAATCATACACGAGAAAATTAAAATTCAGATTTAACAAGCAAAAGTTAAAAAAAAAGACAGGAATAGATACAAAAGTAGAAAATAACATAGGGCCCAACTTATTTTCATATACTAGTACAGGAGAAAGCTAAGTAAAGGAATGAACCAGTCATTGAAAATATTAATACTTATGCAGCCAAATAAACGCAAAGCAGTTAAAAAAAAGTATATATACTTTTATATACACGGGATACTTTCATTTATTATTTACTTATGTACTTTTACATATACAATTATATACACGGCAAAATTATGTTTATTAGAAATAATCCTAAAAAGTACATTAAATATTCATAATACTATTATTCAATATTGCAAGATCTTTCTCAAACCACAGGATTTTTTACAAGTATATCTTGTCATATTGTAAATCTTAAGTTACAGCTCTAATTACATCTA